>JAWWNI010000386.1:2292500-2841017 GCA_034642065.1 Darevskia nairensis | reverse complement strand
AATCTACACTGTCTTCCTACTCCCTGGAAGGGTTAGTATGGGGAGGCCCACTCCCTGACAGCAGGTGGGCCCAATCTGCAGCCCTGCAAGGTAGGCGAAATGACAGACGGAGCAAAGGTGTGAGTAATATTGGGCCAAATCCTTATTGACTACAA
Organism: Darevskia nairensis; assembly: GCA_034642065.1. Taxonomy (NCBI): domain Eukaryota; kingdom Metazoa; phylum Chordata; class Lepidosauria; order Squamata; family Lacertidae; genus Darevskia; species Darevskia nairensis. The sequence goes on along the minus strand of JAWWNI010000386.1, from coordinate 2,840,862 downwards.
TAAAGAAGCAGGGTTGCCCTGGCAGTAGGGCAAGAATAATTTCCACTGGTGGAATGGCCCTCTATCAGGGTTGGAAAGTGCCCAAACCCCACACCATGGGAGTCAGGGTTCAAACCCAGCGTTGGACCCCATCATGATGTAAGCCAAGCATTCAGGGCCTCACTGGGCAGCTGGGTCAGAGGTTCCAGCCAGGCAGAGGCCCTAACCTGAGCTCAGGGCATGCCTTAGCCAGTCCTCCCCTCAGGCCCCTTATGGACCCCCCACCTTTTCTATATGTTGATAAGGAAGCTGTTCCTGGAGGAAGAACTGTGAGGGGAGAGACTCCATCAGGCAAGGCCTCCTTCCACCTGCCTTGCCCCACCCTCCAGTCTCTGCTTCTCAGTTTGTATTGTATTATTTTATGTACTGCGGTTTGCCGTTGTTTTATTGATTATAGTTTAGAAATTATTTATTGTAACTGTTGAGTGGCTTTCTGTTTAACTTTTATATGTTGATATTATTATTTTATACAATAATGTAATAATTGTTGAATGCTACTTTTTGATGTAGGTTGCTTATTTTTGTTTTGTTTTATTATCACATTTTTGTACTGCATTAGATTGTTGTAAGATGTACATTTTTTGTTTCGTCAGCTTGTAAATCGCCTTGAGTATTGTAAGATAGAAAGACGGTATACAATTTTTTTTAAAAAAATGATGATGATGATGATGATGATCCTGCCCAATCTCATTTCCACCAAAATCTTCAAGGTTCCATTGAATGCCTAACAGAAGTGAGCCTTAATTCCCTGACGGAAAGGCAAAACAAATGCAGAAACTCAACCAGGGCACCAACTAAGGTTGGGAGGGGGGGGATTCTTTCTGGCTCTGTCAACCAGTGACCTAAGAAGCCATCCCACCTTTGTCACCAGATATTGTAGCGTGGGCTAATGATTTCAAGTGATTTCAGCTCTCTGACATAGCAGGCAGGAGACAGCTTCTTCATGTAACAACTCTTTATTCAGGCAAACAAGACTGAGGGAACTGAGGGTAGGGAAGCTACATTTATAGGGACAGAGGACTGACTAGGAAAAGATACATTTTGGAGGGAACAATCTCAAGCAATCACACAGCTGCTTTTTGGTGGGAACCAATAAGACTGAGGATCCCAGTGCAGCAACTTGAATGCACCAATAGTAACAGGACAGGAAGGCAGTTACTTTACCCTAATGTGATTACAGACAATAGTAATACAGATATGATAACACTTTGAATCAATACACAACACCAAGTGAGGCTCTAACACAGAAGGTGGTGGATAGGAAGCTCACAGGGCAAAATGGCACCCAAAGTTCTGTCATGTGACAAAGAAACATGAGAGCAAAAGCAGCAAAGCAGTCTGGGAAGTGCTAGGACTGCACGGTCATTCGGCCTACTAAACTGTTGAAGCCTGAAAACTGTTGAGTCACTCTGGGTCATGTGACTCACTCTTCCTTAAATGTAGCAGCCATTTTCTCTCAGTTGTGAGTGTATCTTCAGTGTGCCTAGTGTTTGTTTGTGTGTGTGTCTGCCTCAGTATGCAGTCAGTATAGAGCTCAGTCTGTGTTCAGTTCAGTCTGTATGTAATCTCTTTCAAACTATTGGTTATGAAGAAGTTTATTTTAACTTAGTAAAGATTTTTTTATTTCTAAGAAGAACTCGGCGTCATTAATTTACGCTGCGCGACAAGCTCATGGGTCCTCACCTTGACCCTCCTCTCTTCTCACGAGCTGCTGTGGGATGGCTCTCATCCTGAGAGATCTCACAAGAGCTCACAATAGATGCTTTATTTGGGTGACATAGTGGAATATGCTGTCCTGTGGTTACACACCCTCCAACTTGAATGCACGAAAAAAACAAAATTTGAGTCTTCTGGGGTCAGACACTCTTTCTGGGGTCACTGTGCACAAGAGCATGCATTTTGGGAAGCAGTGCAAGATCGTGGCCCCAGAAAAAAGTGTTTTTTCAGGGCAAAATCACAGCATGAGATCGTGCAAGATCATGGCACCCAAAATGGCTGTCATGCTCTTGCATGAAAAAAGCAGAATGTCCTGGTTTTAGCAGAACAGTTAAAGTTGTTAGTTTAATTAATTAACTAATGTGGTTAGTTCCAGTTTCACAGTTACCTTGTAGCGAGAAGGCTGTCATAACAGAGAAGTGGACTTATGTACCATATTTGTCCCGAATATAATTCACTTTTGTATACTATTTTCGCAGACATGTGCATATTTGTACACGTCACTTGCCTTGAGAACAGCATTACAAAATTTGCAGAAGAACAGTTTTCGACAGAAGGCTTTGTTTTGGTTCGTGTTCTGTTTCTGGAAGTGTGAGATGGGCAGGTTGTGAATTCAGCATCCCTGAATGTCTTCTGTTTCCTTTCACAACAGGCTGAGAGACACCGTAAGCTGAAAAGGGACGCTGCAGGCTCTTTATCCTTTCCCACCAACAAGGTATTCCCTCAAAGGCCTGATATTGTGCTCTCCCAGAAATGGCGCCACAGCTACAGGAGATATTTCTTGTTTAAACAAGTTACAAGTAGATTATTTGAAGGGTAACAGCCAGGTTATGTAACCCGTAAAAGTACGGATGATTTACAAATATTTAACAAGGAACAAAACTAATTATGCTGCTCCTGTCACACAGAGGGCAGGCTTAGAAATGGTATAATCAATATAGGAATGTTAGCTGTAATACAGCCTGTCAGTTTTTTAACCAACCAAAAGAAAAAAGAAAACCCACCTACCTCTGGCTAGTCTATAAACAGAATCAACTCTCACTGCGCTGAATTCATTTTTTGTGGCAATATACTTTCAGCTGAGTCCTGTGTTGATGTCCATTTGTGGACATGTGTTTCAGTATTATCAGGGGGAGAGTACCCTAAGTGTGAGAGAGGGATGAATCTTTCAATATCGGTTTCTCTTGCTTTCTCATTCATTTTTACACATTTCTGCATCAGTCTGCTTGTATACACATTTATGAAAGCAATTTCCCAAAATATAATGCACACTATATAATGCTGATCGCCGAAGAATTGATGCTTTTGAATTATGGTGCTGGAGGAGACTCTTGAGAGTCCCATGGACTGCAAGAAGATCAAACCTATCCATTCTTAAAGAAATCAGCCCTGAATGCTCACTAGAAGGACAGATCCTGAAGTTGAGGCTCCAGTACTTTGGGCCACCTCATGAGAAGAGAAGACTCCCTAGAAAAGACCCTGATGTTGGGAAAGATTGAGGGCACAAGGAGAAGGGGACGACAGAGGATGAGATGGTTGGACAGTGTTCTTGAAGCTACTAACATGAGTTTGGCCAAACTGCGAGAGGCAGTGAAGGATAGGCGTGCCTGGCATGCTCTGGTCCATGGGGTCACGAAGAGTCAGACACGACTGAACAACAACATATACCTGAAGGAGTATCTCCACCCCCATTGTTCAGCCTGGACACTGAGGTCCAGCTCCAAGGTCCTTCTGGCGGTTCCCTCACTGCGAGAAGCGAAGTTACAGGGAACCAGGCAGAGGGCCTTCTCGGTAGTGGCACCCGCCCTGTGGAACATCCTCTCACCAGATGTCAAGGAGATAAAGAACTTCACAACTTTTAGAAGACAACTGAAGACAGCCCTGTATTGGGAAGCTTTTAATGTTTGAGGTTTTCTTATGTTTTCTTATATGGCCAAGGATGATGGGAGTTGTAGTCAAAAATAATAATAATGCAAATGGTCACAGGTTTTCCATCTCTGATTTAAGCAGAAGGCTGACCCCCCCCCATCCACTCCACCCCAATTGAAAGTCACAGGTTTTGCATCTATTCTAGAATGTCAATCAGCACAATTGGAAGTTAAGGATTCAAACCATGACTAGTGCTATCAATATTTGTGTTATATGTATATAAAGGCCACTGGAAAATATAGAAAATATGATGGTTGTTTTGGAAGCAGTTTCATTTCTAATCCTTACATGTCGGAATAACTTTATTGCTACTGTCACAACAAAGAAAGCTACTATTATAGTGTAACAAACCAAAGCTACATTTTGAAGCCATCAGATTTCCCTAAACTACAGTGCTGTAACTCCTAATTTACAGTTTATTCCAATTGCATAGACGCAGGAAACATAAAATTAAAAAAAGAGGGAGAGAGAGAGAGGAAGATTAATTTCCCTGTCTTCGTCTAGCAAAAGATTTCGAAGGGCTGGCCAGTTGCCTCATATAAAGACAAGGGGAAATAGTGCCTTGTCTCTCCTACAGACAAGCACTGCAGCTGAAAAATAAATGCAGATTGCTTTGTTCACAAACAACACTGGCATCGTTGAGATTGGATGGGTTTGTTCAGGGGAAGGGATGTAGCTCACGGGTAGAGCACCTGCCTTGCATGCACAAGGTTCCAGGTTCAATCCCCAACATCTCTAAGTAGGGGTGGAAGAGATGCTCTGTATGAAACCCTGGAGAGTTGCTACCTGTCAGCTTACACCAGGGCATAGCTGTCAACTTTTGGATTTGAAAATAAGGGATTTTTTCAAACTTTCGGATTTGAAAATAAGGGATGCCGCGAGGGCCATGCAATGGCACCAAGTAGCCTCGCCACCCTGCGCTCCAGAGGCTGCGCGCGAACAGGTGAGTGAAAGAGAGAGCGCCTAGATGGCAGGCAGGCTGACTGTCTGGTTGGACATGAGGGTCTGGCTGCACAAGGCATGCAAGCTCCGCCCCCAGTCGGTCTCAGACTCCTTATTGGCAACCGAGCAACGCAGCTGAGGAGCCTCCCTGGCCGGCAGGGAGGGAGAGGAGCTGCTTCCTTTGAAATCCGGGAAATTTAAGGGATATCAACAATCCGGGATAGCAGTGGGAAATGGCATTGGAATAAGGGAGTTTCCCGCAAAAAAAGGGAGGGTTGAGTCAACTTTCGGATTTGAAAATAAGGGATCAGCAGCCTCACCTGTCCCGGGGACAGTCTACGGTTCTCAGGGACAGTCCATGCCGTGGTAATCCCCCCAGGCTACAAATTAATTTACACCAGGCTACACACCATCATCTTTCCCCACCTCAGGGTCTCTTTTCCAGGGAGTCTTCTCTTCTCATGCAATGCTTCAGGATCTGTCCTTCCCGTGAGCAGCCAGGGCTGATGTCCTTCAGAATGGATCGGTTTGATCTTCTTGCAGTCCACGGGACTCCAGCACCACAATTCAAAAGTGCCAATTATTCATGGGGGGATTGATCAGGTTCACTCTTTTGGCTCTCTGGCATCCATTAATGACTTCTTATACAAACGTGTTGCAGACTTTGCATCCTTTAACACACTTTTGGAAGGAGTGTATTTGTGGGATGGGCCAGAGTGGTTGATTTTACATGCAAGCAAAGCTCAAGCAGTGCTGTTGTCTAATGGCATCCTATTCTCTCTGTAACTACTGGTGAGCAACGCAGCCGAGCAATGCAGCTGAGGAGCCTCTCTGGCCGGCAGGGAGGGAGAGGAGCTGCTTCCTTTGAAATCCGGGAAATTTAAGGGATATCAACAATCTGGGATAGCAGTGGGAAATGGCATTGGAATAAGGGAGTTTCCCGCAAAAAAAGGGAAATGGCGAGGGAACGGCGCTGGATTAAGGGAATTTCCCACCAAAAAAAGGGAAGGTTTACAGCTATGACTATCAGCCTAACCTTAGCGCTGTCTTGTCATGTTGTCTGTGCATGGGCGGCACTCCCGTGTTCTCATGTGGTCAAGCTCTGTGCATGGACAACATTGTCAATCAACGTGAATCACTGAAAACGGAACGCAGAAAGTTGACCACTGGAGCAAGACAATGGGACAAGGAGTGGGGGGGAGGGGGGAGGAAAGAGAAAGAGGAAACTAAAAGAATAAGGGCTAATGATCTGTGTTACAATGAAACAAGGGAAGCATTTCCCCCCCCTTCTTCTTCCCCCAGTGGGAGAGAAAGGCATAAAAGAGAATGGGGAAAAGGAAACTTATACAAACAAGACAAAAGGGGGGAAAGAATGGGGATGAAAAATAGTGGGCTAAAATGAGAGGAAGAGAATAAATACATGGGGAATAGTAGGCCAGATAAGTAAGAAAAGACAATCAGCTTTTATTGTACTTCGCCATCAGCCATCCAGCTGCTCAGCATGTTTGGAAACAGGGAGGGTGGGGAGCAAATTGTTGATACTTCTCAGACCTGAATGTTTCAGTGACTGCAGAGCTTGTAACATGCAAGTGGTGTCAGAGATACAACATGTTTTCAGATTCCGACCTGGAAGGCCCGTCTTCCCATTGAGTTCAGGGCCGGTGGTCATGACTCAGCTGTGGGGTCAAGAGCCCATTCTGTCCTCAGGAGACTCATGATGCAGATGCCCTCTTCATTCTGAGCAAAAAAACAATGCTCTGCTTCAAGGGACAAGATGTTGCCATGCTCCTATATGGGAAGACAGACCCATACGTTTGATGGACTTTGCTTAACCATCTTTAACACTGGAAATATAGACCCATACGTCTGATGGACTTTGCATAACCATCTCCAACACTAAATATTGCACTTTGAATAATAATAATAATAATAATAATAATAATAATAATAATAATTTATTTTTACCCCGCCCATCTGGCCGAGTTTCCTCAGCCTCTCTGGGCGGTTTCCAGTCAAATGTTAAAACAATACAGCATTAAATATTAAAAACTTCCCTAAACAGGGCTGCCTTCAGATGTCTTTTAAAAATAGGATAGCTGCTTATTTCCTTGACATCTGCTGGAAGGGCGTTCCACAGGGAGGGCGCCACTACCGAGAAGACCCTCTGCCTGGTTCCCTGTAACCTCACTTCTCGCAATGAGGGAACCGCCAGAAGGCCCTCGGCGCTGGATCTCAGTGTCCGGGCTGAACGATGGGGGTGTAGACGCTCCTTCAGGTATACAGGACCGAGGCCATTTAGGGCTTTAAAGGTCAGCACCAACACTTTGAATTGTGCTCGGAAACGTACTGGGAGCCAATGTAGTTCTCTCAGGACCGGTGTTATGTGGTCCCAGCGGCCACTCCCAGTCACCAGTCTAGCCGCCGCATTCTGGATTAATTGCAGTTTCCGGGTCACCTTCAAAGGTAGCCCCACGTAGAGCGCATTGCAGTAGTCCAAGCACTTTAATGTTTGAAAGTATATACAGGCTTTTGCCTCTGAGGGAATACCTATGTATGCTTTTAGCATCTGTGTAGCAGACGTGAATTCAACTGGTGGTGCTTTTTCTGGAAACAATTTAGATCTTGGGGAAGACCACTGCTCATTAAGTCATCACTTTTGCAAAGAAATCTTAGTTCTCATCTAAACACTGGGTTTGGGGGAATGAGGTTTCCACAGACGGTGTTTAAGCATGGGATCTGAACATGCAGCATGTTGCCTTCTGCAGGACTTCAGCCTACCAAGAGACGTTTGAAACCTGACAACATCAGATATGAGAAATTCGCACGAGATAATTATCTAGTGTTGAGAGCCAAGCTGGGAGCCGATAAAGTTAGTGTGTTTGTTACCAGTTGAACAAATAAAATAACCGGGGGAAGAAAGTCCAGCTGTGTGGGAGATCCAAAATGACAGAAGAATTCAAACATGGAAATGAGGAAAGGCATTTGTTTAATGTGCCAACTTAACAACCAGAACACACATCAACAGCACAGTATCTCATTTTCCGGAAAGGGAAAACATAGGTTATTAAGTAACACCAAGATTATTACCATTGCCGCTTCTGAAATCTCTATACGCTGTCAGCGTTCAGCACTTTTCATCTCTTTTAAATGAAAGCAAAACTTTCCAAAGTAGGATTCAAGTTTGGGATAAATTCCAGATCTATTAATACTAGCTTCTTAAAGTGCACTTTCTTATTCGGCTTGTCATCCTATTGGAGACATTTTAGCTGATTCATAGTCTAATCATCTGCTGGGAAACTGATTTCTTGATTAAGGTTGCAACCCTCCTGTGGTTCCAGAGATCATTGGTTTCCTCAGCGCCCCCCCCTCCTGTGGAGTAACTGGTGCATCCTCAAAGAGGGAGTTCTAACCTCTTCTGCAAGGCTGTGCAATAGTCTGCAGTTAGCTTATCTCTGGTGTCAAAGCTCTGATGTCAGAGAAGGTGAAAAGGAAGCAGGCCAGGGGCATGCTGGGCATTCCTTTGATTTCCCCCCAAGAAAAGGACATGAATTATGTGATCCATAGAGCTAACAAAAATGAGGAAAACCATGCCCCCCCCCTACACACTTCCAATGAAAATGCCATTGTGAACCCAACAGGGCATAGGGAAATGTTGTTTGTCCACCTTTTATTCTCCTTCCTCCCTGACTTTTAAATTGCTCTGTAATACCTCATGGATGCAATCTCAGAGCCTCAGTCTATAATCTTTGAGAATTCTTGGAGAACAGGTGAGGTCACTGCCGAGTGGAGGTGGACAAATGTCTTGATCTTCAAAACGGGGAGAAAAAGAAGACCCAGGTAACATCTGACCAATCAGCTTAACACCAGGAAAGATCCAAGAACACATAATTAAATTGAAAGGGATGCTTAAGGAAGTTTTTAAGGACGGGTGTTTTAATGTATTTTTAATCTTTTGTTGGAAGGCACCCAGAGTGGCTAGGGAAACCCAGCCAGATGGGTGGGGTATATATATATATATATATATATATATATATATATATATATATATATATATATATATATATATATATACACACACACACACACACACACACACACACACCACATAATTATTATTACTGTGATTACTAAGACCTGACTAAAAAAGCAGTCATGCCAGACAAATCTCATTTCTTTTTTATAGTGTTTCAAGCTGAGGACATAGTGGATCAGGGGAATGCTGAGGACATAGTGTATCTTGATTTCAGTAAGGCTTCTGACAAAGTCCCCCATGATTTCTTCTTGGGGAAGCTGGAAAAATGGGGTCTGGATGATATAACTGCTAGGTGGAATTGTAGCTGGTTGACTGAGTGACAAGTTTGGGGTGAAGCAGAAGCATTTAGACACACCCTAAAATCATGGGTGTTTATGCAGGTTTCCATGGACTGCAACTCTTAACTTATTCATATTATTCACTGCTAATTTTTATTGAATTATATATACTCCTAATGAATTTTACTCATTGTATTGCATTATATTAGTATTGTATTGATCCTCCCAGGATCAACTTATGACTTGTATTTAATATATTTCATGCAAACCTATATTAAGCAGTATCTAAGTTGTAGAAGTAAAATCTGACAAGTGAATAAAAATAAACAAAATTGCATCTATATATACATTTTAATGTAACTGTGATTTGTTTTTTTTTTCAAAATTTTTAATTCATTTTCTGATTTTAAAAACATACAAAACAAAACAACAACACAATGAAACATACAATTATAAGTTTCTTAATCCTTATTTTAGTATTCATCTTGAGTGGACTTCCCCATTAATGTAACTGATTTGAATGCTGTTGTGTGTTGCATTTCTTAATATTGTTAGCTGCCCTGGGATCTTTTGTGTGAAAGGGTGGGTTATAATAAATGGTCAAATAATTACTTTTTATACAAGATGTTATCACTAGCATTTTCTTTTCCATTCCACCTCAGCACCAAATGAGGTTAGAAAGGTAATCAAGGTGGTCCTTAACTCTTAGTAAAGGTAAAGGGACCCCTGACCATTAGGTCCAATCGTGTCTGACTCTGGGGTTGCGGCGCTCATCTCGCATTATTGGCCGAGGGAGCTGGCGTACAACTTCCGGGTCATGTGGCCAGCATGGCAAAGCCACTTCTGGTGAACCAGAGCAGCACACGGAAACACCGTTTACCTTCCCGCCGGAGCAGTACCTATTTATCTACTTGCACTTTGACGTGCTTTTGAACTGCTAGGTGGGCAGGAGCTGGGACCGAGCAACGGGAGCTCACCCCGTCGCAGGGATTCGAACCGCCGACCTTCTGATTAGCAAGCCCTAGGCTCTGTGGTTTAACCCTCAGCGCCACCTGGGTCCCTCCTTAACTCTTAGCCCTAGCAATTGCTACAACCAATAAATTAACTAAAGCTTTACTGAATTTTTAAAAGTGTTTTGCACCCTTTTTTTTTTTAAAGGAAATGGTCCTTGAATGTAATGAAGTTTAAGCCCCGTACTTAATTTCCACACTTTACATCCTCATTTCCAAAATTCTCTTAATCCAATGACATCCATGGCTAGCAGGTTTCCGAAACCCAGTGGAAGAGAATACTAATTTAAACTTCTGCAAGTTAGGAAAATGTGTGCGTCCCCCCTCTTAAATTTGTTTCCTTTCTGCAATTAATAACTTCGACATTTCAGTTGAGGGCTGTGAGAAAAATTAGTTGAGAAGTGAATTTTCCAAGCAAAGTGTGCGAGATTTCTCTTGCAAATCTTAAAAAGCCCACATCACTCGCTGTCCTCATTACCATGACATTTTGCCCATCCACAGGAATGCTGAAGCAAGCTGAGGAATTATCTGCCTTGCTTCTTGATTTCAAAATTAGAGATTGAAAAGGAAATGTGAACCCGTAGCGGAAACACCAGCTTTGTTGATAGAACCTGGTTTTTGGCAGCGAAAGACAAAATCCTCGCAGCAAGAAGGCATGGAATACAGATTTCTTGTCTAATCCATGTCAAAATTGAGCTGTGTGAATGTACAAGTTTATGAACAGGATGTGTACTCTCTCTCAAATTCATGCTCCGGTGTGTGGGTGTTTGTGCGCAAGTGAAAAAGGTCTACACAGTTGCTTTAAAACAAAACAAAACAAAACAAAAACCCAGACACGTCTGAAACGTGTCATTCTGCTGCTTTCTAAAATGACGATTCAATATTTACAAAATGGTAACAAGAAGCGACATTGCACTTTCAACTGCGAGGTCCTTGTTCTGGGAGCATTGATGCAACGGGAGATTCTGAGTGTTAATACGCTTTGGAAAGGACACACACACACACACACACACAAATAAGAGCTGTCGACAGAAGCTAACAGTAGGTGGTCCCTTAATCTATTGCTGGTTTTGAAGTTCTGAAAAGGAGCAAGACTCTTTTTTTAAAAAAAAGCGAGGGCAGGGGGGAGAAAGGAAGGAAGAGGGAAGAGGGGAAAATGGCAGGCAAGAACACAGGCCCGGCACCGGTGACCCAGGAAGCCTCGTAGCTCCAGTTAAAGAGGGGTGCACAATATGGCTTTCTTAAGACACTCCAAAAGCTGTGTTGGGAGAAAGCTCGGGGGGGGGGGGAATGAGAGGCCCAGGCATACTGGGGGGAGCGAGAGACAGGTCTCTCCTTTTAGTCAAAGGCAGTGGGTAAGCAGAGCACGCGGTTCAGAGGGTCATTAAAAAGCATCAAAGGAGGCAGCCTCGTGATGGTAATAAGACGGCTGCAAAGAAATAAAGAGGCCATTGATCTGCACTGTCGAGTGTGACATTTTAACCGAAGCTAAAAGCCAAGAGTGGAGCTGACCCTCTGATTCATCTGCCTGCCTGTTTTAGTAAATTGTCTTTCTCTCTCCCCCCCCCCCCGCATCTCTCCCCCCCCACCCCACTCCACCCCGTCTCCCTTCCTCTCCCTTCTCCCAACCAGTGGCCTCAGAGGTCACTTCATATTAGCTAGCTTGTTAATACCGAGGCAATCAATACTTAATCAACAAGTAATGGGATTTTGCAGTCATCCTGTATGATCTTTCAATAAAGCCCCGAATCCATCTCTGCCTATTCAGGGCTTGGCTGAAGGTACATGACTGCTGGGAGGGAAAGCGAGGGGAGGGGGAGAGCGGGGAGGGATTTGATGGTCTGGTGCTCTTAGGAAGATCTGCATCTGATTAAGACACCGCACAGCCACTGTCCTTCACCCTTTCGTTCCTTTGTGTCCATAGAATATGGTGCGGAGATTCATCGCCAGGGTTTCAAATGCAGCCGGAAGAGGAAGGGGTGTTTTCCCGGCATGTAGACTTCTCACCTTTCTGGTTTCAAACTGGGAGGGAGGCACATGCTAGGTATTTAGGAGAGCTTGGGTAACAGGTTATTGGCAGGCCCACCAAACTGCCGAGCTGCAGCTTCCAGAAACCATGATGTTCTTGTTTGCGTGGCCAAAACCAATGTCCTGGACTGGTTAGCTGCGGAGGAATGATGGGAGGAACAAGCTGGGGGACCTTCAAGCAGGGCCGTCTTAAGACTATCCGGCGCCGTGGTGCAAAGATCCTTCCGGCGCCCCCTCCCCCCATTTCCCAGAGTTGTCAACCTTTTCCCAAGCCTTTGTGGGGATCTCTCTCCTCCCGAGGAGGCTTGGGAAGGAAGCTGCACGCCCGCCATCCGTATAGTTGTCGGGGCACAGCTGGCGGGCGTGCAGGGAAAGGGGGGGCCGCCGCAGCTCTCCCACTCACTGGAGCGCCCCTGAGAGGCCGGCGCCCTGGTACAATGCGCCGCTAAGCCCTATGGGAAAGACGGCTCTGCCTTCAAGGGAAGAAGACTCAGAGCCAGGGGCCTGGTGGTGGAACAATGATGAGTGGTCAGAGGAAGAAGAATGGGAGGTGGAGGCGGTGGAAGCTGAAGAGGAAACAGGGCATCGTGAGCTGGGAGAGTCTGTGGCAGAGAAAAGTCCAGAATCAGAGGCAGAAGCTGCATATTGCTCTGGAAATGTGAAGGACTGGATTTAAAATTGGAAAAATGAGAAACTGGGAGTAAACAAAATTGAAAGAGGTATCCATCCATCCCTGGCTTACACTCTGAACACAGTTCCCTACAGCTTCTGAACTGCGTCTGCACTACTGCACCTATATCTGTTTGCGTGTGGAGGTCACCAAGCCACTCCCACCAATAATTCCCACAAGAGACATAAATTTTTATTTGGGTTTTTGGCATATTTTTGGCCACAAATATTGAAATACAAAACACGTGAGTGGTTGCGTAGGCATTGGTTCACGCTGTCCGACAGGACAGAGCTGATTCCTAGTCAGCGAAGACTAGCTGTCCAGTGGGACAGAGCTGACCACGTGTCAGCGAAGGGAAACCATTAGCTGGGGAGAGTTAACGGAGGCTGGTAAATCAGAGCCTCCCCCTCCCCAGGGGTCCACAGGGGCTCATGCGTGGCCCTGCAACCCACCGGGTTTGGAAAAGCATGTCGAGCCCCTGGATTCCTTTAACGGAATTCCCATCACCATTATCACTTTTGGAGGGCACTGCCCTCCCATACCACAGAACCAATGCCTAACTGCCAACCTTACAAGTTGTGACTAGTTGCTACGTAGTAGGCGAAAACCAAGTGGCACAGCCAATCAGCCAAATGGAAAAATTCCTACTAGGCCCCTACCTCAACGGCAGATGACCCCATGACAGGCAACAGCAAGGTCATCCAGGCCTATACCAGGGAGGGGGTGCGGGAGATCTGAAGCTCGCAGCAAAGAGGGGAAATAGATCCACGTGCAGATCTATTTAAAGGACGCTGGGCTGTCCATCACAATTGCAACATGCAAATTTGCCCAGCAACAGGCTGGTCAATACTGCTGTGGCCAGCAAGCCAAACCCCCTACAAAGGGAGGTGGCTTTCCTGCCCCACCACAACGGGAGCGCTCTCTGTATTGGAGAACTCGCTATACCAGGAATGGTCACACTTCTGCATGGACACCCATAGACACATATCTGAATATACAGGGCTCTCTCTGAGTCTACAGACAACTGAATAACTGATTTAGAAACATACATAACTGTCTTACACAGAGCCAAACCATTGGTCCATCTAGCTCAGTATTTTCTACACTGACTGGCAACAGCTCTCCAGAGTTTCAGACCAGGGGTCTTTCCCAGCCATACCTGGACTGAACCAAGTTCTTCTGCATCTAATGCAGATGCTATACCACTGAACTACATCCCTTCCCACAGGCTACCCACCTGCCAGCACTTTCCCTGAAAAATAGGAGGGCAAATTAAACAATGGGCTATGATGATAGTATGCAGTTTTGGTGGCAGCTATTTCTTTCTTTACAATTTCAGCGGAGTTTCATCCAGCAATCAGCGTAGGCTTCAACAATAAAAATCACAACAATCAACACCGAAAATCATTATTATTATTTTTTATAAAAAAAAAATCAATAAAACTCTCAAATAGACTTAAAAATCCAGCCCTAAAACATCCTTAGAAGTGTCAGCATAAAATCACAACAAAATTGAAAATTAGTTCAAAAAATCAATAGAGCTCACCAACGCACTTCAAACCAGACCTAAAAGCATCCTTAAAAATACCAGCAGGAAAATTACAATGAAGCTGACAATCATTTCTAAACAACAGTAAAATCCACAAATTCACTGAAAACCGATCCCTCTCAAAATGCATTTAAAATACAGACATGGCTCACTAGGTGAGGTGGAGCTTCATGGCAGGAGGGTCATTGCTGCTTACTAGGAGGGATGGAGAGAGGTGGCAGGGAGGTCAGTGCAGTGCAAATGCAGTTGCAGAAACTTTCCCGTGGTCCTGCCAGTGCACTTTCACCCCCCTGACCTCCCTGCCACAGCACTCCTCCTTCTCTACGTGGCTCTCCAGTTCGGGGCATCCTCTTACCTTTCAGAGGTTGAGATTTCCTCATTTGTATCGAGCAAGGATGTTGCTCCTACAGGGACATTGCAATGATGCTGATAAGGGAGGCGAGTACAATTTTACCCTTATTGCAAGTGGGCCAGACTATGGTGGTGTGCCAGAGATTCATTGTTGAGACACTTGAGACTTCACTTATGGCTGAGACTCTGTAAAAACTTACCTGAGCTGGGAGTAAATCTGACTGAATTCAGTGAAACCAACTGCTGAGTAGATATATATTGGCTAATAATAATAATAATAATAATAATAATAATAATAATTTATTTGTACCCCGCCCATCTGGCTGGGTCTCCCTAGACGCTCTGGGTGGCTTCCAGCAAATATTAAAATACAATACATTAACATGCTACAGATTAAAAACTTCCCTAAACAGGGCTGCCTTCAGGTATTTCCTAAATGTTATGTAGTTGTTGATCGCTTTGACCTCTGCTGGGAGGGCGTTCCACAGGGTGGGTGCCACTACCGAGAAGGCCCTCTGCCTGGTTCCCTGTAGCTTTACTTCTCGCAGTGAGGGAACCGCCAGAAGGCCCTCGGCGCTGGTCCTCAGTGTCCGGGCTGAACGGTGGAGGTGGAGACGCTCCTTCAGGTATACAGGACCGAGGCCGTTTAGGGCTTTAAAGGTCAGCACCAAGACTTTGAATTGTGCTCGGAAATGTACTGGGAGCCAATGTAGATCTCTCGGGACCGGTGTTATGTGGTCCCGGTGGCCACTCCCAGTCACCAGTCTAGCTGCCGCATTCTGGATTAATTGCAGTTTCCGGGTCACCTTCAAAGGTAGCCCCACGTAGAGTGCATTGCAGTAGTCCAAGCGGGAGATAACCAGAGCATGCACCACTCTGGCGAGACAGTCTGCGGGCAGGTAGGGTCTCAGCCTGCGTACCAGATTACACTGTTCGTCATCACCCTGCTGTAACTTATAAGCAAAGTCCATTCCCAACAGGTCCTCTGTGTCTGTCAAAAGCAGTGGTGGGTGGTGGTAGAGAAGGAGTCTGAAAGGTACCCTTGCATGAGTTTGTTTCCTAGCCTGAGTAACTGATACAGCAGGTGTCTCCAGCACAGGCCAGGCCAACACAGGCCTCTTAACATCTGTTTACTAATACGTTATGGATCAGTCTCAAATAGCAATTTTCTGTGGTCAGTCTTGTATCTGCTGACTATCCTATAATGTATCAGACATTTGCTGACCAGCTAAAATCTCCCAGACACTTGCTATTTCAGTCTTGCACATGAAAGATGCTGTCATTTCTCACTGAACCCTGTGGACATTTCACGTTTCAGTCCTACTCTGCTTCCAATTTGTCCTTCCTTTTAAAGAAATAACCAAACCCCCACGGATCTCAACAAATCTTGTTGCATGGGGACCAAACACCAAAGGTTCAGTAAAAAGGGGAGAGGGAGAGAAAGGAATGTGGCGAATAAAATATATGTGTTCTCTCTGTGTGTTCAGTTGGTTGTTTAATCCTTCTTGCAATATATTTTGTAATAAAAACAACAACCAAAGAACACTGCTGGATCAGGCCAAAGGTCTATCCAGTCCTGTTCTCATCAAAGCCAACCAGATGCCTCTTGGAAGCCCACAAGTAGGATCTGAGTACAACAGTGCTTGCCCCACTTGTGATCCTCAGCAACTGGTACTCAGAGGCATACTGCCTCTGCTATAAGAGGTAGTGCAATAGCAATTTGGGCTAGCAGCCATTGATAGCCTTATCCTTCATGACTCTGCCTAGTCCCCAAGCTGGTGGCCATCATTTCATCTTGGGGTAGCGGATTCCATAGTTTAACCACATGTTGTTTGCAGACGTATGTGTCAGGGTTGCACCAGATGAGCAGGAGTGGTGGCAAGCCCCCCTAGGTGAAGCGGCAACCACGGAAGAGTCCAGAGAAATGGAGGAATTTTTACCTGAAGAAGACTGGTGGCGACACTCCTCAGAAGAGGAAGAAGCAGATGGGGAAGAGGGAAGGCCAGAACAGGAGGAGGAAGAAGTTGAGCCAGAATCAGGCCCTTGTGAGGAGAGGAGCTGGAGGGCCCCCTCCCCTCCTCCCATCTCAGCTGTAGAGCGTAGAGCTGAGAAACGGAGGGAGCAATTGGAGGCAGTTGCAGCTCGTAAAAGGCGTGGTGATGAGCTGGCTACTTAAGGAAGGCCGGCTGCTTCCCTCACCAGCACCTGCAACTGCTGTGCTGAAGCACGTAGTTGTGCCTGCTCATCCTGTTCCTGGTTCCTGTGTTCCTGACTTCGGCTTCTGTCTCCTGGCTTAATCCTGACCTCAGCTTCGTGACTTCGGCTTTCTGACTCCTGGCTTAATCCTGACCTTGGCTTCCTGACTTCTGGCTTGAACTGACTGGCTGGCTGGCTTCTGACCTGGACTGTTTAACCTCGGCTTTATCAGAATGACTGCTGCTCTTCAGCGTGCCAACTTGTTGGCATCCTAAGAGTATGCCCTTATTAATAGAAGTGAGGGGCAGATGGAGCTTGTCAACCTGGAAAGGTAGCCCATCTAGGAGAAGGAAAACTCTGATCCTAAACCTCCACTGCCTTGTGGGACATCTTCGGGAGAACAAAGGGCTAAGCAGTAAACCCTCCTCAGATCTGTAGTCGATTCCCTAAGGTGTTTGGGATGGCACCTTGGATGCCTTCTTCCAGCAACTCCTGCAGCCCAGCTGGTGCCAAAAGTCTTGCTCTGCTTTCCTTTGGACCACATCAGTGAGGGGGTCTTGTCATCTGGGCAGCCCAGGACCTCCATACACGCTGCCCAGGACTTGCGCCCCATGGAAATCACTTCAGTGCTTTTAATGCAGCGGTTTGACTGCACCCCTGGAGGTGCACTCCATTGCCTCTCAAGACAGACAGATGCCAACAAGTAGCAACCATAACTGTAAAAGCACATAGTGCTACAGTGGTCGGCATGCTTCCCTTCCGCCAGTAATATTGACATCAGCCCTGTAGGATAGTCCACCAGAAGTAGAGCCACTACGTAAGCTTCCCAGCAAGTGAGATTCTGTTGCTTACAAGGATGGAGAGAAATATTGGAAGCTGCCTCATATGGAGTTAGACCAGTAGTGCATCCACCTTAGTACTGTCCACACCACCTGGCAATGGCTCTCCAGGGTTCCCAACAGGACTTTTCCCCAGTCCTACCTGAATATGCCTACTTGAAGAACCAAGGACTGTCTGCATGCTCTACCACCGAGCTATGTCCCTTCCCCAAGGAAAGGAAGTGCTATATTGACTTGGCTGGTGAGTTTTTACAACACTGACCACCTCACCCCTCCTGAGGTGCACTCGACCCCTCCGCCTCACCCCTCCCAGTAAGCAACAGCAACCTTCCTAGCGGGAAATTGGTGTACGTAAGAACATAGCAAGAGCCTGCTGGATCAGGCAAGTCACCCATCAAATTCAGGATCCCCTGCGGATTGTCGCATCTCTTCCTGGAGTCTATGACATATAGCCAAGCTAAAGTTGTGATCTCTCAAAGACTGAGGGATATTGCTAGGAAAGAGGACATTGCTCTTGTGAAACCTGGGGTGTATTTGGGGGAACAGATATCTCAGATTTCACCAGCCCCTTATCTGGCGGAAATCCACTATGTGGAATACCGTAGGCTCCTTACAGCCGCTAGGTTAAACGTTCTGGAATCGGCGGTTTTGTGGGGAAGGTTCAGGGGAGTCCCATACACCCAGAGACTTTGCCCCTGTGCTCTGGGAGTGGTTGAGTCAGCTGAACATATTCTTTTGATCTGCCCATTCTATGCAGATCTTAGACAAAAACTTATAGCTCCACTCCTATGCCAACATAGCCCAGTAGACAGAGAAAGACTGGTTTTGTATTTGCTGAACAAGTTCACTGGAACAACAACCTTCTCGGTGGCCAAATTTCTTTTTTTGGCCTTTAAGCATCGTAAGGCTGAAATTGACTGTATTTACATGGGTCTAAATGTATAATACACTTTTCGCTGTTTCTAAGTGTCACGCTTTTCCAGATGTTTAGACGTTTTAACTTTTGTATGGATAATATGTGCTTTCTGACTGACGGTCGAATAAATTTTATTGATTGATTTAAATTCAGGATCCTGCTGTCACAGTGGACAACCAGATACCTACGGGAAATCTGCAAGACTATGCAAAGGCTCCACCCTACCCAGCCAGCTACTTCTATTGTCCACCTGTTCCAGAAGTGGAGCTCAGGTCAAGGGATGGTGGTTGAACCTGCCATATTTCGCCTTCTCCCGTGTTGTCTATGCTTGGTGATGGTCCACTGGGCTCTTAGATCCTCCACCTGGCTGTGTTGCAGGAGATCCTCTGGAGATCTCAGGACATGTGGAGCATGTACTTCCCAACTGATCTATACGAGCCCCGTGCACCCCCCCCAGTGCATTTCTGTCTAGAAGATCATAACTCCTTTGCTTCACCACGATGCTATGCTACGACAATCTCTGTAGAGCAGGCAAGGATGGGGATCAAGCAAGGGGAGCGGGTGTTCTTCATCACGCAAGACTCCTTGCTTAATTATAGCAGTGAGTGGTAAATGTTGACAGTGAAGGGCTACGTTGAAAGAGAAGCCTGTTAGACTCAAGTGTTATCTGACAGTGCATTGTATGACTCCATTAACTCAAATTATTAAATTAACTGTTACAGGAGCTATGTGGGGGAAGAAGACAGCTTGGAGTAATCAGAGAGCTGAAACGCACAATCTGTAGGCAAAGGAGTTCTGCTTTGCGGACAACAAATGGACCAAAAACTGGGCTCTTGACAGAATTCAGGACTCTTCTCTTCAACACACTTATGCGCTCCCCATTTCCTTGAGAAGAACTACGACCGCATGGTGTAAATTATGGTGTAAATGGTGTACTAATTTACAAATCCCTTAACAAGGGTAAGGTAAAGATAAAGGGACCCCTGACCATTAGGTCCAGTCGTGACCGACTCTGGGGTTGCGGCACTCATCTCGCTTTACTGGCCAAGGGAGCCGGCGTACAGCTTCCGGGTCATGTGGCCAGCATGACTAAGCTGCTTCTGGCGAACCAGAACAGCGCACAGAAACGCCGTTTACCTTCCCGCCAGAGCGGTACCTATTTATCTACTTGCACTTTGACGTGCTTTCGAACTGCTAGGTTGGCAGGAGCAGGGACCGAACAACAGGAACTCACCCCGTCACAGGGATTCGAACCACAGACCTTCTGATCAGCAAGCCCTAGGCTCTGTGGTTTAACCCACAGCGCCACCCGCGTCCCTTTTAAAAAAGGTACTAATCTACAAATCACTTAACAAGAGTCCAGAATACTCCAAAGACTGCCTAATGGCTTGAATCCATGCCTGATCACTGAGGTCTTGGGCAGAGTCACTGTTAGTGTCCCCCATGGCTCAGATGTATAGGCCGGATCCACAAGGAGTCATGCATTCACCATTTTGGACCCTGCAACGCAGGGTGTTGGACTAGATGACACCCAAGGCGGCCTGCCCCTACCACACTCCCCTTCCTCCACCCCTTCCTAATGAAATATATATTTGGGAGGGGGAAGGAGACACTGCAATTCCTTCCCCACTCTCAATCATACTGCAGAGAGCAGGATTGTACTTTCCACTCACCAGCTGGTGAGCAAAGGGTTTGATACTGCTGGGCGCAGCTTTAGCAGTGTGCTTCTTGGCAAAGTGGACCTCAGCAGCTAGCAGGATCGAACCCTCCACTCACCAGTCCTGCTCCGCTTGACTGTGTGCACCTCGGGGGGGGGGGGCTATTTAAACAGCCCCTTGTAAACAGCCCCGTGCTGCTCTTTGCAGCAGCTGCTTGTCTCCCTTGCGCTGCTGCATGACCACCCCCTTTGACAACCTCAGATCATTCCAGGTGAACCATTGTGACCCAGGGTCCAATTCGGAGCACAGTTTTGTTTGGGATTCAGGCTTTGCCCAGATGTGGCTTGCAGCTCTACTAGTCAGTCTTGGCTTCCTCTAGGGTGACCCAATCCATTCCAGTCTCCCCTCTACCAGTTTTACACACACAAACCCAACAGTCTCTCAGCATTCTGTGGCCACTGTACATACTCAGTCCTCATTGGGGTGTTTTGGGGGGTTGTTGCTTCCTTAGGCTCCCCCTCCACACAAAAATATTTCTTTCGTACTTCTGCAAAACTCAGAGTTTAGCTAAGCACACTTTTTCAGTGTCTCTGTTTCGCCTACAATCTTGTTGGTACTTACCACCAGAGTTTGGTATATTAAATGATGATGGGGTGCCCCCTCCCCTTCTGTAAACTACTGCCACTGGTTTTGAGAGCCGTCAGTGCAGGGAGATCAAACTTTTCTAAGCCATTGAGAGGGCCCATGGATTTGAAGCCAAGCCCCAAACATCTCTGGGTAGGAAAGACTATCTTTGCCAAGTAGAATTTAGCCAAGATATTGTCAAGACTTCAGTGGTTTATAAGGTGTCAGTGAAAAACAAGTGCATACCTCCATTGTAGAAAGAGAGGGGGGGGAGGGAGAGAATGAGAGAGAGAGGAAGGAAGGAAGGAAGGAAGGAAGGAAGGAAGGAAGGAAGGAAGGAAGGAAGGAAGGAAGGAAGGATTTATTTATTTTTTTGTTCTGCATCCAGGCATCTTGTGGTCAGTTTGGTAAGTGAGCCTTATGGAAATGTCTGCAACTCAGGGAGTTCTTCCCATAGCTTCAGGGCATGTCTGGACAAAAGAAAAATGTTCATTCCCGCTTAAGCCAGGCAATCTCACAATTGTCAGCTTTGAGCTCCGGCCTGGACATCTGCTCTCTCAGCCTCCTGTCAGAGACATGTTGGCACTAGCCTGTTATGACACCTTTTATCAGCTCCAGAAAGTGCCCTTGTTTTCCACTAAACATATCATTTTCTCTCTGCTTTGTGTGTTTTTTAAAATATATCTATTGTAGCATTCATGCTCTCTCTCCATAAAAAGCCATGGGGAGGGAAAGCAATAAATACTGTCGCACGCCGCTCCAATATCTGAGCGGTGCGAGATTCCGGGGGTTCCAGGGTCCGTGTTTCCTCTGGAATGAGGCAGAGAGGAGATTGTGGTGTCTTCATGATGTGGTTTATATACACACATATACAACCTGAGCCTACGACGGAGGGGTTCACTGCATCAGCACCCCAAGTTGCTTCCCCCATAGCTGCAGTTTTGGATTCAAACAGAAAACAGACATCGCTCAGATTCCCTGGCTTCCGCCTGCTTTCACTTCATTCTCAACTACCTGCCAATCAAGACAGGGTTCCCCACCCATTTGTCTCCTTGCACGGAGCCACTCCCTTTGTTCCCCTGCCTTTAATTTGGTTAGGAACATGGATGCATTTGACTTCAATCTTTTAAAAAAGCAAATATTGAAAATCTGTTATCTTAAAATTTTTGTGGGTTGCATTGTTTTACTTGTGTGTGAACCCTTGTTAGCCACCTTGGGGGCCTGTTTAGTCAAAAAAAAGGTGGCATTGAAATAAACCAGGGGTCAGCAAACTTTTTCAGCAAGGGGCCGGTACACTGTCCCTCAGACCTTGTGGGGGGCCGGACTATATTTTGAAGGGGGGGAAAAAGAATGAATTCCTATGCCCCACAATAACCCAGAGATGCATTTTAAATAAAAGGACACATTCTATTCATGTAAAAACACGCTGATTCCTGGACCGTCCACGGGCCGGATTTAGAAGGAGATTGGGCCGCATCCGGCCCCCGGGCCTTAGTTTGCCTACCCATGAAATAAACTCTTAACAAAAGCAATAACACTCCTGATCTCTACTCAACCCTTCAAATCCTCCAAATTCCTTGGATATTTTCCCAGTTCTCAAACTTCCCAAATTTGCCATGATCTTTCACCTTAGGCAGAAATCCCACTCACGAGGCAAAGAGGCGGAAAGATATTGCTATTAAACAGGAAAGCAGGATGAAAGTGCGAGATCAAAGCGTCCGAATGAAATGGCTTCCAGGTCAGAGGCCATTTTGCTTGTGCTACATCGCAAGATCCCCCCTCTATTCCGCCCCCACCCAACAGCTGTTGTCTCTTTAATACATAGATGTGCTTCGCGCTCCTCTCTTGGTTGCATATTGTAAATATTGATGTCGGTTTTTATTACCGCCCTTCTATGTTTGTGGTCGGCTGGTGGATTAAGTCAACGGTTTGGAGATCCGAAGGGTTTTCGGTGAAATTACCTACACAGAGAGAGACCCTTTTAGCATTGCCATCAAAGCCTCTGGCCTGGGAAGTGAAAAGTAATGTTGCAAAGGTTGTGCTTTATATAGCCACAGTCTTGACCTCCAAGTGCCTTCAAAGGGATCGCATCCTTTAAGATGCATTACTGGCCCTTACACTAATTCACAGTGAAAGCTAAAGTGCTTTGCTGTATAACCACAAGAGACCAGAAACCCTGGAGGATTTCTTCTGGAGCAGAGCACTGAGGACTGTTCAGCTTTGTGTGTGTGTGTGTGTGTGTGTGTGTGTGTGTGTGTGTGTGTTGTGTGTGCATGTCGGTGACCACTCACCAATTAAAGCGTGAGACCATCTGCATGTTGTTGGACTGAACAGACAAACGCAAACCATAAACAAACGCCCCGAATCGTGTCCCTCCGTCCTGATTTTACAGATGTTTTTCATGCCAAGGGAAACTGAAAGAAGACAGGGTGCAGCCCTTTCGAGGATTCTCCTTAGCCTCCTTTTTCCTTCCAAGATATTCTTGGTGCATTTTAAGTTTGCTGTTCTAAGCAGGAATCCTTGAGCCTGGTTTTAATTCTTAAATAGATGGACATGATTTATTAATTTGCATTTGAAATAACAATTGCCACTGGGAAGAATCAGTGGAAAGCTTTAATTACATTGGAAACTATGCCTCAATGATTCATGCTGCTGTCCACCTATCGAAAGTCGCACTAAGCACCCACACCCATTCTTTCTTTCAAGAACTTGTGAGGAGGTACAAGATTGTCAGGGGACCCAAGAGCCAGATGGTCTGTGACCTACTGACCTCCAAAGCAGAGGTGGCTTGTGACAATTGGAACTGGCAGGGCACAAGACAGGAAGACCAACAGTAGGTGGCAGCAGCGAGCCAATGACGGGCAGAAAGCTGAATGAAACCAGACTCCTGACATTAATAAGGGTGGCAATATGGGTGGGACAAACTTTTTGCCAATCTCGCCTTACTGACAAGCAGTCCAAGGGGCGGTGTCACCTGTCAACTTCCTCCTTGTTTCACTTCTGTAATAAAACAGAGAGGAAGTTGGCAAGGCTAGAATTAGTTGTCTCTGTCTGTTGTTGCCTCTCTGGCACCACCTACTGTTGGTCTTCCTGTCACAATGACTGTGTTCTACCTCGGCTATTGGAGTCAGTATGCCTCTCAATGCCAGTCTCTGGGGGATCACAATTTGGTAGAGCACTGATGCACTGTGGGCTTCTCACAGGTTGTCCACATTGAGAACATGATGCTGGAGTAATTCGTCCACCAGGGCTTTTCAGATGCTCTTAAGGGCTGCCTGTCAGGGGCTGGACTGAGGAGGAATGGTGGGGGCCGCCCCCCTTCTCCTGAAACTTCCCGGAAATAGGAGGACAGTATAGATTTAGATCAGTGGTTTGCAGAAGGGCATAGTTCAGAGGCTGCAGAGGGGAGAAGCTGGGAAATATTGGAAGAGAAACAGCAGGAAGAAGAAGAAGCACCAGGGGAGATACAGCTGGCAGACTCAGTGTCCTTGGAAAGCATTCCTGACCCCCCCTTCCCCTGCGACCAGGTGAGCATTGAGGGTAGTAGAACAGAGAGCTCAGATTAGCCAACACAGGATTGATGTAGAATAGGGGAGATGAAGGGGGGGGGACGTTACTTGGAGCAACACCATTTCTAGAAGAGAGACCACATTCCTTTGTGTCTTGCTGTGATTATTGAATAAACTAATTGGTAAGAAGGCTGATCGCCGAAGAATTGATGCTTTTGAATTATGGTGCTGGAGGAGACTCTGGAGAGTCCCATGGACTGCAAGAAGATCAAGCCTATCCATTCTGAAGAAAATCAGCCCAGAGTGCTCACTGGAAGGACAGATCCTGAAGCTGAGGCTCTAATACTTTGGCCACCTCATGAGAAGAGAAGACTCCCTGGAAAAGACCCTGATGTTGGGAAAGATTGAGGGCACAAGGAGAAGGGGACGACAGAGGACGAGATGGTTGGACTGTGTTCTCGAAGCTACCAACATGAGTCTGACCAATCATCTGATTTTATTCTCCTTGGGGATGGGCAAATACTTTTGTAACATATATGCAGAAACAATGTAAAAGTATGGACTCTTTGGCAGGGTTTAAATAAACATACATAATGTAATTAGAGAGAACAAGAAAGACAACAATGTGATAATATACTACTATATATAAGCAGCAGAATGCAACAAGTAATTTAACAAACCAGAAACAGAAACGGAGGAAAGCCAAGGGGGAGAGGGGAATTTATAAAACAATTGTTTGGTTAAGTTGAATAATGTATGATATATGTATTAAAATAAATAAAAACGGATTTTTTTTTTTTTTTTTTAAAAGAGGATGAGCATCTTAGAAACCCTCCTTCACAGTGGAAGAAATTGGGGTGCAAGTTCCAGCACAACACTACTGGTTGCTGAGCATTACAAAAGGAGAGTCCTGTATTCGAGTCCTTCTAGCCACTGTGACAACAGGATGCTTGGCCGAGTGGGCTTTTGGCTTGATCCAGTAGGACTCTTCTTCTCCTGTTCTTTTGTGATGGTCAAGAAGAATTGGAGCCTCATGCCCACACCAGTAGCTTTCTGGTGAACACATATGAAATCTGGGATGGCTCATGCAGCACCATGAAGGTCTGGTGTGCAAAACATCAGTTCAGTGGGTGCGTGTACAGAGATGCCAAAGCGCACCATTGGCACCTACAGCCCCTATCTGTGTTCAAGGATCTGTGGTCCAGGGTCTCTCTTTTGCTTCCCCACAGAGCCATGGCATTTCCTAGAATCCCTTGGAGAGGCTGACTCTTGAGCGAGAGCTTGATAAAAGCCACTAGAGAACACTATCCAATTATTCGCCTGCTTTTGTACGGTGCAAGTGGCTTCCTGTTTCATTGAGAGCGAATAAGATATTTTCACATCTTTCCTCTTCCCCAGCCCTCTTGGGAAAGGTTTGGTTTTTTTTATTGAAAGTATCAAAACCAGGAACCTAGCTGCATCATGTTGTTGATGCCTGAGGTCAGACTCTTTGACTGGCTTGTTGCAATGTTGTAGCATATCAAAATTCACTCAGTGCTTATTTGTGGCCTTGTATTTTAGCAGGCAACCTCGGAGAGTGCCTGTCTCGTTCTTCACACTCTCGTCCCTTGTACCGTCTGTAGCAGGGGCTGTGGGTGTTTTAAAATATCCAAGATGAGAGGGGGGAAATAGCCAGGGAAATAGAGGAATAGCTGGGGTGGAACACAGCAATAAAGCTTTAAGACCACTGAAGTAAATTCACCACAATGAGCTCTTTATTTGAACTCATATTTATTTATTCAGCATGTGAGCTGCATTTCCTTCCACCTGAGGTGGGTGGGGTTGGACACAGAAGTGGCTAGAGCAGTGGTGGCTAACCTTGGCACTCCAGATGTTTTGGAACTACAACTCCCATCATCCCTAGCTAACAGGACCAGTGGTCAGGGATGATGGGAGTTGTAGTCCCAAAATATCTGGAGTGCCAAGATTAGCCACCACTGGGCTAGAGAAACACATGCAAATTTCAACTTCCCTACATGTCCAATGAATTTTGTAGGAAGTAAAATCAGGTGGGCTTAAAATAATACTTCCATTGTGCACCTCCATGGAATATTTTATTCCTCTTTTATCCTTGCTGCAGAAGTCACAGAACTTTGCAGGGTGCTATGTTTCATCTGATTTTCTTCTCCTTGGGGATGGGCAAATACTTTTGTAACATATTTGCAGAAACAATGTAAAAGTATGGACTCTTTGGCAGGGTTTAAATAAACATACATAATGTAATTAGGGAGAACAAGAAAGACAACAATGTGATAATATACTACTATATATAAGCAGCAGAATGCAACAAGTGGTTTAACAAACCAGAAACAGAAACAGAGGAAAGCCAAGGTGGAGAGGGGAATTTATAAAACAATTGTTTGGTTAAGTTGAATAATGTATGATATATGTATTAAAATAAATAAAAACTGATTTTTTTTAAGAGGATGAGCAAATACGTAATTTTCACTTCCCCTCATTTTCTCATTATTGAGTTCAACCCATTTCTTCATCACTTTGCTTCACAAAGAAGAGTTATCATGAAAATTCAACATTTGTGTGCATTTATAATACACACGTTTTTGCAAGCAACTTCCTTTCTTTTGTATGTTATAGAATCATAGAACTGTAGGGTTGGAAGGGACCCTGAGAGTCGTCTAGCCCAATCACCTGCAATACACAAATCATAGCTAAATAATCCCTAAAAGATGGCCATGCAATATCTGTTTAAAAACCTCCAAGGAAGAAGACTCCACCACATTCCAAGGCAGTTGGTTCTACTTCTGAACAGCTCTTACCATCATAAAGTTCTCCCTAATGTTGAGTCAGAATCTCCTTTCTTGTAATTTGAATCCATTGGTTTGGATCATACCCCCTGGAGCAGCAGAAAACAAGATTGCTCCATCTTCCATGCACCCTTTCAGATATTTGAAGGGTGAGCTCCCGTTGCTTGGTCCCAGCTCCTGCCCACCTAGGAGTTCGAAGGCATGTCAAAGTGCAAGTATATAAATAGGTCCTGCTCCGGCGGGAAGGTAAACGGTGTTTCAGTGTGCTGCTCTGGTTCGCCAGAAGCAGCTTAGTCATGCTGGCCAAGTGACCTGGAAGCTGTCTGCGGACAAATGCCGGCTCCCTTGGCCTATAGAGTGAGATGAGCCCGCAACCTCAGAGTCGTTCGCGACTGGACCTAATGGTCAGGGGTCCCTTTACCTTTTTACCATATGGTCTCTTCCAAGCTAAACATTCCCAACTCCCTTAGCTGCTCCTAATAAGTCTTGATTTCCAGACCCTTACCATATTGGTTGCCTTCCTCTGCACACATTCCCACTTGTCAATATGTAATCATGCATTTGTGTGTGTTCTTTTCATGAATATATATGCACTTTTATCCACACTGTCCTTTCTATATGCATTTTAAGGTACATTTTTAGGTTAGAAAACTGAATTGCAAAATTCAGAGAAGTGCAAATTTCAAAATATCTCTGCCCTTCAATTCATATATTATTCCAAGGAGTGAAAATTAGACAGGTTCAAATGAAAATGTGAACCAAATCAAATTTCTCGCCCATCTCCACTTATCCTGCCTATACTCTGAGGATGTAGTTATTGCTGTGCATTTGATCTGGTGTCTTCCATGTCTCTTGAAAACAGCCTCCGCAGACAAATGCCACTGCTCTCCTTCAGATATTTAGTTGGGTAGGTAATTCACAAATGATTGACCATCTGATGCAGCGAGCATATGGAAGCTCAGTGAGCAGTTGTCAACATCGGGAAAAGTACAGAGGGAAGTGAATTGTAAGGAACAGAAAACAATAGCAAACAAGATAGTCCTTGAAGGAACTTAGAATAGGGCATGCTCCAAGCATGAATTTATGAAAATGATGAGCCCCAAACAAAAGAAGATGGTACCCTCATTCGGTATGGGGGACTACTTATGGCTGGGGATTATTATTCCAATTTTTGACACTTGAATGAAATATGGCATAATTGGACTTCATAGCCACTGCTCCAGGCGACATCAATTGCTTTTTCTAAAAATGATGATGGCATTAAGGGAGACGATATTTTCTTTTTATGTTCAGAAATCTGCTGTATTCCTAACAACATTGACATTGCAGGTGGAAGGTTTTGTGGGTACGGGAGATGCAAAGGTCCGTCAAGTTCATCTTTTGATTCAAAGTTTGGAATTTCATAATGGCTGGAAGCTGCCATAAATACCAGGCAGTTTGGATTGAACCTTCACCTCTGATTCATTTGACATATGAGTGGACTTCCCTCCGAGAGGGCAATGAAGATCTGAACACCCCAGTCTAGTGGAAAAATATAGTGTATGCATCCTAAGATTAGCAGGAAGTGACTTGGTGGCGCTGTTGCCACTGAATGCTATCTGGTTGGTGGTGACCCATGTCAGGGTCTCCTCCAGAGTGGCTCCCCATTTATGAAAGGCCCTCCCTTGTGAGGTGCACTAATCTCCCTCATTATTTACAAAGAGGGGGATGTTAAAAACATTCATGTTGATTCCAGCATTTAGGTAAAGGTAATGGGACCCCTGACCATTAGGTCCAGTCGTGACCGACTCTGGAGTTGCGGCTCTCATCTTGCTCTATAGGCCGAGGGAGCCGGTGTACAGCTTCCAGGTCATGTGGCCAGCATGACTAAGCCGCTTCTGGCGAACCAGAGCAGCGCATGGAAACGCTGTTTACCTTCCCGCCGAAGTGGTACCTATTTATCTACTTGCACTTTGACGTGCTTTCGAACTGCTAGGTTGGCAGGAGCAGGGACCGAGCAATGGGAGCTCACCCAGTCATGGGGATTCGAACCGCTGACCTTCTGATCGGCAAGCCCTAGGCTCTGTGGTTTAACCCACAGCACCACCTGCGTTTATTTGATTGATTGATTTGATTTATTTATTTGATTGCAAAAATAAACTTTTCCTGGCAATGTTGAAGATACCAGTAATTGAACCTCGCCCCCTTTGCATGCAAGACAAGTACTTAGGAGCTTAAGGCTGTCAATGGCTACTAGCCATAAAGACTATGTACTAGACCAGCTGTCAAATGTAGCATGGCTCTGAATACCAGCACCCCCATCAACTGTCCTGGACATCCTGTTTTTTTCCTGTGAGAGTAAGGTGGCCATTGGGGGCGCCTTGCTCTCTTTCGATTTCAGGCCAAGATCTTGTCCCCCCAAAAGCACTTTGTTCAGATCTGCGATCTCTCACAGCACCCCAAACAATGTGGTTTAGGGTGCCATGTCTAGAAAAGTGCTTTCCCTGGTCCATGATCTTGTGCGGGATTTCAGAACCGGAAGACGGTGTCCCAGATTTGGGCAACGTTGTGTTGGACAGTATGGTATCAGTTGTTGGCAATCACAGTTGGGCAGAGTGCTGTTGCTCCCCAGAGGCATTCGGTTGGCCACTGTGAGAACAGGATGCCGGAACAAATGGGCCCTAGACCTAACCCAGCAGAGCTCTTCTTCTGAGTAACCGTGTAACATTCCCCTGTGAACCATAAGTCTGCACTCCCCCCCCTGCCTCGTGAACAAGGCTTGGCTCAGTTGCCGTCATAGCTGTCTACCTTCCCTTTTTTGGTGGGAAATTCCCTTATTCCAACGCCATTTCCCGCTGCTATCCCGGATTGTTAGATATCCCGTAAATTTCCCGGATTTCAAAGGAAGCAGCTCCTCTCCCTCCCTGCTGGCCAGGGAGGCTCCTCAGCTGCGTTGCTCACCAATAGTTACAGAGAATAGGATGTCATTAGACAACAGCACTGTTTGTGCTTTGCTTGCATGTAAAATCAACCACTCTGGCCCAGCCCACAAACACACTCCTTCCAAAAGAGTGTTAAAGGATGCAAAGTCTGCAACACGTTTGTATAAGAAGTCATTAATGGATGCCAGAGAGCCAAAAGAGTGAACCTGATCAATCCCCCCATGAAGAATTGACGCTTTTGAATTGTGGTACTGGAGTCCCGTGGACTGCAAGAAGATCAAACCGATCCATTCTGAAGGACATCGGCCCTGGCTGCTCACCGGAAGGACAGATCCTGAAGCATCGCATGAGAAGAGAAGACTGCCTGGAAAAGAGACCCTGAGGTGGGGAAAGATGATGGTGTGTAGCCTGGTGTAAATTAATTTGTAGCCTGGGGGGATTACCGTGGCGTGGACTGTCCCCGAGAACCACAGACTGTCCCCGGGACAGATGAGACTGCTGATCCCTTATTTTCAAATCCGAAAGTTGACAGCTATAGTTGCCATCTTTGGAAGTCAAGAGGTCATTTCCTCCATTTCTCATTGACTGAGCTGCAGTGCCGAATTAGAGAAACACCATGCACCGATGAGCCAGAGCAGGCATGCAGAATGTGCGACCAGCCAAATCAAGCCAAGCGCAGCCCACCAACCACGCATGGACGCCTGCCAGGTGCTTGGAACCCTCCCTGTTTTTGCAAGCTTCTGCTAGTTTGGCCAGGACTTCTGCAGAGGACCAGAGATGAAATCAGCGGCAGCTGCCACAGACTATGTAGCTTTTCTCTCTCCCCCCCCCTTCCCTGTTGTTTCACAGCGCATTAACTTTATGGCGAGGTACTCATTAAGGCTAAGAATATGTTTGGGTTATTTATTATGTGCATATGTGTTCGGGAATTGCTTAATTGTACCCGAAGAGCAGAGGAGAGCCAAAGGGCTGTGCTTCTCCATCACTCTCTTGGCCGGCAAAGGCGGCAGATTAAAGAAGCAGAAAGGACAACAGTGGAGGGGGGAGTAGAGGACTGGGAGCCGGCGTCCGTGAACGAGGCCCGTGGCAGAACCAGGCCAGCTCAGCTCGGGGCTGAATGGAGGTGATGGGTGAAGCATTAAGGCCTGCTAGATGCCTAATGACCCTACAGATCTCCCCACCCCATTTCGCAAACCCTGGCAGGCAACAAGAACAGAAGGTTTATTGTGTCCCTAATGGCTCATGGGTTGAATTCAGCTTGATGGGGCACCAGTTGTATGAGAGCCTTGTTTTGTTGTAGTCTGGATCTATGCTAGCTAGGGCTGAGGGAACATGACTTTCAGAGGTGGTCCTGGGGCACGGGGGGCTGCCGTTTTTCTGGGGGTGAAACTCTGTTGTTAAGACCATAAAAAGAACCAAACTAAATCAGGCCCAGGGAACACCTAGTCCAGGATCCAATTCTCACAATGGTCAACCAGATGTCTGTCAAAAGCCAACAAGCTCAGGTGGCCTCAGTGGCCTGGAGTGCCTTCCATCAGCTTCGGCTGGTGGCCCAGCTATGCTACTATCTGGACAGGGATAGCCTAACTACTGTTGTCTACCTCAAGTTGAGATTACTGCAATGCATTATACGTAGGGCTGCCTCTGAAGACAGTTCGGAAACTTCAGCTAGTGCAGAATTTAGTGACCAGGTTGCTCACCGGAGTAAGACGGTTTGAGGTACACCGATCCTGGTCCGACTGCACTGGCTACCAATTAGTTTCCTGGCGCAATTGAAAGAGCTGGTTTTGACCTATAAAGCCTTAAACGTCTCAGGACTGCAATACCTCAAGGACCGCCTCTTTCCATAGGAACCTACCCAGACCCTGAGATCATTTTCTGAGGCCCTCCTTCATGTGCCTCCTCCTTGAGAGGTCTGGAGTGTGGCAACACCAGAACAGGCCTTTTCTGTGGTGGCTCCCCATCTGTGGAATGCTCTCCCCAGGGAAGTTTGCCTGGCACCTTCATTATACAGTACACCTTTAGGCACCAAGAAAAAATGATCCGTTTTAACCAGGCCTTTGGTTGATCTGATTAACATCCTATACCAGTGGTGGCTAACCTTGACACTCCAGATGTTTTGGGACTACAACTCCCATCATCCCTGACCACTGGTCCTGTTAGCTAGGGATGATGGGAGTTGTAGTTCCAAAACATCTGGAGTGTCAAGGTTAGCCACCACTGTCCTATACCCTTTTAAAATGTGGCTCTTTGGGGTGTGGGTGTGTGCTATTGGGTTGTTGTTTTTATTTTGATTATATATATTGTGGTTTTTATGTTGATCTTTTCTGTAAACAGCCCTGAGACCTCCAGGTATAGGGTGGTATATAAATTCAATAAATAATAATAATAATAATAATAATAATAATAATAATAGGACCTGAGCGCAAGAGCAGGGCTCTCCTCACTTGTGATTCCCAGCAACTGGTGTCCAGAGGAAGGGCGCCACTGGCAGTAGGCATTGTGGTTGGTAGCCACTGATAGTCTCATTCTCCATCAATGTGTCCAATGCTCTTTTAAGCCATCCAAGTTGCTGGTCATCACTGCCACTTGCAGGAGAGGATGCCACAGTTTAAGTATGTGTGGCATGAAAAAGTACCTCCTTTCGTCTGCCCCAAACTTTCCAACTGAAAGAAGCAAGGGCCAATACTGATCCCACCCAGGCTTCAAACGGACTGAAGGATCTTCATCCCAAAGTTTTTATACATCAGTGGTAGCCCTTAGCTTAGTTCTGTTCTTCAGAGCACACAGATCCAGTGGTGATTGGTGGCCATGGCAAGGAGCCTAACAGTAGGTGGCGCCAGAAACAGTAACAGGCAGGGACAACTAATTTTCATTTTGTCTCCATCCTCTTTGCTCCTGAAATCTGCAAGCGCAACAATACATACAGACAGACATCATTTTATTTGTAGGCCTCCTTTCCACAGTTCAAACCATGCTCCAGGAAGCTTACAGCATGAAAAAAGCATAACTACAACATAACAAAGTAGTTATAAAAAATAAATTAAAAAATACAAAACCAAACCAAAAGATTTCCACATAAATCATAACAAAATCATAGAATCTTAGAGTTGGAAGGTAATGATGATGATGATGATGATGATGATGATGATGATTTATACCCCGCCCATCTGACTGGGTTTCCCCAGCCACTCTGGGCAGCTTCCAACAAAATATTAAAAATACAATGAAATATCAAACACTAAAAACTTCCCTTAACAGGGCTGCATTCAGAAGTCTTCTAAAAGTCAGATAGTTGTTTATTTCCTTGACATTTGATGAGAGGGTGCCACTACCAAGAAGGCCCTCTGCCTGGGTCATCTGGTCCAACCCCCTGCAATGCAGGAATCTCAGCTAAAGCATCCATGATAGATAGCCATCGAACCTCCACTTAAAAGCCTCCAAAGAAGAAGAGTCCACCACCTCTCATGGGAATCTGTTCCATTGTCGAACATCTCTTACTGTCAGAAAGTGCTTCCTGATGTTTCGTCGGAATCTCATTTCTTGTAACTTGAAGCCATTGGTTTGAGTCCTGCCCTCCGGAGCAGGAGAAAACAAGAATGTTCCCTCTTCCATGTGACAGCCCTTAAGATATTTGAAGATGGCTAGCATATCACATCAAAAATAAAGATACAGAAAAAGCAACAACAGCAAACCCCCTTCCCACAACAAAACTTCTCAAATGAAACCCCAGCCCCAATGAGACTAAGGAGAAGGAAGCAGGCAGTCTGTAAGACATAAGAAGGCACCTGGGACTAGAGCTGAGGAGATAGAAACTTTTAAAATTATGCATGGCATGGAGAAAGTGTTCTAGTTACAGGTAGGTAGCCATGTTGGTCTACTGTAGTCGAAACAAAATTTAAAAAATTCCTTCCAGTAGCACCTTAGAGCCCAACTAAGTTTGTTATTGGTATGAGCTTTTGTGTGCATGCACACTTCTTCAGATACCAATGGAGAAAGTGGATAAAGAAAAGCTTTTCTCCTTCTTTCATAACACTAGGACTCACGGAAATCCAATGAAACTGAATTTTTGAAGAATTGGGACAGATAAAAGAAAGTACATAGTTAGACTATGGAACTTGATCCCACAAGAGACAGTGATGGCCATCAATGTGTTGTTGTTCAGTCATTCAGTCGTGTCCGACTCTTCGTGACCCCATGGACCAGAGCACGCCAGGCACGCCTATCCTTCACTGCCTCTCGCAGTTTGGCCAAACTCATGTTAGTAGCTTTGAGAACACTGTCCAACCATCTCGTCCTCTGTCGTCCCCTTCTCCTTGTGCCCTCCATCTTTCCCAACATCAGGGTCTTTTCTAGGGAGTCTTCTCTTCTCATGAGGTGGCCAAAGTATTGGAGCCTCAACTTCAGGATCTGTCCTACTAGTGAGCACTCAGGGCTGATTTCTTTAAGAATGGATAGGTTTGATCTTCTTGCAGTCCATGGGACTCTCAAGAGTCTCCTCCAGCACCATAATTCAATGTAAGTGACCTTAAAAGAGGATCATCATCACCATCATTTTATTTGTATGCCGCCTTTTCCATAGTTGAAACTGTGCTCAAGGCGGCTTACAACATGACAAGATTTACATAATTACAAACATAATAGAAGTCATAAACAATAAATAAAACACATCAAAAAGTACTCAACCAAATGAAAACAATTTCCACGTAAATCATCTAAAACTAAAGATACAACAATAATATCAGTAACAGCAACAGCTCTCTCAACCCCCTATAAACAATCTGTTCAACAGCTTTTGTAGCTGGAGTCAGTCCGCACTCCACTCTCCCAGGCCAGATGGGAAAGGCCAGCAAAGCAGGGTGCAGGTCTTCCAGGGCTCACAGCCGAGATGGTCTCATTTACAACAACACAGATAAAAATTGAAAACAATTTAAAAGCAGCTGCAGTCCATGCCCCAAGCCATGTGGAAAGAGGCAAGAGCAGGGTCCTTCAGGCCCTCAGCAGGCAGTCCTCCTCCTTAGACAAATTCATGGAGGAAAAGGCTATCAATAACCACTAACCATGATGGCTATGTCTTAGAGGCACCATTGCTCTGAATGTCAGTTGCTGGGAATCACAAGTGGGGAGAGAGGGTTTTTGCACTCAAGTCCTGCTTCCAGGATTCCTACGAGCATCTGGTTGGTGACTGTGAGAACAGGATGCTGGACTAGATAGGTGTTGCATCGGGCAACACAATATGACGTGGAGACAGGATGGATGTCCGGGAAGGCACCTCAAACCTCGTGTGAGGGCTCCTTTTATTAGGTTTTTCAGCATGGGTTAAACATTAATCCAACCAGTGTAGCTCAGGGACCAAACAAGGAAAAACTTTTCCAGAACCTTGTGGTAAACAATTCCTTGTAAGGTAGTGCCTCTGAAGGGTGACACCCCCCAAACCCCACCCGAGGGCCCACCATTGTGGATGTGAATGCTTGCCATGCCTCTATCACATGCTCCCCTCATGCACCCCTCCTGTGCTCATCTCTGACCTCTTCCAGTACTTTTCCACCATCCCTTTGTCCTATTGTGTTGCTGACCTGTGTCTACCATTCTGACATTACACTGCAGCATGGTATGCCAGCGCAACATTTCCTGTCTTGGTATGGCGTGCCAGTACCATTCTAATATAATCCCCACAGATGGGCCATCGGCTTGGTCCAGCAGGGCTCATCTTATACTCTTAAGGCAGGCTGAGATTAGTAGGTCCCACTTGCCCTAATAGACCAAGCTCTGCTGCATAGGGAGGAGTTTTCTCCCCAGATTTTCAACAAGTATAAAAGCCCTGCGTTGACTTCAGAAAGGAGCATGGGGACGGAATGAGGTTTTGCAGCACACACAAAAGTCCATGCCATAGCTGTCAACTTTCGGATTTGAAAATAAGGGATTTCCCCCAAACTTTCGGATCTGAAAATAAGGGATGCCGCGAGGGCGGTGCAATGGCACCAAGTAGCCTCGCCACCCTGCGCTCCAGAGGCTGTGTGCGAACGGGTGAGCGAAAGAGCGAGTGCATAGACGGCAGGCAGGCTGGCTGTCTGGTTGGGTGTGAGGGTCTGGCTGCACAAGGCATGCAAGCTCCGCCCCCAGTCGGTCTCAGACTCCTTATTGGCAGCTGAGCAACGCAGTTGAGGAGCCTCCCTGGCCGGCAGGGAGAGAACGGAGCTGCTTCCTTTGAAATCCAGGAAATTTAAGGGATATCAACAATCCGGGATAGCAGCGGGAAACGGCATTGGAATAAGGGAGTTTCCCACAAAAAAAGGGAGGGTTGACAGCTATGGTCCATGCATTGTCCCCACCTGCGTAATTCAAAGTGGGGAAGGGCATGTCACAGAATGCAGATATGGTAGGTTCAGAAGACGAGCTGCTCTTGGAAAGGATGCACGAACACTAGTTTTGATCATGGAAAGGGAAATAAGTGAGTGGGGAGGAAGGAAATGCCCAGCCTTCTTCTTCTTTTCTTCCTTGTTTCTTTCTCTTTTTTTAAAAGAGAGCTGGCACTGTCAAAACAAACGCAGCTGCCTCCAAGCCTCCTCCTGCCGCCACTGCTGACAATGCTCGAGAGAGGAGGAGGAGGAGGTGATGAGTGCTTTGTTATTAAGGAGGAAGAGGCGAGTGTTGGGGAAGGTGTTGAGTTTGACACAGCAGCATCGAGTGCGAGCGGGAAGCAAGAGAGAGAGGGAGGGAGGGAGAGGGAGAAGTCAAAGAATGGCCCCATGCCATCCGGAATGGCTCTGGCATGGCAACCTGCAGAAATCAATGTGACGGCTGCTCGCAGCAACCTGAGGGAGCGGGCAAGTGCAAGTGCCACCATATGGAAAGTGGCTGTAATGAGGAGGGCGAGGGTGGAGCCAGCTTGGTAGGCAGCCATGGTGGCGTCTTCACAAACGGCAGCCTTGCCTGTCTCTCTGCCTCGCAG
Organism: Darevskia nairensis; assembly: GCA_034642065.1. Classification (NCBI taxonomy): domain Eukaryota; kingdom Metazoa; phylum Chordata; class Lepidosauria; order Squamata; family Lacertidae; genus Darevskia; species Darevskia nairensis. Next base: position 2,803,898 of record JAWWNI010000386.1, on the reverse strand, counting down.
GCCTCGCTTGCTTTGCCTCGCCTCGCCTTGCGGGGGGAGAAGCCAGGCAGTGGCTCCAGAGGATAAATGCCTGTTTGAAGACATTAAAAAGCAAAATGGCAATTGCGGCGCATTTGATATTACAGTGGGAAACTGGAGCTGGAAACACAGTCAGGATTTCTCTGCTCTCAACCGGTTTCTTGCGCCTTCCCCGGAAAGCCAACACACACACACACAAGCACACACATCACTGTTCTGAAGGAAGAGTTTTAAAATAGGAACAGAGGCAGTCAAATAGAAACATTTTAGGAATCTGCCTTTCATCAAGTCAGGCCATTGGTCCAACTAGCTCAGCATTGTCCTCACTGAGTGGCTCTCCGAGGTTTCAGATGTGGGGCATTTGCGATTTTCCTGGGGATCTCAGGGATTGAATCTGGGACCTTCTGCATGAAAGTCAGGTGGTCTGCCACTGAGCGGTGGGCACACCCCAATTTCTAGACCCCTGACTCTCCAACATTTCCTAAAAGGGGTGCATAGTTAAACGATGGAACTCGCTCCAGGATGCTGCCAACTTAGACGGCTTTAGAAGAGGATTGGACTAATTCGTGGAGGGCAGGGTTTGAAGGCAAGATGGGCAGAATGGAACGAGATGTATGGTGTGTTAGGTGAATCCTGCATCCACAATGTGTGAGCTCTAGGTCAATCACCATGGAAAGCACAGGAAGGGAGAGGACTTTTGTGCTTGGGTCCTGCTGACAGGCGTCCCACAAGGATCTGGTTGGCCACTCTAAGAACAGGATCCTGGACTAGATGGGCCATTGGCCTGATCCAGCGGGCTCCTCTTATGTTTTTATGGCCAGGGTGAAACAGCAGCAGGAGAACCAGATTGACCCTGCCTCCAGTCAGCCCCAGCATCACTGCCACCCTAGCCTGGACCCACCCAGGTTATCTGCAGCAACGCCAGTATTGGGAAGACAGCTCCATGGCCCTGCCACGATATCCTCCACTATTTGTTCCTGGGGAAGCAGGGATTGCAGTCCATATGCTCCCGATGTCTCATTAACACAAGGTAAGTACAGAGATAAATAGAAGGGAAGAGAGAGGGCTGAACATGCTGGTTGTACCCATTTGCTGTAGACAGTTCTCCTGCACGTCGTAATATAAACAGACTGAGCGCAAGTGCTTCTGCAGTGTGAAAAAGTGGTTCCAGGAACCCCAGGTGCTTGCCAAATCCATAATTGCACCTTCTTAAATACTTTCATTACTTGGAAGCACAATAAGGGAGGCAAGAGACACATGCTTTCCATTTGGGTGTCAACAAAACACCTCCACGAAATTAAGCTTCTATTTTCTCCCGAAAGAATCTGCAGACGCACAAGAGGGCATGGAGGGGGTTGATGCACCCACCCGCTCTCCTTTCTCACGTTTGCAAGAAAGGGAGGAGACGTTTGGGGAGGGACTGGGCTACCAGATCTCCAAAGCAAGTTGCCACTGCAGGGGCAAATGGCCAAATGTAACAAATAGGGACCAGAGAGCCTCTCTAGGGAGGCTGTGGGTTCCCCATGAGTTTACAGGAACAACTCCAGAAGCCATTGGCACGGAATGCTCTTGCTATAGGTGATCAGCTTCCCTGGGACTCATTGGCCACATTCACACCACACATTTAAAGCACTATGGTGCCACTTTAAACAGTCATGGCATGCGCCAAAGAATTCTGGGAGATGATGATGATGATGATGACTATGTTAAGGGTGCTGAGAGCTGTTAGGCTATACCTAGGATGACCTTGGCAAAGAAAAATACACATTTTCTGAGAAATTTCAGCTTGGCTGTAGTAATGTTTGGCCATCAACAGCAAACTGGAGGGGTACCAGGAGAGGGGAGAGCAACACTGTGGAGGTTTCAATGGTAACTAGTTAGGAATTAAGACCATAAGAACATGAGAAGAGCCTGCTGGATCAGACCAGTGACCCATTAGGTCCAGGATCCTGTTCTCACAGTGGTCATCTAGATTCTTGTGGGAAACCCACAAGCGCCTTCTCCCCTCCTGTGGAATAAAAAGCTGCTGGTGTTCAGAAGCATTGGAGCCTCCAACCCAATTGTGTAGTGAATATGATGTCACATTGTTTTTCCAACCAATCAAATTTGGCGATGCGGTGACATAACTGAAGGCAAACAAAATTGGATGCGAGTCAGGGCACCGCTTCCCTTTAGGGTCAGTAGAAGACAATGTGACACCTGAGACTGGCCCAGCCGCTTTCTACTTCTCCTAGCTTGCCGACCCACCATAGAATCATAGAGTTGGAAGAGACCACAAGGGCCATCCAGTCCAACCCCCTGTCAAGCAGGAAATACCATCAAAGCATTCCTGACAGGTGGCTGTCAAGCCTCTGCTTAAAGACCTCCAAAGAAGGAGACTCCACCACACTCCATGGCAGCAAATTCCACTGTCAAACAGCTCTTACTGTCATGAAGTTCTTTCTAATGTTTAGGTCGAATCTTCTTTCTTGTAGTTTGAATCCATTGCTCCGTGTCCGCCTCTCTGGAGCAGCAGAAAACAACGTTTCTCCCTCCTCTATATGACATCCTTTTATATATTTGAACATGGCTATCATATCACCCCTTAACCTTCTCTTCTCCAGGCTAAACATACCCAGCTCCCTAAGCCGTTCCTCATAAGGCATCGTTCCCAGGCCTTTGACCATTTTGGTTGCCCTCCTCTGGACACGTTCCAGCTTGTCAGTATCCTTCTTGAACTGTGGTGACCAGAACTGGACACAGTATTCCAGGTGAGGTCTGACCAGAGCAGAATACAGTGATACTATTACTTCCCTTGATCTAGATGCTATACTCCTATTGATGAAGCCCAGAATTGCATTGGCTTTTTTAGCTGCTGCATCACACTGTTGACTCATGCCAAGTTTGTGGTCTACCAAGACTCCTAGATCCTTTTCACTTGTACTGCTCTCAAGCCAGGTGTCACCCATCCTGTATTTGTGCCTTTCATTTTTTTTGCCCAAGTGTAGTACTTTACATTTCTCCCTGTTAAAATTCATCTTGTTTGCTTTGGCCCAAAGTTGTTGGACTACAACTCCCATCAGTACCAAGCAACATTGTCCGTGGTCAGGGGGTGATTGAAAATGTAGGCCAACAATATCTAGAGAGTCAGATGTTCCCTGGCCAGAAGAGAAGCCTTTAGAAAGGAGTCATATAATGCACTTTGTTTGCTCTGTCTTGGAGTTCGCCATTGCATTTGGAAGTTGTGGAGCAGTCAAATACACCCCAGAATATTCAACGGGTGCTTGAGTTGAAGAGAGAGCCCCATCTTCCAAATGGTGGATTGTCTGTCAGCAAATGTAGAGAGCCACTTCTCCACACACACACACCCCTTTTCCCTGTAAATCGCTTACCTTTTCCATCACAAAGAAATCATTTTATCCTGCTGTGTAATTAATACGCATGTACAGTGCTGCAAACATTTTCCTCCAGACTGCTTATTCTGCGAGTAAATTACAGGAAACCCAAGACAATACACCTGGGACTCCTGCAGTTTGAAATTAGAATACAAACTCTCCCCCTCCCTTCAGTTCCTCCTACTTGGCCCCTGTTACTGTTCTGATCTTGAATTCTTTCCTCTCTTTTTTTTGGAAGGAGGGAGGGGGAAAGTGGACGAGACACATCATAAAACCTAACGGAGGCCTGCTCATTTATTTACTCTCCCCCAACCCATAGTTGCAGGCTTAAAAATAAAATAAAGCAGGAAGATAAAATAAAAATGAGCTCTCCCCCTTTTGGGGGGTCTGGGAAGGGGAAGGAATGCATTTATGGCCCTTTCTGAGTCCCTACAAAAGAACAAAGACAGTGGGAGACCTCTGGTTGCTGTTTCTATTCAGGAGCAACTCGTGGCACACATATATTGGTAACCCAATCCCTAAAGTTTGAAGCATATTGCTAGTAAATGTGAAGGGCCCAGGTTTGATTGCTGTGTGCGACGTCACAGCCATACGAGTCCTGGGAGACATTAAAGGAGACACAGATGTTTCTGATCGTAGAAATGTGGGCTTCTGAAAGGGAGTTTGCTGCATCTTCCATATACCCCAGACCCCCGAGTGTCTGCTGATCCCATTTGCCCTCCCCACTTGCAAAAGGAAAAAAAAACCAGTGAAGTGAGGACATCAGAGGCAGAGGAAACTGCTTATAGTTGGACAAACATGGATCCATTAGGGACTAGCAGATTGCATAGGGCATATCTTTCCATTGGGCAGGGGCGTAGGAAGGGGTGTGTGGTGGGGGCGGTCCACACCGGGTGCCATCCCAGATGGGGGTGACAAAATCCCCCCTGGGTGGATCGTGCCACTGCGGCAATCGCCCCCGTAGGCAGATCACCCCGCTCCCAGGTGCACGCCGCTCCGGGTGCCCAAGTGACTAGCTCCACCACTACCATTGGGAATTTTTCACATTTTTATATGATACAACCTAATTTATGTGGGAGATGAGTAGGAATGTGGATGAGGGAATATTGATTAATATTTCCTATCCCAGCTTGTGCTAACAAGCTCCAAACTAGCAGAGTTTCTCATCCCCAATAAAGCGCAGCAAAACGTGGCGTTTAAGTTCCTATGAACTTCTAGAACAAGGCAGATCCTGGCATATAATTCCCCTGCTTCCCTCTTAAAAGAAAATACACGACACAATGCTTTTAAAAGTAAAAATATTTTACTCACAGACTTTCCAGGCTTTTACAAGTCTCAGAAGGCAGGCTAGCAGGCTAGCTTAGATTAAATGTATATACATGTGGACACTCTCCTTAAGGGAGGAGGGTCCACTTGGGCCCCCTTGGCTGGAAGCCAAGAGTGCATCTCTTGAGATGTTGCATCTTCGGAGTCCTGGAGGGAAGAGAGAGGAGAATGGCAACTGACCTGTGTACTTTCAGGTAAGGCCACTCCCACCTCTGGTCACACAAAGGAAATGATTTCAGTCTTGGCACAGGAAACTCTACCTGGAGGACCAAGACCCCTTGTGTACACTCTAGGAATGTTGTGATTGACTGCACCAGTGTTATACATCCCACAATTTACACATTCCACAACTATATGCAAGCTGAATTGCGGATATTGTTCAAAACCCACACTTTTTGCATTTTAGCTGTGCAACTCTTTGTTTTTCTTTTACAAAAGTGTGTATGTTGGCAGGAAGTTGATTTATGTGGAAATTGTTTTCCATTTGGTTGTGTATTTTTTGGATGGGGTTTATTTGTTGTTTGTGACTTTTGTAATTATGTGAATCTTGTCATGTTGTCAGCCGCCTTGAGCATTGTTTTCAACTGTGGAAAGGCAGCATACAAATAAAATGATGGTGGTGGTGGTGGTGGTGATCCACCACTGATACGACATTAGATTCACCTTTGGTTCCTCTTTCGTCAGGAGTGTCTGGGTGGGCGGGATGGTGTCATGCAGCTGACCCCCACCCCCCTACACAAGCAGGGTCTCTGCAACCCAAATGGGTTGGCTGGGAGGCTGTTGACCAGGGAGGAGAGTCGTCCCTGCTGCACTCCTTCCTCCTTATTAGCCTTGTGCTCTCTGTGCTGCCCAGGAAATAGCTCAGGGGAGGACGATCCCTACTAAATGGCCCACAGAATCCCTTTCAACTCTGCACTTCTATGACTCTATGATTGTCTACACCAATCGGCAAGGGTGGTCCCTCCCCCCCTGCTCAGCTGATTGGTACTGGGAGTAGCTGAGGAGTGTGCTGATTGGCAACCCTTCCCAGCACTAATCAGCTGAGCAGAGTGGCATGATGGGATTGCTGCTATCTTGCCATGTGGCTTCTCTTTCCTGCTGTGTTAGTGTGTGTGTGTGTGTGTGTGCAGTGCACTCATGTGTCGCCCCCAATCCAGTGCCTCAGGGCCCAGCGAAGTTGCCCATGGCTGGGTGCAGCGCTGCAAAATTGTTGGAGAGGAGGATTGTCTGCATGACGCCTACCTCTTTAGCAAATATTACCGCCGGCAGGGAAGGGCACCTCCGCGTTTGAAGCTGCTCCCTCTGCAGCTCTGTCGGCTCGAGAGCAAGCTGTTGACAGCTGTGTGGACAGCAGCTTCACAAGAGCAGTCTGCCAAGAATAATCACATCCCTAGAGGTGAGAGAGGTAATTCATGCTCCACAAAGGTTGTTTTTCCTCCCTCCCCTTGTTCTTTATTCGCTCGCTTAAGCTGGGGGTGCGGGTGGCTTATTTAAGAGCCTCCGCAATGAGCCTCTGCAGTTGGAATTGGCAGCTGCAGGTAGCTCTCAGTGAAAATGACAATGGATGCCTGAATGGAGACCTGAAGAAAACACAAGGGAGCACCTGCAACATCCTTTATGCAGAATTCGGCTAGCCTGTGGAACTCACTGTCCCAGGCACTGTTTGGACTAGTAGGACAGAAGGCAGGGAGACCAAGAGTAGGTGGAGCTAGATCCAACGACAAGGGAACCTGGAGCCAATGACAGGCAGAAACTATGAATTCTAGTTTCTGAGAGCCACTGTGGTGTAGTGGTTAAGAGCGGTAGACTCGTAATCTGGGGAACCGGGTTCGCGTCCCTGTTCCTCCACATGCAGCTGCTGGGTGATCTTAGTCTAGTCACAGTTCTTTGAAGTCTCGCAGCCCCACACACCTCACAGAGTGTTTGTTGTGGGGGAGGAAGGGAAAGGAGAATGTTAGCCGCTTTGAGACTCCTTCGGGTAGTGATAAAGCAGGATATCAAATCCAAACTCTTCTCTTCTTCTTCTTCTTATGGAATATACAGAAATGGCGAAACTTACCAAAAGAATAAGTAATCAAGATAACAAACTTTTTAAAATAAAAGAATGGAAACGGTTTATTGAATATTTACAGATAAATTGTGGACATTTTCTGTGGACATCATAGCTCACTGGACATGATAGAGTGCATTTGATTTTTGCTCATCGTTCTACTTAACTTCTTGAGATCTGGTGACGAGAACTGAATTCAGAAGAAATAAGAAGAAACTGTATAGAATAGAATAGAATAGAATAGAATAGAATAGAATAGAATAGAATAGAATAGAATAGAATAGAATAGAATAGAATAGAATATATTTATTGTCATTGTCCCTTTCGGGGACAACGAAATTACTTGGCTGCTCCATCCACCCAGATAGGGCACTCCACGCAAAGACAAAACAACTGCAAAAACACTGATTAAAACCATACACACTGATTTATTCATGTAAGTTATTCATGTAAGTTTCTTACATGCAGCAAGAATGTTACTTGCCCCAAAATGGAAAGAAGCAGATGTCCCAGCCAGGGAAGAATGGATACGAACAGTGTCAGAGAGCCAGTGTGGTGTAGTGGTTAAGAGCAGTAGACTCGTAATCTGGTGAACCGGGTTCACGTCCCCGCTCCTCCACATGCAGCTGCTGGGTGACCTTGGGCTAGTCACACTTCTCTGAAGTCTCTCAGCCCCACTCACCTCACAGAGTGTTTGTTGTGGCGGAGGAAGGGAAAGGAGAATGTTAGCCGCTTTGAGACTCCTTAGGGGAGTGTTAAGCGGGATATCAAATCCAAACTCTCCTTCTTCTTCTTCTTCTTCTTCTTCTTCTTCTTCTTCTTCTTCTTCTTCTTCTTCTTCTTCCTCCTCCTCCTCCTCCCCCCTTCCTCCTTCCTCTTGAGTTCTCAAGAGCAACACTGACACCAGCTTGATGACTACGATCATCTGTAGATGCATTATTGGTTGTAGCCCTAAATTAGTGAAGCACCTTGTACACCAACATAACATTGAGCGTTTGGTGTCATTGGTCTACTCTTGTGGTGTGCACTTATAACCAGAGGCTCCAACTTGTGAAGGAGATTGGGGGCCCCCTGAGGATGTGCATGTGATGTCACGCACATGACATCACGCACGCAATGTCAGGGCGTCAGGAGGAGCCAGGGGGCAGAGCTGAACGTTGCGGCAGCACGGCTTCGATGGCCAGCAGCTCCTCCTCTCCGACACTTGGCCTATAATAATAATAATAATAATTTATTATTTATATCCCGCCCATCTGGCCGGGTCTCCCCGGCCACTCTAGGCGGCTTCCAACATACATCAAAATACAAACACATGTTACAAATTAAAAACTTCCCTGAACAGGGCTGTCTTCAGGCATTTTCTAAATGTCAGATAGTTGTTAGTGCCTTTGACTTCTGATGGGAGGGCGTTCCACAGGGCGGGCGCCACTACCGAGAAGGCCCTCTGCCTGGTTCCCTGTAGCTTTGCTTCTCGCAATGAGGGAACCGCCAGAAGGCCCTCGGCGCTGGATCTCAGTGTCCGGGCTGAACGGTGGGGGTGGAGACGCTCCTTCAGGTATACAGGACCGAGGCCGTTTAGGGCTTTAAAGGTCAGCACCAAGACTTTGAATTGTGCTCGGAAACGTACTGGGAGCTAATGTAGTTCTCTCAGGACCGGTGTTATGTGGTCCCAGCGGCCACTCCCAGTCACCAGTCTAGCCGCCGCATTCTGGATTAATTGCAGTTTCTCCTCCTCTTCCTCCTGCCACTGGCTGGGGGCTGCTCCCCTATCTTTCCCTTATGCGGCCGGAGGAGGAGGAGGAAGAACCGGCCACTGAAGGTGTGCTGCTCTCGGCTCCATACTTGGCCTTCTCTGCCACCTAGTTAGTTTGTTGTTGTTGTTTTGAACATTGGATGGGGGGTCCTGGCTTCTCCCAAAAATTATTGGGGGTGAGCAAAAGAGCTGGCCCCATAAGAGTTGGCACCTATGCTTCCAGCAGATTCTGCCAGTGCCCTCAGCAGCGCGCCACATTCCATTTCACCCCTTGAAGCGAACTGGGAAGAGCTGCCTCCGCCGCTGGTGGATTTCCAACGTGATCTCACCAAAATCTCATGCGCGCCACAAGATCTTGTGAGATCTCACCGGAAATGCCAGTGGTGGAGGCAGTGGGGTGGGTGGGGACGCCCACAGTGACAGTGCCTTGGGAGCTTCCATCATCTGAGGGCTGGGCCTGGCCTTCAATGTTGTCTTTCGGACATTTGCTGCAGACTTTTCTTTGCTGCCAGGCTTATGCGAACAATTAAAGAAAACCTGCTCCGTAAAAGTCAGCTGGGGATCTGCTTTAATTTTTGTATTGTTCTCTTTGTATTTTAATTGCAGCAACCTTCTTTGATTTTTTCCCCATGAAATTGCAATGTGCAACTATTTTTATATACATATAAGTAAATAAGAACAGAAGTAAAGCCTTGCTGGATCAGACCAAATGAACGTCCATCCAGTCTCTCCCCCCCCCTCCATCCAACATTTCTCTGATGAAAATAGGGATGTCCTAAGGAAAAGTGGGACATTCCATGAATGAAATAAGAAACCGGATGTGTATGTGACGCTGTGAGTTAAACCACAGAGCCTAGGGCTTGCCGATCAGAAGGTCGGTGGTTCGAATCCCCGCGACGGGGTGAGCTCCCATTGTTCGGTCCCTGCTCCTGCCAACCTAGTAGTTCTAAAGCATGTCAAAGTGCAAGTAGATAAATAGGTACCACTCCGGCGGGAAGGTAAACGGCATTTCCGTGCGCTGCTCTGGTTCGCCAGAAGTGGCTTAGTCATGCTGGCCACATGACCCAGAAGCTGTATGCTGGCTCCCTCGGCCAATAAAGTGAGATGAGCGCCGCAACCCCAGAGTCATCCACGGCTGGACCTAATGGTCAGGAGTCCCTTTACCTTTACCTAAGGGAAAGTGGGACATTCCGTAAATGAAATAAGAAACCGGAAGAGCTTCTGTAAATCCAGAACTGTCCCTGGAAAATAGGGACACTTGGAGGGTCTGCAGCTATCAATCCTCATTTGTAAAAGGGTTGTAAAATAAATGGGAACCCTCAATGGATTCGGGAGACTCCCCACTTGACTCAAGTCGCCCTCTATAATGTTGGAGGCATGGTGAGGACTAATAAGGAGGAGGACTGGGTTTCTAAACAGTGAAAAGGAATGCCCCAAAAGGACTAAGTGTCCCAGCTATCCAAAGTTTGGGGAACACTGCTGCTGTGTGACTCGATATTAGTGAATCTGTTTGTTCCTTTCTTGTTGCCCATGTTTATGGATGTGGACAGAGTCGGCTCAAAAGGGGGGGGGGCTGTTATAAATAGGTGTAGCTGTCAGGTTGGGACGTCTGGAGGAAGCCATGAAGGGGCCGTGGAAAAAACAAATAAGGCATTCCTGGTTCAGCTCAGACTGTCTCTGTAGTTACAACTGTATTCCTAACCTCCCCGACTTCTGAAAGGTGCCCCTTCAGGCCGGGATACGTTTTTACAAGGTGTTATTCACAAGGTGGACTAGCACTTACTAAACACTTAAGAATGCATCTGAACGGCGACGTCGAAAACCCACCCTTCAGCTTCATTTCGCAGAGTGGAAAGAGGAGAAAAATCAAGCTCTATGAAGCTGCCCAGAATTGACCCTCACAACACCTTTGAAGCCATGAAGTCACCCGGCAGGAATATGATGTCAGAACTGTAAAGAGAGAGAGAGAGAGAGAGTAAAAATTAACACCAGCTCCATTGCTGACTTCATATTAGCAACCTTTATGTTTTACATGGAACAGAAAATGCTCAGTGCATCTCTTCCCCCTGACCTTCACCTCTTTTACAACGCTTCTGCTGAAATCGCTAAGGGAGACAAGGGACCTGCCATTTCCCAAGGTCACCGAGGGAATAGGCTCATTCTTCAGTAGGATTACTTGCACCTTCTCCAAATGGTTTTTGCAGAAAGTTTTCAGCTATTTTTTTTTTTTAAGTACAAGGAAGAGGTTATTTTTAGTTTGGGTTCTCGATTATTGAAGGAAGAATTTAAAACCGTGTTCCTCTATCGTTAGGACTCCTTTTCTGGGAAACAAAAAAGGTAGCTCGTTTCTAAAATGTTATGTACGGGTGTCTTTGTAGACACTTCCCCACCTCTGTTGATGTAAGAGTAGCGAAATCACATCTAAGAAGCTCAAATCATATATATGACTGACACCCTTCTTTGGAAAGCAAACCAATGTCCAGACTAACATTCAAAAACTTTACTTACAGATGAATTAAATCACAATATTTACAGCCACATGCTTGTTCAAGCATGGGACTCCAGTCTCTTCTTGGAACTTCCAAATGACTGTATTTTCCTCTCTTTCCAGAGCTCAGCACTCAGCCTTCTGTATCTCAGTTAGGCCATGCCTTGCAGCTCCTATGAGATTCCCACTTCTACAGCTTTGCTCTTTTCAAGCAGAGAAGAAGCACTCCAACACTCTATTCAACTTAACAGTGTTCACAGTGGATTCTAAAACACAGTCATCTTGCTTCACATGAGATGGAGTGTGTCCTTCACTAGATACCTCCCATGTGATGAATGTTAGCCAATCACATGAGAACTTCTAGAAAACTCTCTAGAATTCAGTTACCAACCAATCAAATTTAAACACATAGCAATGTGTGTTAAACCACAGAGCCTAGAGCTTGCTGATCAGAAGGTCGGCGGCTCGAATCCCCGTGACAGGGTGAGCTCCCATTGCTCAGTCCCAGCTCCTGCCCACCTAGCAGTTCGAAAGCACATCAAAGTGCAAGTAGATAAATAGGAACCACTTTGGCAGGAAGGTAAACGGCATTTCCGTGCGCTGCTCTGGTTCGCCAGAAGCGGCTTTGTCATGCTGGCCACATGACCCAGAAGCTGTACGCCGGCTCTCGGCCAATAAAGCAAGATGAGCGCCGCAACCCCAGAGTCGGACACGACTGGACCTAATGGTCAGGGGTCCCTTTACCTTTAATGCATATAAGCATTCACAATTTCAGTGAATTAAACTACTATACTTAACAACCTCCTGAGGGAAATTCACTAGTTGAAACTCCTTTGGCATCACAAGAACGTTCTTGGATGTTTTGGCTGAGGAATCCCCATGTTTGTTTCACATTTTGCTTCAGGTGAACATTCAGGAATAGGATGCTGAAGAACATGGGCCATTGGCCTGGAATCATACTTCTCTGTATCTCACTTAGGATGTAAGTAAGCCCTTCTGTGTGGGATAAGAGAGAGGGCCTTTCCAGTAGCTGCACCCACCCGCTCACTAATTTCCACTGGCTATGGGAAAGCGTTTCATTCTGACACACATTGTTTTATGAAGCAATGCTTCCTTTAGTAGCATTATCCTTTTAGCTGCTGACTCCATCTTTATTTTTCCATTGATTCTTCTTTAACGTCATTGTAATTTTGTGTGCTGTAAGCTTCCCTGAGTGGTGCAGTTAAATAAATGTACAGAAATCAGTGTGCGGCAAGAGATCTGGTTTGGCACAATTCCCTGCACAAAACTTATATTGATACAATTGTAAAGTAATGTCATTCTTTGCTCAATCTCAAAGTTACTCTTGCTTTATTTGTTTGTTTGTTTGTTTGTTTGTTTAAATTTTGTAGCAAATCATAGAACACCCAAATGTTGATTGTTTAAGAGAATATAGATTTCAGTGCTTGAAGGTGTCATCTGAATTAGGAATGTTTGCTTGCGTTTCATTTCTCTTCATTTCCCTAATTGGCCCATTTTGGTTTCTCTCATTTCCCCCCACCCCAGTCTTAAATTCAGTTTGCAAATTTCTGCAACAGTTTGTGATTTTAGCTTGTTTTATTTTTTAAAAATTGTCTCGCCCAAAGCCTAATACACATATTTTTCAAGCAATTTTGTCTAGTGTAATGCACATTTGTATGTTGTTTTTATAAATGCATGCTTTTTATGCAGATATCACCCTGATATTCAGTTTTGCAAACTTTTTTGTTGTTGTTGCTGGACTCGGGAACTGCACCGCAAAATTTGAAGAAGAACCGATTTCAAAAGAGAGCTGTGTTTTTCATTTGTGCATTGTTTCAGGAAGCACAAATTTGGTAGTTTTGCATTAAAAAGCAAACTGAACTGAATCCCCCCCCCCAATCCCTCCTGCCTCACAGTATATCTGTTCTGGTGGACAAGGTGCTGTGTTGAGCACCCATTCCTCTTGCTATTATTGTGAGCTGCTTGGGACTCAACATCATTGTTGGGAAAGCAGAATACACTGGTACTTTGGTTCTCTAACTTAATCCATTCCAGAAGTCTGTTCCAAAACCAAGGCGTACTTTCCCATAGAAAGTAATGCAAAATGGATTAATCTGTTCCAGACTTTTAAAAACAACCCTTAAAACAGCAATTTACATGAATTTTACTATCTAACGAGACCATTGACCCATAAAATGAAAGCAATAATCAATGTACTGTACTATAAAATAAATAAGATAGTATTGTACCCTGTTTCCCCTATTTTAAGACGTAGTCATAAAATAAGCCATAGCAGGATTTTTCGCATTTGCAAAATATAAGCCATACCCCGAAAATAAGCCATAGTGATAGGCGCAGTTCTGGAAGGCACCAAGGAAAAGGCTGGGCTGGGCGTCCAGTCCCGCCACCAAAACCAGTCAGCCCCAGAAGCAGCGCTCAGGAACCCTGCAGAGCAGGGCGCACAGGAAGGGGCAGCGGGCGCGACAAAGGCACTCCGAAGGTCTCTTCGCCCGTGCGCTCGCCCAACTCCGTTCGGCGCAGAGCGCATGGGGTGGCTGCCGTGGCGAAAAGGGAAGGCGGCACAGGCTTTCCCTGCTCGCCGCCACGACGAAATCCCCCGAGCCACCCCGTGCGTCGCCCAAGAGGCCCCTTGGAAAACAAGGCTTCTGTCGGGTTTCGAGGAGGGAAGGCGGTGGAGGAGCAGGAGAGAGCGCCCAGCGAAAGCGGGTATCTCTGGTGTCCGTTTCCTCAAAGCTCAGCTTGGATTCTCCCCCCGCTGCCAGCAAGCAAACAAAGAGCTCCGCGCCCGTCCCGTCCTTCGCAGCCCCAGAACTCGAGCGTGGCCTTGCCAAGGCGTGCTTGCGTAATAAAAATAAGACATCCCCTCAAAATAAGCCATAGTGCATTTTCTTGAAGAAGAAAAAATATAAGACGGTGTCTTAAAATAGGGGAAACACGGTAGATGATTAAAATTAAAATTAATTTCTTTTCTTACCCGCACTGATGGTAGTCATTGGGGGGGGGGAGACTTTCATCCACTTCTGCAGTCACACAATCCATCCATCCATCCATCCATCCATCCATCCATCCATCCATCAGTAGCTGAAATGGGTTCCACACAGTCACAAAAATGAATTAACCGAAAAAGCCTCAGAAACAAAAACGCAAAATAAATAGCAAAAACAAAAGCGCCCAACTTAATCTGTTCCGGAAGTCCGTTCAACTTCTGAAATGTTCGAAAACCAAGGCACAGCTTCTGATCGGGGCAGGAGCCCCGGAAACAATAGCTGACAGCCACATCGGACATTCAGCTTCCGAAAAACGTTCGAAAACCGGAACACTTACTTCCTGGTTTTCAGCATTTGAGAAACAAGGCATTTGAGTACCAAGGTGTTTGAGAACCAAGGTACCACTGTACGCATATAAAATATAAATTTAAATCAGAGGTAGTCTGGCAATCACCCTTGCAGACTAAAAACCATTGGACTGCTGACTTTCTGCTATATGTTGACTGTGGCTAATGTTGACATGCCTCATTTTCTGGATCCATTCTGAGACCTTATTGGTTTCCCCAAAGGGAGCACCTCCCTTAGGCTCAGACCCTTTGATGGTGCCCTTCTGATTACGCTATGAATATGAGACACACAAAGTAAAGCAAATATTTCTACTCCCCCCCCCATGGTAGACTTATCTTACTTAAATTATTCTTTCATCATCTTCTTCCCAAATGCCAGAGGCACAGGCAAAGAGGACGGCGCTTTTGGTAGGTGAGGCGATAGAGACGCAAGTGGGTATTCCCAACCTCACACGGCTCTAATTAAGAATAATTCCTCAGTAATGGACTTTGGCTGCGGGCTAAATAAATACCGTTCCTGAATATTTTCTTCTTAAATCTCACATAAAATGTGCTAATTGAAAGTCTCACATCTTCTTCAAATTGAATCCAACTCCATGTCCTTTGAATTGCTTCCTTTCATGTCCATTGTTCGAGCAGCTTCAACTAATTCCTCTGTAGTTAAAGATCTCTCGCCATGTAGAGCTACAGTTCCCATTCCCCCTCTCCTCCAGGGAGATCTATTCATAGCCAGCCTGAAGCTGGGAAAAAACCTGAAGCGCAGAATCTCACACCATATTTGCACCTTTTGTAGCATTGCATTCCATCTCTCTCTCTCTCTCTCTCTCTCTCTCTCTCTCTCCTTCGCTCTCTCTCTCTCTCAATATAAGCCCACTTCCACCCTGGAGCAGGAGGTGGAATTGCAGGCGTCACGACCCGATCATTTGGACACGGGCTGAGAGCTCAACCCTGTCCGATTGGTGGATTTCCCGCCCGCATCGCTCACAGGCCGACCAATCAGGCCGACCTGGGGGCGTGTCTTGCTTCCTTTAAGCAAGAAGCGGGCGGGAAACCCTCCATCTTCGCCCCACTCCCCAGCTGTTTAGGTTCACCCACCATCCCGCCCTTAAGTCTAGCTTTGACCTTGCTATGGACTTCGGTTGGTCGTCTTGGTTGGCCAAGGGGCCTGGTAGTTCTTTTTCCCACTTGGACTAGCCAATTGGGTTTTTTCACCTACCTCGTAGCAATCCGTCACAACTCCTGGTTTGGCGGTTAGGCATTGGAAGAAGTCTCCATAGAGGTGAGATGGGGAGGTAGCGCCATCACCTGCCCCTTATCTTGAAGGGTATTCCGGTAAAGGATTCCGGGGGCGTGGCCATGTCCGAAGCCTAGGGAGGTTAGGGCCCAAGGCATGCCCCTAACGGTGATCACAGGGGGAGTTCCAGTCGATGTACATCACTGGGGCTCCTTACTGGTGGTTAACCCTTCCCGGACTTCCAACACACGGTTTGGGGTTGGATATAGTCTGTTAGGGTCCAATTCCTAAGCCAATACCACTCAACCAATAAAGTTGTGGCCTTCATGCCCATTAAAATTATACAACATTTCAGTGTCATTATTCTCAACAGGGAGGGGAGGGACATTGCCATGCAAATCCCAGCAACCAACCAGTCCTAAGGACATCCATATCCTTTCCTTACTAAGGGCGAACCTGTAAGTCGCCAACGTCCTTCTCACCAACAGTAGGACTCTACTTTCTTCAAAGCTGTAGCCATCATTGTCACAGTCTTGGTGTCATGGACCAAAAGCAGCCCCGGTGTTGACAAGCATTGACATTCTGCCTGGGTCCGACTACACCTGGAGTACTGTGTTCAGTTCTGGGCACCAAAATTTAAGAAGGATATTGGCAGGCTGGAATATGCACAGAGGAGGGCAACCAAGATGATCTGGGAATCAAGCCTTATGAGGAACGGTTGAAGGAGCTGGGCATGTTTAGCCTGGAAAAGAGGAGACTGAGAGGAGATATGATAGCCATCTTCAAAGATCTAAAAGGCTTTTCACCTGCTCTGGGGGGTAGGACTCAAACCAATGGATTCAAATTAAAAAGAAAGGAGACTCCAGCTCAACGTTCAGAAGAACTTTCTGACATTAAGAGTTGTTCAACAGTGGAAGGTGGTGGACTGCTAATGATAGGTTGAGTCCAGGAGGGTTTCTCTTCCATGTGGCCGGCCCTACCATTAGACAAAAATGACGTAGGCAGTTTAGGCAGACACCACCACTCTACTCATTACAGTTGGGTTGTCCCATGCATTGAAACTCAACTGAGAAGCTGGGCATGTTTAGCCTGGAAATGAGGATACAGAGAGGAGATATGATAGCCATCTTCAAATATCTCAAGGGCTGTCACATGGAAGAGCGAACAAGCTTGTTTTCGCCTGCTCTGGAGGGTAGGACTCGAATCAATGGATTCCAGTTACAAAAATTGATATTCCGACCAAACAACAGGAAGAACTTTCTGACTGTAAGAGCTATTAGACAGTGGAATGGACACCCTTGTGGGTGGACTCTCCTTTTTAAGCAGAGGTTGGATGTCCATCTGTCATAGATGCTTTAGCTGAGATTCCTGCATTGCGAGGGGTTAGACTAGATGACCCTTGGGGTGCCTTCCAACTCTACGATTCTATATTTCTGTGATGCTCAGGCGGTTGTCTTGGCTGCAGTGCCACTTTGAGGCTGGACCTTACTTTGAAATGGTGTTGTTGCGTCGAGGTTAATTCAAACGGAGGTTTCGATTTGCATTGCAAGGCCTTTGGGGCGGTCTTTCTGCATGGCGCCTTTCCAGCTATTAGTATGATGATGATGATGATGATGATGAAGAAGAAGAAGAGTTTGGATTTGATATCCCGCTTTATCACTACCCGAAGGAGTCTCAAAGCAGCTAACAATCTCCTTTCCCTTCCTCCCCCCACAGCAAACACTCTGTGAGGTGAGTGAGGCTGAGAGACTTCAAAGAAGTGTGACTAGACTAAGATCAACTAGCAGCTGCATGTGGAGGAACGGGGACGCGAACCCGGTTCACCAGATTACAAGACTTCCGCTCTTAACCACTACACCACACTGGCAATTATGTTAAAATTGCACATGATGCAATCATGTTAAAATTATACTGGGGGTTTTCTTTGACTGTCAGTTGGAAAAAATCACCGAATTACAAAGCTGGCAATGATGCTACCAGCATCAGTTAATGTCAAGGTCGCTACTATGCACTTTTTCCTCAAAAGGAACGTCACACTTAAATGAGGTTGAGATGACTGCTCTGTCCCTGGGCACCCAGGTGAAAAAGATGAAGGAAGGTCTCTGTGGGTGCTGCTCTGTCCCACGATTTCAATCAAACACATTATCTTCCCCCCATCCCTCACTCTTTCTCTTTCTCTCAATTCCACCCCAACTTGCTCTGGCTCTTCCTTGATCCCACAACATATGGGCTCCCTAGATGTTCCGCTGTTAACATGGAAACTTTGGGGAGCTGGGAATAGCAGATCACAAATAGATTGAGAAGCCCTATTAAATACCCCCTCCGGTGGCCTGGGCAAAGATTCATTTCAGAACATTAAAAAAACAAAAAACAAAACAAAATTAGATGAGAGACGAATTGTTTTGTCCATAAATGGAGCTGTATTAGCAAAGAGAATTGCAGCATGCTCCGTATACTATCCATAAAGGAAGCCAAATAAATCTTGGCTACCTTCGTCCTTCCAAAACAGGTGGATATTCCAAACCTCGATTTATCTCTATTTTCACTTCACCCTCTCCCAGGTATCAATACATTTCCTCTCCTTGCTTTCATTTCCTTGTCTATTCTTGTAACAAAAAACAAAACAAAAAACACCACTTTACTGTCACACATATTGGGGCGAATAAGCGTTTGCCAAGCACTTCAGTTTCACTAAAATATAAAAGAGCTGCAAAAATACTGTCCTTGAACAGAACGAAGCCAATTTGACTCAGAGCTGAGTCAATGAGACTTAAAAAGGTAAGGGTACCCCTGACCATTAGGTCCAGTTGCGGACGACTCTGAGGTTGCGGCGCTCATCTCGCTCTATAGGCCGAGAGAGCCGGCGTTTGTCCTCAGACAGCCTCCGGGTCATGTGGCCAGCATGACTAAGCCACTTCTGGTGAAACAGAGCAGCGCATGGAAACCCCGTTTACCTTCCCACCGGAGCAGTACCTATTTATCTACTTGAACTTGAGGTGCTTTCAAACTGCTAGGTGGGCAGGAGCAGGGACCGAGCAATGTGAGCACACCCCGTCGTGGGGATTCGAACCGCCGACCTTCTGATCGGCAAGCCCTAGGCTCTGTGGTTTAGACTTACACCCAGGTTAAGTGTGAAGATGCTTGTAGACTTAAGGATTATTGTTCAACTACATAGGAATGGTATTTGGGGTCCTTAAAGATCCTTGTGTTGGTTCTTATGGGGTCTCACAGACCCCTGGTACCTTATCTATGGGCTTTCTCCTTGAACTCAAGACCTCCTAGATTTCTGAAAACATATATAGTGGTTATTACCTCCTTAACCTTTGCGCTGACATAAAACAGGCTTCCTCAACCTCTGCCCTTCAGATGTTTTGAGACTACAATTCCCATCATCCCTGGCCACTTGTCCTGCTAGCTAGGGATCATGGGAGTTGTAGGCGAAAAACATCTGGAAGGCCAAGGTTGAAGATGCCTGACATAAAATAATAAAGCTGTAATAGAGAGAAGGGAAGCAAGGAATACTGTCAGGTTTGCTCCTTAGGGCTGTCTTCCATAAATGGTCACCTGGCAATCGCCGTTCCATCAGGAAGGGCAGTCAGATTGGCACTACACTGATATCCCTGCCACCACAGCCCTCTTCCTCTCCATCACCAACAAGAACCCACTGCACCATAGCTTTCCTCACCTGGAAAGCCGTGTCTGATTGTAACTCACTTTGAAAAAAATTTGGAGGGAAAGCCACTGACACATACCAGACGATTTCAGATTGCATTCAATGAATCCCCCTATCCAATCTCCATCTGGATTTTTTCCATCTTGCCTCTTTAAGGCAGAAATGGAGATCAGCCGCATCTCACCACTGATAATTTCCTTCCCTGGGCATCTACTTGCTATGCCTCCAATGGTGAGAGAAGTCTCCTTTCACATGTGGGTAATTTTTATTTTTAGCTGCCTTACAGCAGAAGCCTAACTATGCATACTCAGAAGTCAGTCCCATTGAAAGAGGAGGTTTGAAGCCTAAGGGACATCATCATCATCATTATTCAGAATAGGTAAAGGTAAAGAGACCCCTGACTGTTAGGTCCAGTCATGGACGACACCGGGGTTGCAGCATTCATCTCACTCTATAGGCCGAGGGAGCAGGCGTACAGCTTCTGGGTCATGAGGCCAGCATGACTAAGCCGCTTCTGGCGAACCAGAACAGCGCACGGAAACACCGTTTACCTTCCCGCCGGAGTGGTACCTATTTATCTACTTGCACTTAGATGTGCTTTCGAACTGCTAGGTGGGCAGGAGTAATAATAATAATAATAATAATTTATTATTTATACCCCGCCCATCTGGCCGGGTCTCCCCAGCCACTCTGGGCGGCTTCCAACAAATATAAAAATACATTAAAATATCACAGATTAAAAACTTCCCTGAACAGGGCTGCCTTCAGGTGTTTTCTAAAGGTCATGTGGTTGTTTATCGCTTTGACCTCTGATGGGAGGGCGTTCCACAGGGCGGGCGCCACCACCGAGAAGGCCCTCTGCCTGGTTCCCTGTAGCTTCACTTCTCGCAGTGAGGGAACCGCCAGAAGGCCCTCGGCGCTGGATCTCAGTGTCCGGGCTGAACGGTGGGGGTAGAGACGCTCAGTCAGGGACTGACCAATGGGAGCTCACCCCATTGCAGGAATTCGAACCGCCGACCTTCTGATTGGCAAGCCCTAGGCTCTGTGGTTTAGACCACAGCATAGATATGTAATAAATACAAAAGGGTAGTCTTAGGTTTCATCATTCTGGAGGCAGTTAATCCCCCCCATTAACTTTGATGTGTGGCATCTCTCTCTCTCTCTCTCTCTCTCTCTCTCACACACTCACACACACACACACACACACACACACACTGAACACTTTAATTCAGCTTTATCTGACCCGTGTCATTTTATTGACATTTCTTTGGGGAGGCTAGAGACTTAAAAATATGAAAAGTGGGTCACAACAAACACTCATCTAGTTCAGTATCCTGTATCCCAACAAGATACCTATGAGAAGTTCACAATCAGGGTGCGAGACCAATATTCATCTTCTGGTAACACAATCAGCCCCTTCATCTTACAATACACAAAGCAGGACATGGATGAGGTTAAAAGGAAACATTTCCATATGGACTTGTATGCTGTTGGAAGGGATACGCATACAAACAAGCCCCATTGCAACCATCTGAATGCAACCAACGAAGCTCTGGACCCCCTAACCTCTTGCAGTGTGTGTGTGTGTGTGTGTGTGTGTGTGTGTGTGTGTGTGTTTGTGTGTTTGTGTGTGTGTACCTAACTATCCACATGATGCTGACAGAACCCGCTACACTAATGCTATGCAACATAATGAAAAAACAACACCCCTGTCTTTCTCTCCCTCCCTCTCTCTCTCCCCTCTCTTCCCCACCCCCATTGTACTTTTCTCTGCTTATTTGTCTGTTTTGTAACACAAGAAAATATTTAATAAAAACCATTTTTTTTTAAAAAAGGAAACTTTCCCCATAATTATCACCCCCCCCCCAAAAAACACCCCACAACCCTTTGAAAATACCTAGGCTAAAACCAATTGAAAATAGTATTTCATTTCTCTAATTAAAAAATTAGTACGCAAATATATATATATATATATATATATATATATATATATATATATATATATATATATATTAGTACACAGTATATATATATATATATATATATATATATATATATATATATATATATATACTAAATTGCTATAAAGCACAGTGCATTAAAATATGCCCCTTATACTATAATGGCACTTTACAGTGAAGCATTTGAAAGATTTAGACTCATGAATTGTTCCTATCGGAGCCCTCCAGCCCACCTGAGATAATATATATATTTCCTTCCATTTTTAGTGAATATCTTGACAGGTATATTGTAGTGGTTGCAGGGCTTTCAAATGAAACATAGCACCCAGAAAAACCGAGGAAGAACAATATCTAAGCTGCACGTTTGTGATTGCTAGATATTTACTTCCTGGAAACTCCATATATTTCTCTCTCTCTCTCTCTTTCCACTGGAGGGTTCAAATGCAGTCCAACAAAACTTGGAAATGCCATCGTTGACCTCCAGTTAAGCTGGAAATACGAACGATATACTTGACAAAGGAAGCCAGATGCTCAGAGACCCTGAGAATCTGTTGCTTGGTCGTCATTCCCCCTGAAAACTGTTTCTCTGCGTTTTCCAGTCAAAAGATACATTTAAAACTAAAGTCACAAGTGGAATGCTATACCTTTCCTCCCTTAGTATGAAGGAGGCTTGACCTAAGTAGCATTCAAAGACTTACATAAACCCCAGTGCAGACCTGGGGCTGTTATAGGTGACATGTAATCTTCATTCAACTTTGATAAGAAATCAATATTTTAGTGTGGCAGCACCAACACTTCAGAATTCCCTTTCTGTTGACATCCGGCACCCACCCACACTCCACTCTTTTCAGTTCATGCGAAAAACATTTTTGTTTAGAAATGACTACTGAGATGGGTAGGGATGTGGGTGGCGCTGTGGGTTAAACCACAGAGCCTAGGGCTTGCCGATCAGAAGGTTGGTGGTTCGAATTCCTGCGACGGGGTGAGCTCCCATTGCTCGGTCCCTGTTCCTGCCCACCTAGCAGTTTAAAAGCACGTCAAAGTGCAAGCAGATAAATAGGTACCGCTCCGACGGGAAGGTAAACGGCGTTTCTGTGTGCTGCTCTGGTCCGCCAGAAGTGGCTTAGTCATGCTGGCAACAGGACCTGGAAGCTGTACGCCCGCTCCCTCGGCCAATAAAGCGAGATGAGCGCCGCAACCCCAGAGTCGTCCACGACTGGACCTAATGGTCAGGGGTCCCTTTACCTTTACTGAGATGGGTAAAACGTTGGCGTGTGCTTTTAGTTTATCATTGATTTCAAATAATTTTTTTTAATGTTTTTATAGCTGTTTTTCCTGATAATGTTATTTTTTATCCTTTTTATAAACCTCTTTGAGAGGAGTTGTTGCTGCTGCCGTTTGCAGCCAAGCAGTATATAAATTTTATGAAATAAATAAGATTTGCAAAGTTGCCACCTTGTTTTCTGGTCTTCCCTAAACTAAGGTCTTGAATCTCCTGGAAATTTCAAAAATTGTACTGAAACTCATGTTTGTCCCCTTGAAATCCTTAAAATGTTTAAGATGAGAATGGGGATTTCAATCTATTACCCACCCTTCAAAATCAGGTCGGAGGCTAGGTTACAGTTAAATGTAAAGGTACCCCTGACCATTAGGTCCAGTCGTGTCCGACTCTGGGGTTGCGCGCTCATCTCGCATTATTGGCCGAGGGAGCCGGCGTACAGCTTCCAGGTCATGGGGCCAGCATGACTAAGCCGCTTCTGGCGAACCAGAGCAGCACATGGAAACGCCGTTTACCTTCCCGCCAGAGCGGTACCTATTTATCTACTTGCACTTTGACGTGCTTTTGAACTGCTAGGTTGGCAGGAGCTGGGACCGAGCAACGGGAGCTCACCCCATCGCAGGGATTCGAACCGCTGACCTTCCGATCAGCAAGCCCTAGGCTCTGTGGTTTAACCCACAGCGCCACCTGGGTCCTAGGGTTACAGTTAACAACAGTTAACAACAGTTAACAACAGTTAACAACAGTTAAAAACAATTTACAGTCATAGGAATGTGGCAAAATTATGGGACCAATTTATTCCTGGATTCCTTCCAGGCTGGGCAGCAGAATTTAAGAAGGATATTGACAAGCTGGAAGGTATGCCATTGGGGGACAACCAAGATGATCAAGGGTCTGGAAACCAAGACTTGTGAGGAATGGCTGGAGGAGCTGGGTATGTTTAGCTTGGAAAAGAGGAGACTGAGATATTCTAGCCACCTTCAAATATCCGAAGGACTGTCACATGGAGGAAGCTTGCTTTCTCCTGCTGTGGAGGGCAGGACTCGAACCAATGGCTTCAAGTTACAAGAAATGAGATTCCGACTAAACATCAGGAAAAACTTTCTGACAGTACATTTCCGAACACAATTCAAAGTGTTGGTCCCAGTATACCTGAAGGAGTGGCTCCACCCCTATTGTTCTGCCCAGACACTGAGGTCCTCCTCCAATGGGCTTCTGGAGGTTCCCTCACTTCAAGAGGTGAAGCTACAGGGTACCAGGCAGAGGGCCTTCTTGGTAGTGACACCCACCCTGTAAAACGCCCTCCCATCAGATGTTAAGGAAATAAACAACTATCTGACTTTTGAAGACATCAGAAGGCAGCCCTGTTTAGGGACGTTTTTAATGTTTGATCTTGTGTTTATAATATCCTGTTGGAAGCCGCCCAGAGTGGCTGGGGAGGCCTGGCCAGATGGGTGGGGTATAAGAGAAGAAGAAGAAGAAGAAGAAGAAGAAGAAGAAGAAGAAGAAGAAGAAGACCTGTCCGACAGTGGAACAGACTCCCTGGGGAGGTGAAGGTTTTAAAGCAGAGGTTGGATTTCCCCCTGTCATTGTTGCTTTAGCTGAAATTCCTGCCTTGCAGGGGGTTGGACTAAATGACTCTTGAGGTCCCTTCTAAGTCAACAATTCTATGATTCTTGGAACGATGATGCCTCTTGCTCTCCTCAGTGGAGAACAGAGAGGTGTGTAGATGTGAATAGACATCTTTGCAGCTGCTGTAACCTGCTCTACAGAGGGAAGAATTTCACCAGTTGCTCTTCCCACCTTTTCTCGTCTAGCCCCACCGTTGTTGCCATCTGCAAAGGTTACCCATAAGGGAATGTGGAGTTTGTACTGAAAATGGCTCATAACCCCCTGGTCAAATAAAGCATCTGGAGGGCACTGGGTTGGGGAAGGCTGCTCCCCCCCATTCCATGACACTGGCTTGCTAGGCAGCGGCTCCATAGTTAATGAACGAGGTAGGCTTCTTTTTCCCAGCCTCATTAGAAACTCCTTTCGGCTTTTGCTGGTATCTCAGAGTCTCTGCATTGCAATCCTGGCCTGCCTCCCTGTAATTGACAAGCTCTCGGGTGCTGGATCAGAAAGCCCTCGCCTACAAACGCTGCAGCCATATGCAGTCTTGGGTGACCTCTCTCTTACTTTCCACACACCCTAAATACATTGCTGCTTAAAGGGAGAATACTCCAGCTTCTTTTCAGAATCAGAGAGAAACAATAGGGCACCACAGTTGCGAGTTTGAAGTCTTTTATCTTTCTGCAAATTCAACCACAGTATCGATTCCTTATTGACCTAAACTCTCCTAAGCACGGCTGTGGTTTTCTTCTCCTTCTCCTCCTTACGTGGTCTATGGGAGAGTTAAAGCGGCTACTCCTTTACTATTGATTTTTGTGAAAAAGGTGCAGGAATGGGGGCAATTTGTGTCTGCAGTTGCTCTTCGCTGGAGAAGATGCCTTTGTTAAGCGTTTAAAGCATTATATCAAAGGTCTTAATCAGCAGCGCTCTCTCTCACACACATACACACACACACACACACACACACACACACACACACTCCCACTCCCCTTAGAAGCAGACTCGGTCAAATGTGTTATTGGTGTTAATGATATTTTGAAGTGAGGCAGATTCACCAGCCTTTTTGAAGGCTGCAACACGCCGTCCTTTCATTGCCTCTCTTGGTCTTGCCATGCCATACCCTCCAACATTTCTCCCATGAAAATAGGGACATCCTATTCTACATCAGGAAGCTTCCCCTGCCTCTGATCTTCTGACACACATAGACGCCATTGACACATCGACATCGGTCACCTTGAGCCAGTTACAACCTGAACCAACCTCACAGGATTGTTGTCAAGAAAAAAGGGGCAAGGAAAAGGGATCGCGTACAACACTTTCCGCAGATGAATGGAATGGAATGGAATTTTATCTGTAAGTTGCCTTGAGTCCCTGTCAGGGGAAAAGGCAGTGAAGAAGAGGAAGAAGAGGAAGAGGAAGAGGAAGAAGAAGAAGAAGAAGAAGAAGAAGAAGAAGAAGAAGAATTGTGAGGATGATCAGGAACATACCAGAAACTAAATCCTATTGAACTTAATGGAACTTACTTCTGAGTAAAAATGCTTAGGGTTGTAGCATAAAGCTGCCCAGTCTTTACCTAGTTACCTGGGAGTAAGCTCCATTGAATACAGCGGGACGTACTTCTGAGTAAACAGTGTCAGGCTCCATTTACAATAAAGGAATCAACCCCACACGTGTGTCCTTCATTGGGTGCAAGCATTTTATTCTCAGCATAAACAGGACTCTGTTTTTGCACCTGCACACAGACCACTCTTAATTGGTCCCTGAAACGTGGAGGGGAGGAAAAAGGAAAACCAGGATGTTCCAGGATCAAATCAGAAACCTGGATAACTTCTATAGCTCTGGGACTGTCCCTGGGAAGTTGAAGTCTGCCATGTCAGTATGTGAAATGCAGATGGGAGCCTATTGCTCCTTTGGATTCCTGGGGGGCAAATTCTGAGGTGCATTGAGGGTGGACTACAGAGGAGAGGAGAAGTTGTGTTGCACAAGACAAAGTCTGTCGAGGGAGTGTTGGACATTCCCTATTATAATTTCCATGCATTAGAGTCAGGGCTTGTTTTATATATATGGGAAATATCAACAACTTACATACAAACTGGCCAAACAGTAGTGTTTTCTGGCATCTACTACCCTTCTCAGGTGTTAAGATCGGCAAAGGGGGCCCTTCTCATTGTTCCACAACCCCCAGAGGTTCAGGGGGGAAGTGGCCAAGAGGGCTTCATTGTGGCAGCCCCTAAATGGCGGAATTGCTTTTCCACAGAGGTGTGTCTGGAACCTCAATACACACTGTGGCGTTCACACAGGGTCCCCAGTCGTTTCACGGACTATTGACCCTGTGCCACCACTATTCCGCTGCCACCAACCAGGTTCTCCCTGGTAAACACTGAGTCTCAGTCAGGATTTAAGTTGAACAAAGAATATCAAGTTTATTCTCACACACCAACAAGCTTTCTATATTAAATACACTGTTACACTTTATCCTCTGTTATGTACTGAGTTGAATAGGATCCAAAAGGCAGCAGTCTGATTGGTCCTAGAACGATAGGATTCAGAATGCAGCAGTCTGATTGGTCCTAGACCAATAGGATCCAGAATGCAGCAGTCTGATTGGTCCGCAGGAGCCACCCAATCCAGCTCCAGGTGGAAGTGAATCAGCGACCTGATTGGCCTGCAAGAGCAGCCAATCAGGCTCCTAGATGAAGTGAATCCACAACCTGATTGGCCTACAGGAGTATCCTGGAATTAGCCAATCTATTCTCTCTATTCCCAACTGAACTAACTGCCCAAACCCCCGTGCTGAGCCTTAAACACAGTTAGGCTCCGCCCCTGGGCTTCCTATTGGTCAGCATATTAACCCTTTTACCTCCATATATACAAACATATTCCCAAAGAGTGGGCAATCGCCACCCACACTTTTTGGTCCTTGCTGAAGACACACCTGTTTCTCCTGTCCTTAGACAGGAGAGGTGTGTTTTTAGGACCCACCCTATTCCTGTGACTGTAATTTGTTTTAACGGCTTTTAATACTAAATTTGAAATTCAGGACCTGCTTTTGAAGGACAGGAGGTGGTGGTTGTTGTTAATTTTTCCCACCTGATCTCCCGTAATGTTACACTCCAAAAGGAGCTGCATAATACTGTAATTCTATTCCAATTATTGAATAGCATTGCCTTAGCTTTGTATCAAATTCTATGCCTTATTTTTGAAAATAAAAGGTGAGCTTTTGAAGAGGCCACATTTCTGCCCTGGTATCATGATTCAGAGCAAGCATTGTATTAATAGTCTTGGCGATTAATCCAACACATTTTGACTCTGTAGTTTTGGTGGCTTTCCAATATGTTTAAGAGACATTTTTGTTTGATTATTTCCTTAAGTGATTCCCCCCACCCCCCTTGGTAAGGAATGGTGACTTCATTCTAGTTTCTTAATCATTTCACTAGAGAGAGAGAGAGAGAGAGAGAGAGAGAGAGAGAGGGAGGGAGAGTATATATATATATATATATATATATATATATATATATATATATATGCCCCTTGCCAACACTTTACATGCAGGAAACTGCAAATGAAGTTCAAGGGAAAGGTGTGATGGCTATAAACATGTCCAATTTGCAGAAATGAAAAGTTACAGTAAAAAGCAGGAGGCAAATAGCATACCTTTGAGGTTAGAGAAGACCTCCAAAACATTTAAGTGCTGATCTCAGCCGGCCTAGTATTTCATCTGGCTAAACAAATTGCTAATTCTCCTTTAGACTCTCCCATTTATTTTCACAAAATATTTGTTCATACGAAAAGATTTCTTATGTTAGTCTTTGCATTCTCCATTCCATACACACTTGCTATAGACATTCTTGACATGTTACTGGCAAACTTTGCAAGTGTGATGAAAATGCCTTTCATTTCATTTCATTTTATGTTATTTATTTTATTTTATTTTATTAAAGATGCCATTTTGCAGCCAGCATTGATGGGAGGGGGGGGCATACTTGGTAACGTCACTGAATTCAAGAGTTGAAGTCGCTGGTCAGTCTTCACCACCCCTTTGCAATGTGGTAGAAGTTCAGAAAACCACGCTGATTTGCCACCAAATGTCCCCCTCAAGTAAAATTTAAGGTCCAAATTGGAGAGAGCTGTTCAGAAGAAAGCAAAGGGGGAATTCTGAGACTTTTACAAGGCATCGTTCAAGACGTTTAAAACATTTCTGGAATGAAGCCATTGTTGGAAATGGTGTGGCATGCATATCCTGAAAAACGTTTAATGGAAATACGTATACTAATGAAGATTCAGGATGTTTTTTTAAAAAAAAAAATTCTCCAGCTGTTTGTCATAATAGGAGTCCTGTCACAAAACCAGTGGCAACATCAACCCTGCCTTGCAGATGATCGCGGTGCCTGGAGACATGCTGCGTATCCAGAGCAGTGGCCAGAGAAGGAATGACCACTGGGAGGAACGCAGAGAAAAAATATGCCATGCTGCATCTGTAGCAGCACAAGTGGGTCTCTTCATCTGCCCCAGCTGCAACAAAACATGTCTCTCCTGTATCGGCCTCTACAGCCACAGCAGGCGCTGTAACTCTCCAGCAGATTGATGCCACTCACAAAGGCACACCCCTCCATTGTCTCCCAAGATCAGGTTCTAAATAGGAACCTGGTAGGGCTGTGCAGCCCTAGGCAAGCCCTAGGCTCTGTGATTTAACATATAGCACCCCACAAAATCAAGGGACGCAGGTGGTGCTGTGGGTTAAACCACAGAGCCTAGGGCTTGCCGATCAGAAGGTCGGCGGTTCGAATCCCCGCGATGGGGTGAGCTCCCGTTGCTCAGTCCCTGCTCCTGCCAACCTAGCAGTTTGAAAGCATGTCAAAGTGCAAGTAGATAAATAGGTACCGCTGCAGCGGGAAGGTAAACGGCGTTTCCATGTGCTGCTCTGGTTCACCAGAAGTGGCTTTGTCATGCTGGCCACATGACCTGGAGGCTGCACGCTGACTCCCTTGGCCAGTAAAGCGAGATGAGCGCCTCAACCCCAGAGTCGGACATGACTGGACTTAACTGTCAGGGGTCATTTTCCTTTGTTTAAACCTACAAAATCTAAGTGTGTCGTCCCGTTTTATGACTGCACCTAATGGTCAGGGGTCCCTTTACCTTTACCCCGCAAAATCAAGACCTCTGGGTGGTTTCCTCAACAAATACAAACAGACCATGAAGAGGGGGGTGGTGATCTGAAAACAGTAGCAACACAATATCAACACCCAACCACAGAAAAATCAGCAGACGGTCAATCTTAAAGCCAGCACAAGGAGCATAAAATCAATATTGAATCAGCATTGAAAAACAGCAAGTGAAAAAAAAGTTGAGTGCTCAGAATCTACAATGCACCACGAATATACAATGGCATACCAGTTTTTGGAGAAGAAAAAGGATTTCCCCTGGTCACAAAGGGACCATCATTATAGACATCACGTGAAACTCTCTGGAAGAAGAGCACATTCCATAAGTGCAGCACCACAACCAAAAAGGTCACTAGGCCACCAATCTCACTTTACCAGGAAGGGGAACTTGCAGGGCTTAAGACCTGTAAATATAGGATAGTACATTGCAAGCACAGCAGAAGTAGGAGACTAGGGGGAATGATCAATGGTTTTCAATGTCTGTATACAAATGCACAGAGCATGGGAAATAAACAAGATGAACTTGAGCTCTTGGTACAGCAAACTAAATACGACATAATAGGCATCACTGAAACCTGGTGGGATGAGTCTCATGATTGGAATGTAGTAATAGAGGGATACAATCTATTTCAGAGAAATAGACCAAACAGGAAAGGAGGAGGAGTGGCGTTATATGTCAGGGATGTGTATACCTGTGAAGAGATCCATGATTTAAAACTTCAAAGCCAAATTGAGAGTATCTGGGTCAAAATTAAGGGAGAGAAAAATAACAGTGATCTCATTGTGGGGGTTTACTATAGATCCCCAAGCCAAACTGAGGACATAGATGATGCCTTCCTGGAACAGATGACCAAGCATTCAAAAGGAAATGAGATAGTAGTAATGGGGGATTTCAACTATCCTGATATTTGTTGGATGTCAAACTCAGCCAAGAGCATAAGGTCGAACAGATTCCTCACTGGCCTTGCAGACAATTTCATTGTCCAGAAAGTGGGAGAAGCAACAAGAGGATCAGCCATTTTAGATCTGGTCCTAACCAATAGTGATGACCTGGTTAGTGGGGTAGAAGTGGCAGGATCATTAGGTGGGAGTGATCATGCTCTTCTGGAGTTTATTATACATCAGAAAGGAGCAACCAAGCATACTAAGACTCAAATTCTAGACTTTAAGAAAGCCGACTTCAGAAAACTTAGGGAAACGCTGGGTGTGATCCCATGGCCAGTAATACTAAAAGGGAAGGGAGTTCATGATGGATGGGAGTTTGTTAAAAGGGAGATATTAAAAGCACAACTTCAAGCAGTACCAATGAGACGAAAACATGGAAGGTGCCTAAAGAAGCCAGGGTGGCTATCTAAAGAACTTTTAACTGAGTTAAGATTTAAAAGGGATATGTACAAGAAATGGAAAAAGGGGGAAACCACCAGAGAGGAATTCAAACAAATAGCCAGCACATGTAGAGACAAAGTCAGAAAAGCTAAAGCACAGAATGAACTCAGGCTTGCTAGAGAGGTTAAAAGCAATAAAAAGGGTTTTTATGGGTATGTCCATAGCAAAAGGAAGAACAAGGAAGCAGTGGGGTCACTTAGAGGAGAAGAAGGTGAAATGCGAACAGGGGACGCAGAAAGGGCAGAACTCCTCAATACCTTCTTTGCCTCAGTCTTCTCCAAAAAAGAAAACAATGCCCGACCTGAAGAATATGGTGCAGATGATTCAGCAGGGGAAACACAGCCCAGAATAAGTAAGGAGGTAGTACAAGAACACTTGGCTAGTTTAGATGTATTCAAGTCTCCAGGGCCAGATGAACTACATCCCAGAGTATTAAAAGAACTGGCAGAGGTGATTTCAGAACCACTGGCAGTAATCTTTGAGAATTCCTGGAAAACAGGTGAAGTCCCAGCAGACTGGAGGAGGGCAAATGTTGTCCCTATTTTCAAAAAGGGGAAAAGAGAGGACCCAAACAATTACCGCCCAGTCAGCCTGACATCAATACCAGGAAAGATTCTAGAGCAGATCATTAAGCAAACGGTCTGTGAGCACCTAGAAAGGAATGCTGTGATCACTAAAAGTCAGCATGGGTTTCTGAAAAATAAGTCATGTCAGACTAATCTGATCTCATTTTTTGACAGAATTACAAGCCTGGTAGACGAAGGGAACACTGTGGATGTAGCCTATCTTGATTTCAGCAAGGCCTTTGACAAGGTGCCCCATGATATTCTTGTAAAGAAGCTGGTAAAATGCGGGCTAGACAATGCTACCATTCAGTGGATTTGTAACTGGCTGACTGACCGAACCCAAAGGGTGCTCATCAATGGCTCCTCTTCATCCTGGAGGGAAGTGACTAGTGGGGTGCCACAGGGTTCTGTCTTGGGCCCAGTCTTATTCAACATCTTTATCAATGACTTGGATGATGGGCTTGAGGGCATCCTGATCAAGTTTGCAGATGACACCAAATTGGGAGGGGTGGCTAATAC
Organism: Darevskia nairensis; assembly: GCA_034642065.1. Classification (NCBI taxonomy): domain Eukaryota; kingdom Metazoa; phylum Chordata; class Lepidosauria; order Squamata; family Lacertidae; genus Darevskia; species Darevskia nairensis. The sequence continues at coordinate 2,772,143 of JAWWNI010000386.1, read as the reverse complement.
CCCAGAGGACAGGATCACACTTCAAAATGACCTTAACAGATTAGAGAACTGGGCCAAGGCAAACAGGATGAATTTTAACAGGGAGAAATGTAAAGTACTACACTTGGGCAAAAAAAATGAAAGGCACAAATACAGGATGGGTGACACCTGGCTTGAGAGCAGTACAAGTGAAAAGGATCTAGGAGTCTTGGTAGACCACAAACTTGACATGAGTCAACAGTGTGATGCAGCAGCTAAAAAAGCCAATGCAATTCTGGGCTGCATCAATAGGAGTATAGCATCTAGATCAAGGGAAGTAATAGTACCACTGTATTCCGCTCTGGTCAGACCTCACCTGGAATACTGTGTCCAGTTCTGGGCACCACAGTTCAAGAAGGATACGGACAAGCTGGAACGTGTCCAGAGGAGGGCAACCAAAATGGTCAAAGGCCTGGAAACGATGCCTTATGAGGAACGGCTTAGGGAGCTGGGTATGTTTAGCCTGGAGAAGAGAAGGTTAAGGGGTGATATGATAGCAATGTTCAAATATATAAAAGGATGTCATATAGAGGAGGGAGAAAGGTTGTTTTCTGCTGCTCCAGAGAAGCGGACACGGAGCAATGGATTCAAACTACAAGAAAGAAGATTCCACCTAAACATTAGGAAGAATTTCTTGACAGTAAGAGCTGTTCGACAGTGGAATTTGCTGCCAAGGAGTGTGGTGGAGTCTCCTTCTTTGGAGGTCTTTAAGCAAAGGCTTGACAGCCACCTGTCAGGAATGCTTTGATGGTGTTTCCTGCTTGGCAGGGGGTTGGACTGGATGGCCCTTGTGGTCTCTTCCAACTGTATGATTCTATGATTCTATGATTCAGAAAGAAGATGTGTGAGATCAACAGCAGGGTGAGGAGGAGAGGGCCAGGGGTGTACGAAGGGGGGTGCGGGGGTGCGGTCCTCCTCAGGTGTCACCTTGATGGGGTTGACAAAATCGTGGGCAGCACTTGTCACCACGGGGCCTGCAGCGCGCACGAGCCACACGTCTCGGCACCCACACTGTCCGCCTGCTGCCTCCCCCAGCTGTAGGGTGGCTGAGGCCCCACTGTGTGCCCCACCCCTATGTGCGCCACATGCCCCGCCCCTATGGGAACCGCGCCCTGCCCCTTTGGGCGGTTCGCCCTGCCCCTGGGCACACCACCCCAGGTACCTGAGAGGCTTTCTCTGCCGCTGGACAGGGCACCCCACTCTGCCCAACAAAATCCTAAACTCCCAATTATGTTCTTATGTGGCTCAGGATTGCAATACCTCAAGGACCGCCTTTCCCCATATGAACCAACTCAGACCCTGTGATCATGTGCCTCTTTCACAAGAGTGCTGGAGTGTGGCAACACGAGAACCGGCCTTTTCTGTGGTGGCTCCCCATTTGTGGGATGCTCTCCCCAGGGAGACTCGCCTGGTGCCTTCATTACATATCTTTAGGATAAAACATTTCTCTAGATCCAGGCCTTTGGCTGATTAACATTCCATGGTCTTTTAAATGTGTTTGTGGCAGGAAGGTTATTAGTTTGTTTTTGTTCTATTTTATGTTTTGTCTTCTCATTTTGTATTTTTGTTACTAACCTCCCTGTGATTTTCAGATGAAGGGCGGTTTACAAATTCAATAAACAAATAAATAAAAGTTCAAGTAGCCATAAAATTGCTGTTGGGCAATAAATTAGCTAAAAATTAAAACAAAAAACTGTAGCACATGGGAACAACCAAGCCTTGGAAAGGTGTGTCCTAAATTAATTAGGGCTCGGTTTGTGTGTAATGGGGGTGAGAAAATGGGATAAGATGCATCTATCACACTCTGCTAATAGGTCCAGACTGTTCACAGGAGCGTCCTACTCTTGTGTAGGACCCTGGCAGAGACACATGCCCGACTGGCATGTTCTCTCCCTCCTGGTCGATCGTTTGGGAGCTTCAAAAGCTTTCTCCAACCCGAACATCACAGCGACTGATACCAAGAAGCATCAGCACACTTAGGGATCCGCAGAGTCTTCGCATCATATGTAAGCAGACCTCAGCAACTCAGCATTTTGGCTAATCTACTTTATTTACATATAAACACACACAGAGCGCTGCAACATGACTCCCTCTCTCTCTAGCACCAGACAGCAAAGAGAAAAGAACAAAGGACAATAGTCCCACTTCACGGAACACAGTAACACAAACATCCTGTCTCCGTCACTTCCCATTCTGTGGAATGAAAACATAAACCATCATGTGACTGTAGACACGGGGAATGAATCTCCAACACAGGCATCCTATCAAATGCAGGAATTCTTTGAAAGCAGAGAAGGATGAGACTCCCATCTTGGAAAACCTAGCATAGCTGACTCTGGAAGGCAGAAGTTCCTTCCTTAGGACTTCCTTACAGCAGAACCATTCATTACCCAGAACCATTTTCTGCTCTGTTTGGAGCCTGTCCTGGAAGGAAGCCAGCATATTCTGCTCGACTCATGCAGCTGAGTTCAGCACACTTGACTCCTTTGGGGACCATTAAGTCCCCTTTCAGGTGCAAGGTCCTCTCATCCTGACCTGGAACCCTCATAGCTGGACAAAAGGATGTTAATATGGCGTTGGATTCTAGAAATGTCATTGATTCTAGAAAAGCGAACTGTTGTTCGAGTATTATCATATTGTATTGATTACAAAAATGGACACAATTTGCTGATTTCGATTGATTATCTGCATTCCGCAGTGAACTTGCATTTGAATATTTTTTAGGATAAATATGGTTGTAAATGTATTCGTTGCGAATCCTTTGAAATGCCCCATCCCTTTGCCAGCAATTATTGGGGGTCTCATATTATTTGTGTGGAAGGGAGAGAGAATCTACAGGAGTCTGCTTTATATATCTTAGTCGGGCCATTGGGTCTATCTAGCTCAGTATTTTTTATCATGGTTGGCAGCAAGTAACTCTCCCAGTCAAAGGCGCCAACTTGTGAGGGAGATGGAGGGGCAACATCGCACACACAATGTTGTGCATGACGTTGAGTGTGCATGGCGTCCCAATGTCATGTCAGGACATTGGAGGAGCCAGGGGGCAGAGTGGAACATGGCAAGTGTGGCTTCTCCTCTTTCTGAAGTCACCACCCCACTCCTTCCCCCATGTGAGGAGGAGGAGCTGGACACTGAAGCCATGAAGAAGAAGAAGAGTTTGGATTTGATTTCCCGCTTTATCACTACCCGAAAGAGTCTCAAAGCGGCTAACAATCTCCTTTCCCTTCCTCCCCCACAACAAACACTCTGTGAGGTGAGTGGGGCTGAGAGACTTCAGAGAAGAGTGACTAGCCCAAGGTCACCCAGCAGCTGCATGTGGAGGAGCGGGGAAGCGAACCCGGTTCACCAGATTACGAGTCTACTGCTCTTAACCACTACACCACACTGGCATGATGTGCTCAGCTCTGCACTTGACCCCCCCTTTTTTAACACTGGGAGGCACTTCCATGAAAAATGTTGGGGACCCTGCTCCCACACCTACCTGGAGATGCCAGGGATTGAACCTGTGACTTTCTGCGCAGGAAGAAGATGCTTTTACCCCTGAGCTATGACCCTTTCATCTCTGTCGTCTCAGCAAGTGACACCTTCCTCCTGGATTTCTTTCTCCCGAAAGGAATTCCCAGGTGTCTTTTATGAAACAAACTCATCCGCCTTAAATTGTGGGCTGGCTCCCAACTTCATTAGTTGCATCCACATTGCTCATTTCATTGTATCATTAGACATGAGATTAGCAGCTCCAAGATCCTCTTAGACCCAGCATACAGGATGTGAAACACTGAATGAAAACGAACAAAGGAGTGGAGGAAAGGACAAACAAGAATGTATGCACGCCATGTAAGTTCTCCATTTGAATGAGAGAGTTCTGTAAGAGATCCGACCCAAATCAATAAGCAGATGCTTCTGTAAGGCCTGGTGAGCTTGCCTTTCCAATTCTGGACGTCCCCATCACATCCTTATTTGGATGCCGGATCAACCCAGCCTTGTTTTCATTGCTATCTACGTTGACCAGCTTTCCAATTTCCCTTTTATCTCCTCCGGTTTTTCACGCGCACACCAATGGCCATGTGGAAGGCTACCTAGGCAGCTGCGCGGCACTGATGCCAAGCTATACCTCCCCTTTGTTTTGCGGTGGCGTGCGAGCCCATGACTGGCCACTCGGACGGTTATCTGTGGGGAAAGGCTCCCGTGCAGCTGCCCTGCCTCTTTGTCCTCCATGCGCTTACAAATTCCGGGATGGGATTTTGCTTCCTTTCATGATAAAGGGACAGACAATCAAGGGGATGGCTGGATTTACATCCCCACCCCCTCACAGGGCTCAAAAGTGCCGGTTCCAGCATCATCCTTGCTTTTGCTGTGGAATTAGAGGGGAGGGAAGCCACGCTGCTGTTTGCTTTGTTTGTCGCTGCTTTGCTGAGCCCTCAGGTTAGCCGAGCTAAGGCTGCGCCGAATGCTCATGTTGGAAGTGGTGCTTTGGAAGAGGTTGAAAAACTTTCCCCAGGCCTCATTACTGTGAGAACATTCACTGAATTTTAAGCCTTTGCGCTGTCACTTGCTCTTGCACCATGCTTAAATTCGTCAGGTGACGCTGTCCTCTTCTGGCAAGTTTAATTGAAAGTAACTTCCCAGCGGGACGCGGGTGGTGCTGTGGTCTAAGCCACTGAGTCTAGGGCTTGCCGATCAGAAGGTCGGCGGTTCGAATCCCCGCCACGGGTGAGCTCCCGTTGCTCGGCCCCTGCTCCTGCCAACCTAGCAGTTCGAAAGCACGCCAAAGTGCAAGTAGATAAATAGGTACTGCTCCGGCGGGAAGGTAAACGGCGTTTCCGTGCACTGCTTTGGTTCACCAGAAGTGGCTTTTTCATGCTGGCCACATGACCCAGAAGCTGTACACCGGCTCCCTTGGCCAGTAATGCAAGATGAGTGCCACAACCCCAGAGTCGTTCACGACTGGCCCTAACGGTCAGGGGTTACCTTTTACCTTCTCAGCCAATTGGGGGTGATGTAGTGAATGGAGAAACATTACGATGATCCAGAGCCAATCAGGTATGGCTATGCAATGACATCATTGTGGCTGTGGCAACCCAGACACACGTAAATCATTATCATCACCACCACCAATGCAAATAATTGAGAGGGAGAAGAAGGCTTCCTGCTGTGTTTCTCAAACTTAGGTCCCCAGCTGTTTTTGGACTACAACTCCCATCATCCCTAGCCAGCAGGACCAGTGGTCAGGGACGATGGGAGTTGCAACAGCTGGGAAGCCAGGTTTGAGAATCATAGAATCATAGAGTTGGAAGAGACCACAAGGGCCATCCAGTCCAACCCCCTGCCAAGCAGGAAACACCATCAAAGCATTCTTGACAGATGGCTGTCAAGCCTCTGCTTAAAGATCTCCAAAGAAGGAGACTCCACCACACTCCTTGGCAGCAAATTCCACTGTCGAACAGCTCTTACTGTCAGGAAGTTCTTCCTAATGTTTAGGTGTAATCTTCTTTCTTGTAACATCGGGCATTCCTGCATCAGTCACAGGGACAATTCTAGGAAGTCAAGGATTGTGTAGTAAAAAGGCAAAATCAAAACGGACAAATTGCCAGGTCTGGATGGCACCCACCCAAGAGTTCTCAAAGCCACATTTGGGTGGGAGGCAGACAGTGGGGGGCGGGCATGCAGAGCACAGCCCCAGCCTCTTGCTAAAATGGGGCCATGTGTATTTCTCTCTTGTTACCTGCGCAACACCCCAAAACGTGTATCTTTAGATGCAAAACTGAGTTCTGAAAGCATTTGTAGTTGCACATGGAAACTCTCCAGCCCTCTGCAAATTACTTGCACCCCTGGCTGTTTAGGAACTATGGCTTCCCTTTCAACTGAACATCAGCCTAATTATTCCGGCCTCCTCCCTTCAGGTCTGACTTGAAACCGAATACACGGTTGCGTGTTACGGTGAGGATGGGCTTCACGACATTAGTTAAATTGGAGTTAAATGGAAAAAAAAAGCTCAGCCAACTCTTGTCCTTGAGCAATGGAAACGCCAAGTTGGGGGTGGGGTGGGGAATAAGAATAAACCACTAGACATTCTCTGAGAATGAAGCTTCCAAGGTGGAAGACGGGTGAGAAACACCAAGATCAAAGTTTCTCTTCCTTGGAAAACGATCCTTTTGACAAGCCCCCACGCTCTCTTAGTCTGCTTGTTAATGTTTTGACTGGAAATTTCAGGAAGTGTCATCAGCAACAGAATATTTTTATGAACTTCTATCACTGTGGGATTTCCCCCCTCCCTTCCTCTTTTGGTGCAGACTCTAATAGCAACGCGATGGCTGCTTAGCCAGCCTCTGTTATATGTCTCTTAAGGGAATATTTTTGTTAATTGCAAATATTTGATTGACAAACATGGGATGCAATTAGCAGGCGAGCACAGTAGGAATGAGCAGTGAACTGGATCTCTGAACCAACCGTTCTCAACTCTCCCAGCTTGATCTGAAATAGGCTGGAGCATTTAAACCATATGTTTGCCTCCAGCTCCCCCCACCTTTACCGCCATAGCCATCTTTACTTCTAAAAAGAAAAAAAAGAACGTTCATTTCCCTAAACTGGCTTTGGTTTCTTCTTCGCTCACCAAAGGAGCACCTTCTTTAATATAAGAATAAATCAAAATAAAGGTGAGAAGTTCTTCGCAAGCCTCAAATTCATGCTTGTGAGTTTTGATGGGGGCGGTGAAAATGAAGAAGGTCAAAAGACAGTGTGGGACATACAAAAAAAGTGAGGTGGAAGAGAGAACGCAGTCTAATTCAACATTTGAAGTATCTGAGGGCAACGGCGTAGCTAGCTGCTTGGGTGCCGGGGGCAGCGTGCGCGTCCTGCAGCCAGGGATGGGGCATGCTGCCCATGGAGGCAGGGCACGCTGTGTGGAGCCTCTCCACTGCCTCCCCCTCAGCTGTAGGGCAGCTGAGGGAGAGGCGGTGGGCAGACGCAAGCCCCACGCTGCCATTTCAGGCAGTGCGGACTGTCTCGCCAGAGTGGTGCATGCTCTAGTTATCTCTCGTTTGGATTACTGCAATGCGCTCTACGTGGGGCTACCTTTGAAGGTGACCCGGAAACTACAACTAATCCAGAATGTGGCAGCTAGACTGGTGACTGGGAGCGGCTGCTGAGACCACATAACACCGGTCTTGAAAGACCTACATTGGCTCCCAGTACGTTTCCTAGCACAATTCAAAGTGTTGGTGCTGACCTTTAAAGCCCTAAACGGCCTTGGTCCAGTATACCTGAAGGAGCATCTCCACCCCCATCAATCTACCCGGACACTGAGGTCCAGTGCCGAGGGCCTTCTGGAGGTTCCCTCACTGCGAGAAGCCAAGTTACAGGGTACCAGGCAGAGGGCCTTCTCGGTAGTGGCACCCGCCCTGTGGAACGCCCTCCCTTCAGATGTCAAAGAGAACAACAACTACCAGACTTTTAGAAGACATCTGAAGGCAGCCCTGTTTAGGGAAGCTTTTAATGTTTGATGATTACTGTATTTTAATATTTTGTTGGAAGCCCAGCCAGATAGGTGGGGTATAAATAATTTTTTATTATTATTATTATTATTATTATTATTATTATTATTATTATTACAGGCACCCAAAGGCACCATGTTACTCCCAGGAGAGACGCTTGGCTCAGGCACGCTGCAGGTCCCGCGGTAAGAGCTGGCCAGTGCCAGCCACCTTTCGTTACGTTTGTTGACTGAACTAAAAAGTTTTGAGAGTCAAGTTTTTTTTTAAAAAAAAAACAACTCATATTTTTGTCATTTTGTCACCCCCCTCAGAGACGACACCTGGGGTGGCCCCTGCACCCCCTTCCTCTGCCACTGTCTGAGGAACATTTAACCCCGGTCCTGAAAGACCTACATTGGCTCCCAGTACGTTTCCGAGCACAATTCAAAGTGTTGGTGCTGTCCTTTAAAGCCCTAAATGGCCTCGGCCCAGTATACCTGAAGGAGCGTCTCCACCCCCATCGTTCTGCCCGGACACTGAGATCCAGTGCCGAGGGCCTTCTGGCGGTTCCCTCACTGTGAGATGTGAGGTTACAGGGAACCACGCAGAGGGCCTTCTCGGTAGTGGCGCCCACCCTGTAGAATGCCCTCCCATCGGGTGTCAAGGAAATAAACAACTACAGTCACACCTCGGGTTGCGATCGCTGCAGGTTGCGCATTTTTGGGTTACGGACGCGCCGAACCCGGAAGTACTGGAATGGGCTACTTCTGGGTTTCGGAGCTCGCGCATGCGCAGAAGCACTAAGTAGTGCTTTGTGCATGCGCAGAAGCGCCAAATCGCGACCTGTGAGTGCGCAGACGTGGCGCTGCGGGTTGTGAATGCTGCAGGTTGTGAACACGCCTCCCACAAGGATCACGTTCGTAACCCGAGCGTCCACTGTATCTAACTTTTAGAAGGCAGCCCTGTTTAGGGAAGTTTTAAATGTTTGATCTTTTATCCTAAAAGTTTTTAATATTCTGTTGGGAGCCACTCAGAGTGGAAAACTGAGGGGAAACTGAGCCAAATGGGTGGGGTATAAATAAGTTGTTGTTGTTGGTGGTGGTGGTGGTGTTCTGGGTCGATAGAGATCAATCTTGCCAACTCTGAGAAGCCAAAACAGGACTCTGTCCAGGAGTGCCAACTCAAGACGGCCAAGCCATGTTCAAATATATAAATAGATGTCATATAGAGGAGGGAGTAAGGTTGTTTTCTGCTGCTCCAGAGAAGCGGACACAGAGCAATGGATTCAAACTACAAGAAAGAAGATTCCACCTAAACATTAGAAAGAACTTCCTGACAGTAAGAGCTGTTTGACAGTGGAATTTGCTGCCAAGGAGTGTGGTGGAGTCTCCTTCTTTGGAGGTCTTTAAGCAGAGGCTTGACAGCCGCTTGTCAGGAATGCTTTGATGGTGTTTCCTGCTTGGCAGAGGGTTGGACTGGATGGCCCTTGTGGTCTCTTCCAACTCTATGATTCTATGATTCTAAGCCATTTTGGACCCCCAATATTTCTCTTTTTTTTTTTGTACGGTATCTTTGCTTTAACCCCTTAGAGACTACTGCGGATAAGCAGTACATAATTGCTCAAATAAGTAATAGATAATTTTTAATGCACATTTTATCCTAGTATATGCAGTTCGGAACACCTTCCTTGGCTGCAGGACTTCACTGCAAAATTCAGAGAAATGCCAATTTCAAAAGATCACTGTCATTTTGTTCACATATTGTTTCGGAAACAGAAATTTGGTAAGTTTGCCTTACCAAATTGTTAAGCTGGATCATATTTCTCTTCTATCTTTAGTTAAGACATGCTTCTTCAGGGTCCTATATGTTTCACTGCTAGGCTGAGGACAGAAGGAGTTCATGGGGGATAACAATGGCATTATCCATCTTATGGCAAATACATAGATTCATTTCTGAGGAAAAGGTATCCAAGTTTAGAAAGTTTACATTATCAGTCAAACATCCTATTTCCTGGAAGAAGCCCTTCTCAGAGGTTCAACTGGAGGGCCTAGCCAAGGTTCATAGAACTAGGGCTGCCATATTTTTATTTTTTTAAATCGCCGAAAACAACACTGCCAATATAGGTTGCCATACGTCTGGATTTTCCCGGTCATTTTTTTCTCGATTTCAGCCTGGACACTGCTTCTGACTGCAGTATTCCAGAAATGTCCGGGGAATTCCGGATGTATGGCAACCCTAAGAGAACTATATTTAAGTTCCATGTAGGAAAATGGCAAACAGCTGGTTGAGAGATGAGGGAAGCAATTTATTGATGTGTGGGTACTTTAAGAAGGCTTTGCCTTGAAGGCAGCCTATAACTCTTGAGAGCTGAGGAGGTCTGTCTTTTCAAGATGTTTGGTTGGAAGCCAGCCTTTTAAGTTTGCTTGAAGGATGTCCAACATAGCAGCCACAATTATAGATTGTGAGACCTTCTCGCACCAGCCACACCAGTCTACAAAGCCCCTCCAGGAAATGGAACAGGCCCACTTGGCAAGGCTTCTTCTAGACGTTGACAGCGGCTGTAGTGCATGATGCAAGCGTCACAACTCTAACAGGCATTGCTGTTCACCCTCCAAAGTCAGGTGGTTGAAATTTGGGCAACACATGACCTGCAACAGAACATCTGGTGTTGTTGGATAAGTGTAGGTTTACTGATAATGGTACCATGGTCTTCTTGGAACAGCGATGATGTCTCCTGCTTCTCTGCTCCCTGATCAGAGAGTTAGACCTCTGTCTGGTGGAGTTGCGAGAAAGGCAAGTAGAAGATGTGTTGGTCATGAGACCATTCGGATTTCTGACCTTTCTGTGGCTTCCCAGGGAAACTTTGCCAAAACTCGTGTCTTGATTGTCTACTCTGGGGAAGTGAAGAGGTCCAGCAATGAGACAATTGAAACAAAGGGCTGGCCAATGGAAAAGTCCCTTGTCCAAAGACTATCATCCTGAGCTGCCTTCTGGTGGTTTAGCCAGTCTGCTATACCAAGCCAATGTCTGTTATACCATGTCTTTCTCATTCAGATAGAAACTTTAGGGCAGGAGCAGCTAATCTTTATTTTTATTAGCTCAAGGGAGGCTTGCAAATTTTTCAGATTCAGATTTATTGTTATGGTCCTCGACCAGGACACACAGATATACATAAAAACAATCCAAAATACAATCTAAAATATACTAGAAATATAAACTTTAACCATTATATGAAATTATTAGATAAAAGGATATCACTACTTTAGAGGATGGGCTACCACTAATAGTGGCACTGATTCTTCTTTAGCTCTATCCTGGAGTTATATGGATACTGCTAATTAAAACGGACCGAATTTTTATGGCTCTAGCGCAGAATTTAGCTACCTTAGCTGTCACATTAGAGTTAACATCTGAAAGAAGCCATTCTATATAAAAACTGTCCGAACGTCCTGGAAGATCGGCCAGCATTGTATGGATAAGACGTCCTTGTAGAAGCAGAAGCACGTGGTCAATAGTCTCCACCTCTCCGGATCCGCATGGGCAACGTCTCTCGCCCAATGGGACCCGATTGAACTTCCCTTGCAAAACAGCTGATGGCATAATGCGGTTTCGGGCTAGGGTGAATGCTCTTCTATGCGAGGGTGTTACGAGATGGAATAGATATCTAGCTGGGAGGGACAGGTATCTCCGTTCCTCCTGGATAAGAAAGTGAGGGAGATTTGCAAATTCTTAATTATAAAGGCTTCGATGTAAATTTCTTTTCTTTTTGGAAGGTAAGTTCCATCCGAAATCAAAAGCACTCTGAACAAGTTCACACACACACAAAAACTGCTTTGGAGATCATGAATTAACTACATGGGTCATCTTGAGGGCCAAAACCTGTGCAGGGTAGTTTCTCCAGAACGTTGCTTTATTTAACTTCAAAATCGTAGCTTTAAAATAAACAAATAAACCGCAGAGGTTTAGGTTATCATCTTCCCCCGCTTGGCATGCTATCAAAAATTGGATGTGATTCAGCTGGCAAAGGCAGGCACAACAAAGTATAAAAAACCTCCCCCCCCCCCGCTTTTCACACAATCTATTGTTCGCACCAAGATTACCTGAAATGTAGAATAATTGAGAATGGATGTTGCAACTTAATGTCAACTTACCTACAGATTTCCCCCCCCTCCTCCTCCTCCTGATGGTACCAGCATCTTGCCTAGTGGGGTCCCAAATCCTTTCTGCTTGGGGGAGGGGGTGCGAGACTATTTGTCCTTTTGCATAATGAAATGTTTTCAACGCCGACAACCATTGCTGCCCCCTCCATTGTTCCCACAGTTTAATAAATCAACTGCAGAAAAAAAAATACAGAACTTATTATGGAAATTGAGTTGCAGAAATGGGACCCGCACCCCCATCTCTCACTCTCTATTACGGTACCATGGCTAAACTTGCTTAAACCTCTGCCAGTCATATGATATTGCAATATTAGCCTCCCGTCTTCTCTCCCCGCCCCCCCCCCCCCGCCGCCCTTTGTTTTCCCCTTCTTTTCTTTCCCTCTCTTCTTCTTCTTTGTGATGATTGTTTTCTGTCCATCTCAAGCCGGGTGTCAGTTCATTTAGATTTACATCAAGTAGTAAATTAAAATGATCACTCAGCAAACACTCTCGGCTTCAGTTTTCCCTTTCAGTCAGGAGTTGCGCGAGATGCTCGGAGCATTCATGCAGAAAATATTGCTGTCTAGATATTTGTCCTCTGGGTGATAAAAGAGGCATTGTCTTGGGACCTACTCAGGCCTCGGAGCTGATAGTTGCCGCGCATCGCAGCTGTGAAGTGTGCTTTGTTATGTGTCTGAGGATTAGAGTTCAAGACCTTGTTTTTCTTGAAATTCCAGACTGATCAGAGCTGCATATGTTCGGGGGAACGCCGAGGTCGAATGGTACTCTGTCCACATTTTCACTAGATTATTCTTGGACAGAACTCTCGGAGAATACCCGGCTGCTGAAAGACATCCCAGGAGCTTTCCCAGTCTCTCTCTTACCCTCCACTTTCTCTCCCCCCCCTTCATTTTTTTTATTATTATTTGCAGATATTCTGCATGATACCACTCATGGATTTTTATTTTTAAAGAGGCACAGTTTTATCGATGTGCATCTGAAACAAAAGACGGCAGCTTCGTTGAGCCTTCCGGCTTAGAAGTTGTGCCGGCAAAGCAGGGGGCTTGCCCCTTTGTGTAATATTTACTGTCAGGAAAGGGGAACCTTTTAACCATCACCCAGTGCAAATAATAAAAGTAGGGTCCAAGGAGAGGAAAGCTAGTCACTAGGTGTGCCACCCGCCTTAAAGGGAAGAGGGTTGACATTAATTGGGGATCTGATCACCCACCTTATCAAATCTGTTTGTCAGTCATTGCTTTTATATTTGAAAGCCCCTCTGAGTGGTTCCTATGTGGAGGGGGCAAATACTGCATTATTATTATTATTATTATTATTATTATTATTATTATTATTATTAAATTTTTTAAATTTTTTTTTAAGAGGCACAGTTTTATCAATGTGCATCAGAAACAAAAGACGGCAGCTTCGTTGAGTCTACCGGCTTAGAAGTTGTGCCGGCAAAGCAGGGGACTTGCCCCTTTGTGTCCAGAGGAGGGCAACGTGTCCAGAGGAGGGCAACCAAAATGGTCAAAGGCCTGGAAACGATGCCTTATGAGGAACGGCTTAGGGAGCTGGGTATGTTTAGCCTGGAGAAGAGAAGGTTAAGGGGTGATATGATAGCCATGTTCAAATATATAAAAGGATGTCATATAGAGGAGGGAGAAAGGTTGTTTTCTGCTGCTCCAGAGAAGAGGACATGGAGCAATGGATTCAAACTACAAGAAAGAATATTCCACCTAAACATTAGGAAGAACTTCCTGACAGTAAGAGCTGTTCGACAGTGGAATTTGCTGCCATGGAGTGTGGTGGAGTCTTCTTCTTTGGAGGTCTTTAAGCAGAGGCTTGACAGCCACCTGTCAGGAATGCTTTGATGGTGTTTCCTGCTTGGCAGGGGGTTGGACTGGATGGCCCTTGTGGTCTCTTCCAACTCTATGATTCTATGATTCTATGATTATTATTAGCGAATGAGACTACCGGTAAGTCTGTGTATGTATGTTTCTGCACTATTGTATCTTTTGAAATTATTAGCCAAAAGTCCACCAAGTGAGCAGTGAGCAGAAAAGCAGATACAGTTCCAGTACAGTCATACCTCGGAAGTCGAACAGCTTAGTTCCCGAACATTTTGGCTCCCATACGTTGCAAACTCGGAAGTGACTGCTCCAGTTTGCGAACTATTTTTGGAAGCCAAACGCCCGACGGGGCTTCTGGGACTTCCGATTGGCTGCAGGAGCTTCCTGCAGCCAATCAGAAGTCATGCTTTGGTTTCCTAATGTTTTGGAAGTCGAACAGACTTCCGGAATGAATAGACTGGAAAGAGAAGTTGCTGAATTGCAACTGATTACCAAACTTAAAACCATGGAGAGACCTGGTCTGAGTAGAGACATTGGATTCTTATCTCATTATACATGACAAAGCTATTCTTAGCCATCTCACCCCTTGCTTTTTCCTGCAAGACCAATTGCAGTCGTTAACAGTCATCAACAGGTTCACCACAGCTATCAGCCAATCTCCTATTCCCACCACCCTTCTGAGTAATACCCCTCCCCACCCTCTCACTAAATATACGGGTCTGGTGACTTCTGTCTCAGTGTATCTGAAGAAGTGTGCATGCACACGAAAGCTCATACCAAGAACTACTTAGTTGGTCTCTAAGGTGCTACTGGAAGGAATTGTTTTGTTTTGTTTCGACTACAGCAGACCAACACGGCTACATACCTGTAACTCGAATGGATTCTGTTTGGTTTCCAAGGTATGACTGTATTTTTAACAAACCCGCTGCTCTGTGACTATCCCCTGTTCCCATCCATTATTGGGGCTATTGCAGACCTCCGCCTTTGCTTCCGAAATGGGCCTACACAAGAGAATGGATCCATTCAGTCCTATGGAGGGACTAAAAGGGTACACTGGTGACAGATTTCAGCATAGTTGGGCCTCTACAGCATGGGGAGTACATTGCATCCCAAGGACCGATGGCCCCATCGTCCCCGATGTAATGAAATAACCAGACAGGACAAATAGTGTAATTGTAAATTGGGTGAACAAAGCCCAAAGTTTTGCTGATTACAAATATGAAAGGTTTGGCATAGGCATTGGGTATGCCAATTGAACTCCAGCCTGCTGGCTGGGAGTGTTTCTAGGGTCACCTCCACTCTTGGGTGGGGTGGGGTTTCCATGACCTACATCAAATAGGGGCACTCACAGAGGAATCCCCATTTGAGGAGTGCTGTGGCCCCCAAATCCTGGGTTGCCCTAAATCAGCTTGATTCAGGTCAAGATCCAGGATTAGTCCCATGGGCTGAGGGTTCCCCCGCCCCTTTCTTAACACGACGGTAGGAGACCCTGCACTCAATCCCATTATACCACTCTGGAACCAATTCAAATTAGTCCAGAGGTAAGGTAAAGGGACCCCTGACCATTAGGTCCAGTCATGACCAACTCTGGGGTTGCGGAGCTCATCTCGCTTTATTGGCCGAGGGAGCCGGCGTACAGCTTCTGGGTCATGTGGCCAGCATGACTAAACCGCTTCTGGTAAACCAGAGCAGCGCACGGAAACACCGTTTACCTTCCCGCCGGAGCGGTACCTATTTATCTACTTGCACTGCGTGTTTTCAAACTGCTAGGTTGGCAGGAACTGGGACCGAGCAACGGGAGCTCACCCCGTCATGGGGATTCAAACCGCAGACCTTCTGATTGGCAAGCCCTAGGCTCTGTGGTTTAACCCACAGCACCACCCGTGTCCCCTCTTAGTCCAGAGGACTTCTGGGCAAAAGCAAAATAAAAACATGGTGGCCACCAGCTGTTGGTGTGTCTGGAGACCCTAACCCTAACCCCACCAGAACTATGAAGCATATTTCAGACCTGGGACCAACAAGTTTGCATCCAAATTCTGCAACATCTCTTGGCTTTATCAACTAAGGTTGATCTGGTATCTAAAGTCGCAGCTAATCCACTATTATTGTTGGAGCACTTAGAGGAGTCCTGTCCCCATTTGCTCCTTGTAGAAAGGACACAACACATCCAACCCTTTCCCCAGCCCTCAGTCACACCCCCATTTTCCCCCTACATGCTATGTCTATGATAACTCTTTGCTTTCCCTTGCAGCTTGATGACACACCAGAAGTACAGATATTGGAGCATTATTGGGGCATTCCCCTCCCTAAACCACATGCACACAGTGGCTTAGGCTGGCTGGCCATAATTATAGGCCAGGCAAAGTAGAACACAAGGTTAATATCTCATTGGTTTACTAATGTTGTGATGTCGTAAGCCCCACTCACAGAAATGGGAGCCTTGCGTAGCTTGGTGGATATAAGACCCAAATAAAGGGAGGGGGGAATCAAAACCACGTTGGCTTTTCTCTTTGGGGCAACCATAGTTCAAATCCAGCTTAAAGCTTGAAAATTAAATGAGTCCCTTAACCTCTCCGAGCGAAGGAGGTGATCCTTCCAGGTCACCAGCGAGGTTGCTGGCAGGTCAGTGTGCTGACGCTGGTGTTGCCTTGGCCTCTGTGCGCTTGCTTAATGGCATAAACAAAGGAATTAAGGTCCAGAGCTTGGCTGGGTGCCAGAGAGGCAGCAAAGCTTTGGCAGTGATGTGTGCACAGCTAGCCAAGTCCAGGGAGAATTCTTGAGTCGTTGGGCAGGATAACGGCAAAGCGGTGGTGGGAGGAGAGAAAGAGAGGGGGGGCAATGAACTCTAGGCTTCATGTGTATGAACAAAGACAACTGGCATTCAGTGCTGCTGCTAACATGATCAGAAACAAGGCATGCTCCTCTATGCGATCCTGGAGCACTCAGTTTTGTTTACCAACATAGAAAGCAACCCTATACCCAATGCAACTCAATGTTGTTGTTGTTGTTCAGTTGTTCAGTCGTGTCCAACTCTTCGTGACCCCATGGACCAGAGCACGCTAGGCACGCCTATCCTTCACTGCCTCTCGCAGTTTGGCCAAACTCATGTTAGTAGCTTCGAGAACACTGTCCAGCCATCTCATCCTCTGTCGTCCCCTTCTCCTTGTGCCCTCAATCTTTCCCAACATCAGGGTCTTTTCTAGGGAGTCTTCTCTTCTCATGAGGTGGCCAAAGTACTGGAGCCTTAACCTCAGGATCTGTCCTTCTAGTGAGCACTCAGGGCTGATTTCTTTAAGAATGGATAGGTTTGATCTTCTTGCAGTCCATGGGACTCTCAAGAGTCTCCTCCAGTACCATAATTCAAAAGCATCAACTCAATGTAGTCTGCACTAACTGGCAGAAAATATCCAGGGTTTCCGATGCTCTACCAGGAGATGCCAATGTTTCAACGTGGGACCTTCTGCATGCGAAGCAGGTGCCATACCGGAATAATAATAATAATAATAATAATAATAATAATAATAATAATAATAATAATAATAATAATTTATTATTTATACCCCGCCCATCTGGCTGGGTTTCCCCAGCCACTCTGGGCGGCTTCCAACAGAACATTAAAATGCAATAATCTATTAAACATTAAAATCCTCCCTAAACAGGGCTGCCTTC
Organism: Darevskia nairensis; assembly: GCA_034642065.1. Taxonomy (NCBI): domain Eukaryota; kingdom Metazoa; phylum Chordata; class Lepidosauria; order Squamata; family Lacertidae; genus Darevskia; species Darevskia nairensis. Next base: position 2,754,998 of record JAWWNI010000386.1, on the reverse strand, counting down.
AGATGTCTTCTAAAAGTCTGGTATGGTCCTTCCCCAAATGCATAGACCCTGGAAGCTGCCTTATACAATATAAGGTTATTGGTCCATCCAGCTCAATATTGCCAACACTGACTGGCGATATTTCTCATGAGTTTCAGGCAGGAGTCTCCATGGTCCTGTCTGGAGATGCCGAGGATTGAACCTGGGACTTTCTGAATGCAAGGCTCTACAACTGGGCTACATTCCTTTACCACAGTACAACATAGACCGTGGGTAGGCAAACTAAGGCCCGAGGGCTGAATCCGGCCCAATCGCCTTCTAAATCCGACTCGCGGACGGTCCAGGAATCAGCGTGTTTTTACATGAGTAGAATGTGTCCTTTTATTTAAAATGTATCTCTGGGTTATTTGTGGGGCCTGCCTGGTGTTTTTACATGAGTAGAATGTGTGCTTTTATTTAAAATGCATCTCTTATTTGTGGGGGCATTTGTGGGGCATAGGAATTCGTTCATTCCCCCCCCCAAAAAATATAGTCCAGCCCCCCACAAGGTCTGAGGGACAGTGAACCAGTCCCCTGCTGACCCCTGACATAGACTATGATTTAGCAGAATGGGAGAGAATCATAGTAGCATTAGATGATGCCACTGGCAGACATGACACCTATTGTGGAGAATATACAATTATTCATACACCTAATTATTTATTAAAATTCTTAGCCAACATGCAACACCAGTTCTCCAAATCCCTGAGCTTAAGATAGCAAGAAGAGCCTTGCTGGATCTGGCCCATCTACCCCAGCAACCTGTTCACCCAGTGCACAACCAGATTCCTTTGGGAAGGCTGCAAGTTGGATCTGAGGGCACAGATGTGCTTCCTATTTGAGATTCCTGCGGTACCTATTTATCTACTTGCACTTTGACATGCTTTTGAACTGCTAGGTGGGCAGGAGCTGGGACCGAGCAACAGGAGCTCACCCCGTCGCGGGGATTTGAACCGCCGGCCTTCCGATCGGCAAGCCCTAGGCTCAGTGGTTTAGACCACAGTGCAACCCGCGTCCCAAGCTGTGAAAAGAAAATCATAAATTGGTAGAGCTGCCACTAAAGTGAAATTTGTGGCAAATCTGGGGAGCCCTAGTCAGAAGAAACAGCCACTGAAATGTCAAAGACCTCCTGTAAGATTAGGAAAAATTAAGGGGTCTCGAGATGAAATTTTCTGTGTGCCTCTTGAATGAAAACTACAAATGAGTGAATCTATCGATTTTGGTTTCTCTCAGTTTTCAAACATCTTCCATAATTCCACATCAGATTATGATTTGTTTTCAAACGAATTCCTCACCAGCATATTAATGCGAATTTCTCCTAATATACACATTTTAAAATACAATGTTGCCTCATATCCACATTTTTGCAAGCAAATTTCTATGTTGTATGCGATCTACATGAATAAATATCCATTTTTATGAATATTTTACCTAACTAAATGTGTTTATATATACCTTTATTTGGCTGGAGAACAACACTGCAAAATTCAGAGAAGTGTGAATTTTAAAGGATAGAGTTGCTTCGGTTTGCATATCGTGCAAATTAAACAAGCTTGACTCCAAATGCAAACTGAAGTGACTTTCTCCTCCATCCCTAGTCTGGATTCCCGCTCTGAATCCTGCCAACACGGAGGGTTGTTACCTAGCTCTGCAAATGCTAAGGGATAAGTAGTTTAATAATCAAATTTCACCCAAATGCATAAAAAATATATTCTTATCTTATCTTTCTTGACATCGATATCTTCAAAATTTCATGTTTGACAGTGACTGATCTCAATCATTTTTCTTTTAATTATTAGCTGGAATATGTACATTTGATGGAGAGGTTACGAAAGATCGTGTATGGATTCACTGTGGGGTGTCTGAACTGTCAGCAATATGCAAGAGACAGGAGGAACATGAAGGCAAAATGAGAACGTGAGCCTGGCCATCTGAATGGAGTGTTACCCTGAAACAAAACACCTGTCTCTCATCCGAGGCTGTGCTGACAAGCAATAATTTAGTTGTCCAAACACAGAGCTTTCTGGATTCCAGACTGCATAAAAAGTCAAAAAGGCTGAGAAAGATGCGCCGATAAGATTCAAAGGTAGCCTGTAGCACACTGGCAAATCATTCAAAGGGGGTTGGTTTTACGTTAAGAATTGCAACCAGCATCTCACCCTAAAGTGAAATTTGAAACAAATATGGAAATTCCTGCCCAGGTGAAGTGTCTAGGGCATTTTGAAGGAGTCCAAAGAGAGTTGAGAGAAGCCTGGGGAAATATTATCAGAGGAAAGAGGACAGGCTTTTTCCCATATATCTCTAGGTTTCACCTCCAGTGAATTTGGAAAATCTAGTTCTGGTGAAGATTGCTAAAGAGAGCCGTGTTGAAGTCATCAGCTTTCAAGGATGAGGTCCAGCGCCGAGGGCCTTCTGGCGGTTCCCTCACTGTGAGAAGCAAACCTACAGGGAACCAGGCAGAGGGCCTTTTTGGTAGTGGCGCCCGCCCTGTGGAACGCCCTCCCAGCAGAGGTCAAAGAGATAAACAACTATCTGACATTCAGAAAATACCTGAAGGCAGCCCTGTTTAGGGAAGTTTTTAACCTGTGATATTTTAATGTATTTTAATATCTGTTGGAGGCCGCCCAGAGTGGCTGGGGGGACCCAGCCAGATGGGCAGGGTACAAATAATAAATTATTATTATTATTATTATTATTATTATTATTATTATTATTACAATCAACTCATTCCTAAGAAAAATTACCTTCTGGTCATACAGAGTGTTCACACAACAGTGTTTATGAGAAGGTCATGTTGTCAAGACAGGAGACTTGAAAGGTGGAAGGCAGAGGGTCCTCCCACCAGATGTCAAAGAGAAAAACAACTACCAGATTTTTAGAAGACATCTGAAGGCAGCCCTATTTAGGGAAGTTTTTAATGTTTAATAGATTATTATATTCTGTTAGAAGCCGCCCAGAGTGGCTGGGGAAACCCAGCCAGGTGGGTGGGGTATAAATAATAAATTATTATTATTATTATTATTATTATTATTATTATTATTATTCTCTAATCAGTGGCATGTGATGGGCACAGAGTTCAGGTCACATGCCACCTGTTCCGGTTTAGAATCCAGCAAGCAAAGTCAATGTCACACAGTGGTCTAGTTCCAACTAGTCCAATGAACAAGGTCAGGCAAAGCAAAGGTCATCTTTCAGAGAGGTCAGTCAAACAAAGCCAAAAACATGAACCCACACCCTGCAATCATGATCAGAGGCCCTTCTTTCTTTGTGTGCCTCCTCCATGAGAGGTCCAGAGGGTGGCAACATACGAACATACCTTTTCTGTGGTGGCTTTCAGTTTGTGGAATGCATTCCTCAGGGAGGCTCCCCTGACACCTTCATTACCTATCTTGAGGCAAAAACATTCCTCTTCTCCCATGCCTTTGGCCCATTAAACAACCTATGGCTTTTTAAACAGTGGCAGGGTTGTTGTTTTATTGTATTTTTATATTGTAACCTCCCTGTGATCCTCAGATGAAGGGCAATATTGAAAATTAATAACTAAGTAGGTCAAGATAAGGACAGTTATGGAAAGAAGATGATCAAGGTCCACAAAGGAAAATCAGGTAACACCCTTGTTGTTGTTGTTGTTTAGTCGTTTAGTCATGTCCGACTCTTCGTGACCCCATGGACCAGAGCATGCCAGGCACTCCTGTCTTACACTGCCTCCCGCAGTTTGGTCAAACTCATGTTAGGGTGTAGGTACCACCTCATGAGAAGAGAAGACTCCCTAGAAAAGACCCTGATGTTGGGAAAGGTTGAGGGCACAAGGAGAAGGGGACGGCAGAGGATGAGATGGTTGGACAGTGTTCTCAAAGCTACTAACATGAGTTTGGCCAAACTGCGAGAGGCAGTGAAGGATAGGCGTGCCTGGCGTGCTCTGGTCCATGGGGTCACGAAGAGTCGGACACAACTGAACGACTGAACAACAACACCCTACAGAGCCCCAATTGAAGGCCAGGCTATTATTAATCAGAAAATATGAGCCTCAATGTCCTACCAGCAAACTCATACTGTGCCTTACATAGAACTACAGCTTTCTCTGGGTAGCAAGTCCCACCTCTCAAATGGGACCAGTCTGTTTTAGTAGCCTTATACTTCAACAGCACAGCCGAGGACGGGATTCTACCATGGTTTCCAAGATGAAGTCTGGGGATTTAAGTGCAATCTCTTCAAGCTGGAGATGTTCTGTTGCTGGAACTCCTGAGGGATCTAGAGATGCTGAATGCTATTCTGAGGGCAAATCCTTATCCCAGTTCAAGAAGCCCTCTGTATCAATGGCCTTTTCCTCTAAGAACTGGGAGTGGAATCCCTGGGTCATGACACAAGTTGAATCTTCCCATAAATCCATGAACAGGAGTACTTCCAAGTCAAAAGAAAGTTGGGTCTTAGCAAGAGGTCCTTTCCACACCATGTGAGGACTGGTCATTTAGTGTGGTGGCACCTAACCTCATATTACATATCTGAAAAGCACTTGTTGAAGAGTTTTCTCTTTCAACCAACTTTCTAAGTAGACATTGTTTTCCCTGTAGGTATCTGCATTCGATTTGAAATTGTTTTTATATCAACATTGCTTTACCATTTCATAAGAACGATTCATAAATGATGATGATGTATATCTGTAGAAAAATTGAGCTTTTTCATATCATATTGGAATGAATGAATACAGGAGGCATCTAGATTATTGGGGAGATACAGAGTAAAATACATTTGTTGTCTAGTTTTATGTGAAATATCCATGGCTTTAGTAATTCCTTTTGTAGAACTGTGATAATTTAATAAATTAAAAGGAACGATCAGGTTATGTTACACTATATGATGTTGAATGTTTTTTTTTTCAAAGTGTGCATTTAATATTTATATAATATTTCTGTATATATAAACTACTTTAGTCTTTACATTTTTGTATTAAATAATCGTATTAATAAAAAATAAATGTAGAAACTTATAAGAATAGAAAATGTCAAACATTAAAAACTCCCTGATACAATAATAACACACACAGACCTGTCACTCACCATCCTTAGGAAGGAAAAAACACACACCTTTATGGCTCTCCTACCAAAAATGCATGATTCTGTCCACTTGATGGGAGATTTCCATCTCTGTTCCACATAAAGTCCTATAGCACCTTACTCTCCCAATTCCAAACAAAACAAAAAGAAAACCCATTACCCCAAATAACTTAAGGTTGTGCTTTAACTGAATGACTCAGTGCCATTAATTTAAACGACAGTAACCAGATGCAATTTAGTGTGATGCTTTAAATTGTTTCTTGCGTGTGCATTTAATTGAAATTTATTGAGATGGTTATTTATGTTAATAAAATAATTAAAGGCAGTTATTTAAGACTAACTATGAAATAGCTGTGTAACTACCTATATTAATAAGACAGTTAGTTAAGGGATAATGTCTATTGCTTTATAGTAATTGCTATAAACAGCTGCTGAGTTTGATTAAACGCCGACGACAGCAAAAGAGAGGGAGCGATCGTGGAAGCAGCTCGTGGTGAGCACGCAACAAAGGGAATGGTGATCATGCCATGGTTATAGAGGAGCAGCGGGGAGGTATTGTTCTTCACTGAAGCCAGAACTATTCTGAAGACTGAGAGCAGGTACATGCTTTAAATAAATCAACAGAGCCACAATTCACTCCTACACTACCAAAATGGCAGCATAAGACGGTAAGAGAAGAAGAAGAAGAGTTTGGATTTGATATCCCGCTTTATCACTACCCGAAGGAGTCTCAAAGCGGCTAACATTCTCCTTTCCCTTCCTCCCCCACAGCAAACACTCTGTGAGGTGAGTGGGGCTGAGAGACTTCAAAGAAGTGTGACTGGCCCAAGGTCACCCAGCAGTTGCATGTGGAGGAGCGGAGACGCGAACCCGGTTCCCCAGATTACGAGTCTACTGCTCTTAACCACTACACCACACTGGCTCTGCTAGAATAGTTCACTGACCTGTTCAGCATCCTGTTCTCACAGTGGCCAATCAGACATCCAAGAGAAGACAGAAAGTGGGACCTGAATGCAACACAGTGCCATAGCGTGTGTTGCTGGCACCCGGGACTGGGCAAGTGTTATGCCTCCTGGTGGACTGGTGGGGGCTCATGCCAGGGTAGCACATGCAGAGGGTGAATGGAGCCCGCCTGCAACAGGGTCCTTGCCTGCTGCCTCTGTCCACCAGCCCACTAGACCAACCCAGTATACCTGAAGGAGCGTCTCCACCCCCATTGTTCAGCCCAAACACTGAGGTCCAGCTCCAAGGGCCTTCTGGCGGTTCCCTCACTGTGAGAAGTGAGGTTACAGGGAACCAGGCAGAGGGCCTTCTGGGTAGTGGCACCCGCCCTGTGGAACGCCCATCAGATGTCAAGGAAATAAGCAAGTATCTGACTTTTAGAAGACATCTGAAGGCAGCCCTGTTTAGGGAAGTTTTTAATGTTTGATGTTTTATTGTGTTTTTAATATTCTGTTGGGAGCCACCCAGAAACCCAGCCAGACTCTCAATAACAACAACCCTGTACTTTGAGGTAAGTTAGGCTGAGAGGCAATGATTGTCCGAAGGTCACCCCGTGAATTTCATGGCTGAGTCAGGATTTGAACCCAGTCCTCCCAGGTCCTAGTCCAGCACTTTTAATGACTACCCTAGCTTTCTTATGAAACATAACATTATTTGCAAACTCTTTTAAACATGTGGATAAAAGGAGGATAGAAAAAATAGATGAATTCAATGGGAACTGAGTTGTTATTATTTTTTAAAAGAAGAAATTATTTAATTGACAATCAAATGAAATTGGAAAAATATTTTGATTACTTTAATTAAACGTAATTCGTAGTTTATGAGACAGGCATTCATGTGAAGCAACTTGTGCAGATCTATAATGGTAACTATGGTGATTACGCTTTGGTGTTATTTATGTTTACATCTCTTAGTAGTGCATTTATTAAAAACTATTCAGTAGAACGTATTGAAAATGCCGCTGCCTGGCTGCATTCTTGTTGGCAGGGAGAAGAAGAGTACTGCCCAGTACAATCTCAGAAACAGGAGGAGTTGTCACAACGTGTCCTACAGTATGGATGGGGAACCTGGGGTTCTCCAGGTCTTTGCGGGACTCCATCTCCCATCAGCCTCAGCCAGCATGGCCACTGTTTGTGGATGATGGGAATTGTAGTCCAGCAACATCTTGAGAGGCAAATCTTCCCCATCCCTGCTTGAGAAAGTTAGTGACATAAGCAAAATTCGCAATTGCCTAGTTTGGGACGTGAGTTTTGTGCACTCAACATGGCACCTGCAGCCATCATCATCTCCTTCTGATATTTTTTTAAAATCTATTTGTGTCTCCCCCTAATCTTCTCTACTTCAGACTAAGCATGCCTAGCTCTTTCAAGCATTCTTCATAAGACTCTTTGCCATCTTTTCTGCCCTCCTTACAGACGGGCTCAGATATGTCAATCTCCTTGAAACGTGGCACCCAGAACTGAACACACCACTCTAGATTTGTTCCCAGTTTGTTCTGCTTCCCGTTTTTCAAATAGTTTTGGACCGCCAAGTATGGGGCTATTTGTTTAGTTCCATTCTATCGTGGATTATGTTTCCTTTTTTCAAAGTTCTCTCAGATGCTTTTAATTCTGTACAAATGTATTCTTCTGACTGACGGTCGAATAAAAGAATGATGATGATTATGATAATGATGACCGCCAAGTGGGAGGTCTTCTGTTCCATTTATTTAGTGTATTCTTTTTTAAAAAAAAATCATTTTTATTAGTTTTATGAAAATACAATAATAACATTCACACATTTATCTTCACATCTTATACTGTTTTGGCTTTTTATGGCCATGACTTCTGTCAAACCTTCCATATGATATTCTAATATCTATTCTTTATATCTATATTTCCTAGGTCAATCATTGTTTTATATTTTTACTTTCTAAAAATGAATCACTATATCTTCGTATTAACAACAACATTTCTTCCTTACTCTACAAAGCTTCTTGCAGTCCTACCAACGTATTCAATTGAATACAATTTTCCTTTAAATAATTTGCAAATTTAGTCCAGTCTTTGATGAACTTCTGGTCCCGCTGTTCTCGGAATCTCCCTGTCATCTTGTCCAATTCTGCATACTTTGTTAGTTTCACATTTATTTAGTGTATTCATTCAGTTCCAACTTCTACGTCTCATTCCTCTCCAGTGATGAAAGGAGGCTTCTAGACACTGCAAGAGCTTTGCTGGATCCGACCAAAGGCTCCTCCTGCCCAGCCTGTCCTTCTCACAGTGTCTTCTCACCAAGCACGGGAAGCCCACGAGCAGGATCTGAGCAGAGCACCACTCTCCCCACTTGTGATTCCCAATAATTGGTGTTTAGAGATATATTGCCTCAAAAAGTGGAGGTGGAAATTAGCCACTATGGCTAGACATAAAGGTAGCAGACCCATAGAAGGCCTATAGGGAGCCCCAATAATTTCCTTCGCATTTTCCGTCTTTAATCCATTGAAGAAGCATATATCAAAATAATTGTGTTATCATGCCCCACCCCAGTCTCTGCTGAGCAGTTGCAAGATTCCAGGGAGTTCCAGGCACTCACTCAAGGTTGTGTTTCCATTGGAAAACCAAAACACAGTGGAGACCATATTTAAGCTATGTGGGTTAATGTACTGGTCCCGTGGGTTACCTGAAAGGCGAGGTCTAAGTCCGGTCCGTGGTCAGAGGTACAACGTAAAGGCAGTCCGTGGTAACTGAAGCTGGGTGCAGGGCAGGGAGTCAGGCAAAGTCGGGAACAGGTAGGCAAGCAAGGAACCAGGGCAGGGCAGGAGCTCAGGCAGGAAAACAGGACAGGTTTCAAGCAGGAACTGGTATCCAACAATGTTGCTCCTGCAACTTGGGGCTGGGACTGGCCGGCTTTTATCTGCCCCGAGGCAGAGGGTGGCCCCGATCCTCTGGTGACTCGCCTCTCCTGGCTTGGAGGCGAGCACTCCTCCTGCGGGAACTCAGTTCCCTTCGCCTCTCTGCCCTGAGGTAACCTCAGCTTCCCCTGGACAGGGCTGGGAGTGGAGCACATGCAGGCAATGGGTCCTCCATCCCAGCAGGAGCCAGAGCAGACTCATCAGATGCCTGCACCTGAGGATCCAGCACAGGTGAGGACCCTTCCGACTCAAGCCCTAGCCCCGGCTCTGCTGGTTCTGGAGGCGGGGAATCCTGTGCAGGCTGGGATCCTTCAGGTTCAGCATCTGAGTCTGAATCCCAGGCCATCACAGTTAATGACACATATATTCACCTCGGCCTTGATGGAGGGTGTTCAGAACATTACAGCGTACATCTCTTGATTTTGCTTCTCCCAAAGCTTCAGCAAGCATGGGTACAGGGCAGAAGCTAGCCAAGCCCCCCAGTCTCTGGCTGTAACAGGGGTGCCAACTTGAATAAAATATGAGGGGGGCAGGTGAGCCCCACCCCACATAATCTTTTTTTTTTTTTTTGCATAACAATTTATTAAATTTCCAAATAAAACAAACAAAAACACCCACAACAAATTTTTTTAACCATAGTTTTGATTGACTTTCCCCTCTTGGTTTCATTATTTAATACTTTTTCACTCACGTTCTTAAAACCTTATATTTTTACTGTTCCAATTTTAAATCTTCATCTTATAACAAGTGACATACAGAAGTTTTCCAAATGTGAGAATCTATACACAAAGCTTAAAAAATATGCAAACGTTTATCCCCGAAGATAAAAAAGAAAATAATTAAAAAAAGAAAATTTCAAAGTCCTTTCTTTCTTGGGTTTCAAATTAAATTATTTGTCCCGCATAGTTCAATAGTATATACCGTATATACTCGAGTATAAGCCGACCCAAATATAAGCCGAGGCACCCAATTTTACCACAAAAAACCTGGGAAAGCTTCATAGGAGCCACTGTCTGCCTCACTCAAGTATAAGCTGAGGGCGGCTTTTTCAGCACAAAAAATGTGCTGAAAAACTAGGCTTATACTCGAGTATATAGGGTATAAATATATATTTAAATATTTTTATTCATTTTATAACAAAAAAATGACATACAAACATAAAAACAAACAAAACACAAATAGTTCTTAAACAATCATATATTTCCTAAACCTTGTTAAATGACTTCCCCTGGTCCCCCCCCATCTGAATTTCATTACTAATCATAAAAGACAGTTTTATATATATATAAAGTTACCAAATAATTACTCTTATATAAGAATTAACCTATAAATTCTAAATCTGCGCCGATAGCCTAAATTAACTTCCCTAGGGTCTATCTAGGGACCCAGGTGGCGCTGTGGGTTAAACCACAGAGTCTAGGGCTTGCTGATCAGAAGGTCGGCGGTTCGAATCCCTGCGATGGGGTGAGCTCCCGTTGCTAGGCCCCAGCTCCTGCCCACCTAGCAGTTCTAAAGCACATCAAAGTGCAAGTAGATAAATAGGAACCGCTCTGGCGGGAAGGTGAACGGGGTGAACGTGCGCTGCTCTGGTTCGCCAGAAGTGGCTTTGTCATGCTGGCCACATGAACTGGAAGCTGTACGCTGGCTCTCGGCCAATAAAGCGAGATGAGTGCCTTGTGGTCTCTTCCAACTCTATGATTCTATGATTCTAGGTCTTTAAGCAGAAGCTTGACAGCCACCTGTCAGGAATGCTTTGATGGTGTTTCCTGTTTGGCAGGGGGTTGGACTGGATGGCCCTTGTGGTCTCTTCCAACTCTATGATTCTATGAAATGCCGGCTCCCTCGGCCTATAGAGCAAGATGAGCCCCGCAACCCCAGAGTCGGACACGACTGGACCTAATGGTCAGGGATACCTTTACCTTTACCTAGGGTCTATCTAAAATTGCAATATTTTTCCAAATACACTTTAAATTTCTTCCACTCTTCAATAGTATATTTTACCAACCTTCTTTATCTTCTTTGGAGAAGGCTTCTTCCTTCTATAAGGGCAGGCTAGTCTTGGTCTGCGGTCCACTATTGGGTACAGGAACGAAGTCTTTTGTTCAATAAGTTCAACAAAGCCTGTAAATCTCAGTGTCACGACTTCAGGTTTTTTTTTAACAACAGTCATTTTCCACATTCCTTTCCAATCTTTATATCTTCTCCCAGGCCAGCCCCACCCCACATAATTGATCACATGAACCGATGCACACACACCATTTGAATAGCAATGCCCATCAACTTGGAGGGGCCAGCCCCCTCAAATATTTTATTGGGGGGGCAAAGACTCCTCGGCCCCTAGGAGTTGGCTCTTATGGGCTACAGCTTCTGCTAGCTGGCCAACATAGAGTTCTGCTCCCTGTCTTCCCACTCACTCTTTAAAATAAAAAGAAAACCCTGCAAAAGGAAACTTTTTTCCTGTGATGACATCACCCCCTATAATCCTTGAGCAACTTTCCACTCCCAACTCTTTTGTCTCTGCCCAATACTCAGGACCAGAGGAAGGACAGTACAGTGGTACCTCTGGTTAAGTACTTAATTCGTTCCGGAGGTCCGTTCTTAACCTGAAACTGTTCTTAACCTGAAGCACCACTTGAGCTAATGGGGCCTCCTGCTGCCGCTGCGTCGCCAGAGCACAATTTCTGTTCTCACCCTGAAGCAAAGTTCTTAACCTGAAGCATTATTTCTGGGTTAGCGGAGTTCTTAACCTGAAGTGTATGTAACCTGAAGCGTATGTAACCTGAGTACCACTGTATTTGCATTGTCATTCACTCTTCATTGCCTAGTATTCTGCTGTCTCTGTTTCTTAACGGAGCCTCCGTCAGCCAATCTCCTAAACAGGAAAACTCTATTTTTACATTACACCTGGCACCCTCACTTAATACTTCAAATAATAGCTAAATTATAACATTTACTAAACTTAAGAATTTAGGGGGATCTCTCCACCCCCACAAACGCATAACATCATGTTCTAGATGCGGATCGTTCCTACACAACACCTCCCATAAGATGAGCCAATTTAATTCTCATTTTGCTAATTGCTTCTCATGGCTAATGTGCTCAGAACAGGGCAAGCTCCTGTCTTTACCAACTTCTTATTTGAGTGTGGGGGGGAGGGTGGAAGCCCCCCTGTGTTGTAGCCTAGTTAAGCTTCTAGGTCTAGCAGGCCTTGGTCAAACCGCCTCAGGGGAAAAGCTGTGCAACAATGGATAAAAGACTTTGGCCTCCTGGCTCAGTTACAAAGGGATCCTCTTCTCTCATCCTCTTAGTGAGAAATCTGATTGAATGCTTTAAAAAAAAGAAAAAATCAAACATTGCAAAAATATATACCTCACATCAGTCTTCTTAAAACCTTTCCTACCCAGCCCTCTTGACTCCGGCACTGAGATTGTTACCACCCATGAGCCATTTCATGAAAAGAAACCCATCAAGATGGCTTCTCTGTGTCGAGCACAGTCGAAAGCAGCCTGTATCTCGGCTTTCTCCTGGGTCTATGAAGGAAGAAATGCCTAAACCATTTGCTAGGCAGGCCGGGCCCCTTTATGGATCACTGCCTTGTCGTGGTAAAATTGGGTGCCTCGGCTTATATTCGGGTCGGCTTATACTCGAGTATATACGGTAAATAAATCAAGTTGCAGTCTGGCTTGTAGATCCTGTATTGGCGATTGGACTGGATGTCTTCCAAAGTCACATCCAAGTTTGAGATTCTATTATTCTGTGAAATGGGGTGGGGGTGGGGGGGGAGAGCAGTCCCCAAAACCCATTTTTAAGGTGGCAAAGGAATATCTGAGCTCTGGGACATATGTGGTGCCATTGTCTCTGAGCATGTGAAGAATGTGGAGACCAGGTTTTGCTTCCAAACCACCAAGTGCTCCACTTCCATCTCCTCTTCCAGCTGAGTTTCCTCCTCTTCCTGTCAGCAACTTATATTTGATAACTGACCATCATTTAAATCTATTGAAACTTGAAATTCCCTATTAATCATTCACCAAGACCACACAGGGCGAGTGCAATTCTACCATTGGTTTAGAGCATATGGGATCCTGAGTTTACTGACGTGTCTTTCCATTGAAAATTATATTTGGAAGCTGGCTGGGGGAGAAGGGTCACCCTTTGTGCCTCCTTCAGTCTGATACTTCACTTTGGCTGGATTTAACACTGGTTCATTAGTCAAGGAAACAAACAGCTCCATTTCTGTATTATTCACAATATCTCATAGTGTATTCCAGGTCATACATTTGCCACAACTTGTTTAATAATTCTTTTATCCTTTAACAAATTCCCATTAATCTCTGACCGGGACGAGCAATAATAGGTTACTTAGTCATCATATATAAAAATCAGAATCAAGTATCTTTAATGGCTTCCATTAATTACACGTCTGCCGAGGGGAGTGGGTGGGGAAACAGAGCTACCTCTCTTAAGCTCAGTATCTTGTCACTTGTCAAGAGGAATCTCATTTCTGAAATTGAAGCAAATGAAGCACCGGCCAAATCAAGCAAGAAAAAAAAAAATTCCACAAGGGATGCAGCCATTGTGTTTGCTGTTAGCATGCAAGTTTTTGCCTTTCTTCTCCACTGATTTTCTAATTTCTTTAAAAACAAAACACTTTTTTTTCTATTTCCTAAGTTGAGGAATTCCCTCCCTGATGTCAGGGACCATGCTGAGGAGGGCTGCACTGAGGAGGAATGGTGCGAGCCACCCCCTCCCCCTGATCCTGAATCTTCCCAGGAGCAGGAGGACAGTATAAATTTGGAAGAGTGGTTTGCAGAGGGGAACAGTTCAGAAGGCAGAAGCTGGGAAGTACTGGATGGAGAACAGCTAGAAGAGGAAGAAACACTGGAAGAGAGAGAGTTAACAGATTCACAGTCTCTGGGCAGTCTCCAAAGTCATGTAGAGCTCAGAAAGTGTCCGCACAGAAAGCGCAGAGGGTACAAACTCAGATTACAAAACGTAGGGGTGACGTAGATTAATAGGGACGGAGAGGGGTGTGAGCCTTAATTGGGAGCACCGCCATTTCTAGGAGAGTTGTTATTTGTTCTCTCTCTGTGATTATTAAAGATTCTAACTAGTAAGACCTTCCTTTCATTTGATCTTCATATCTGCTGCCATGGGGGGACGAAGCCGATTCCCCGAAGGCTGACACCCACAGAAGTCCATCTGGCACCATCACTATACAGTTTTTCTCACATGCTTGAAGATACACTTCTTTACCCTGCCCTTTGAAATTTGAAATGGGTCCAGATTGAGGGAAATAATAGTACCACTCAACTCTGCCTTGGTCAGGCCACACGTGAAATACTGTGTCCAGTTCTGGGTGCTACAGTTCAAGAAGGGTATTGGCAAACTGGGATGTGTGCAGAGGAGGGCGACCAAGATGATCAAGGGTCTGGAAACCAAGCCTTATGAGGAGTGGTTGAAGGAGCTGGGTATGTTTAGCCTGGGAAAGAGGAGACTGAGAGGAGATATGGTAGCCGTTTCCAAATATCTCAAGGGCTGTCACACGGAAGATGGAGCAAAGCTTGTTTTCTGCTGCTCTAGACGATAGGACCCAAACAAATAGATTCAAGTTACAAGGAAGGAGATTCCAACTAAACATTAGGAAGAACCTTCAAATAGTAAGAACTGTTCAACAGTGCAATGGACTACCTTGGAAGGTGGCCGACTCTCCTTCACTGGAGATGTTCAAGCAGAGGATGGATGGCCATATGTCTGGGGCAGTGGCGTCGCAAGGGGGGCGGGGGGCGGTTCACCCCAGATGCTAGGGGAGGGGGTGACATTTGGGCCAGCCCCGCCCTGCCCCGTCTACGGACCCCGAGAAAGCTGCGGAGCGAGGCTGCTCTGCCCTGCGGGCCGCCCGGAGCCTGCCCGCCGCTGCTGCTGCGTGCGATCAGCGGCTCATGGGGGTGCCCCACTGCTGCTGCTTTTCGCGGGGCGGCTCGCAAGGCCGCCATGGAAGCAGCGGCGCCAGTGAAGACGGATGCCGCGCGTGCACACTCCATCGCCAGGCAGCCACTGCTGCTCCCGCCTCCAGAACGGATCCCGTTCGCAACCAGAGGTACTACTGTATCTGACTTTTAGAAGACATCTGAAGGCAGCCCTGTTGAGGAAAGTTTTTAATGTTTGATGTTTTATCATGTTTTTATATTCTGTTGGGAGCCGCCCAGAGTGGCTGGGGAAACCTGGTGGGCAGGGTACAAATAATAATAATAATAATAATAATAATAATAATAATAATAATAATTTATTTTTATGATGGTGGTGATGAACTAGAAGGTCTGACTCAGTATAAGACAGTTTCCTATGTCCTCTAAATGATGCCTCTTTTTATGGGCACATGAAACACCCTGTGTTTGATTAGGAATCACAACACCATCATTTTCCTTATTCATCAACTGTTCCAAGGGGACCATGCCCAAATGTTCCACCTTGGAGGGGTTTTGAAACCTGATTTCTCACTTAAATTTGATAAGGACCAGCTTGTAGGCAGTGGAATTCAGATGAATATGCAAGAAATAGGGATAAATTTGATCATCCTCAGCACTTTACTTCAATTTGCCCTGTCCTTTTCTGAAAGGGGAGCAGGCGGGGGGGGGGTTGCATACAAGATGTCCGCACCATCGGCACCAGGCTCTCCTCATTCTAATAGTGACATGCAAATTATTTGATAAATAACGTTGGTCTAGGAGAAAGAGAGAGAGAGAGAGAGAGAGAGAGAGAGAGAGAGAGAGAGAGAGAGAGAGAGGATATTAATTAAGAAACGGATTTAGGCCGCCTCAGTCTCATACATGAGACAAAAGGTTAAGTAAATGCCAAGGCTGCTATGGCTTTTCAAACAATGAATATTAGTTTTAGAATCATTAATGTCTGCTTAGAAAACAGAGTCATATTGGAGACTTATATGCCAAAATAACCAAGGCTAGGGCTGTTTCTTTACAAAATTGGAAGCTGAGTTATTCTTCAGCCGAGGGCTAAATACATGCAATTAAAAGTGCAAGGTAAGGCAGTGGGGAATTAGTCCTTCACAATATCACCAAAGTGGGTTGAAATCACTGCCTCAGTGAACAGGTCACTGCTGATAATATTCTGCCCCACAAATAACCCAAGAGCCTGAGATTCTGGGGGCATCGGACAGATGTGAAGACCAGGGCTGCCAGCACCTCTTGTTCAATTGGCACTTTAATCATAACTAAGTGCGGCGAGAAAGGACCACAGCTCTGCGTCAGGGTATCTGCTCTGCATGAATAAAGTATCAGGTTCAATCCCTGGCTTCCCCAGGTAGGGCTGGCTGCAACCCGTAGGTTTCAACAAACCCGAGAGCTGAATTGTGTTTAACTTTCAGATCAGAGCATCTCTTGGGGTACTCTGGTTTGAATCCTACTTCATCTTATTATAGTTTCAGTTACAGGTAGGTAGCCGTGTTGGTCTGCCAATTGAGCAGGACTTAAACCCCCACTCATCAGCAGATCAGTGTGTATGGGGAGTTAAATCCTGCTGTGTCAGCTTCATGAACCAGTTTCCCACAGAGAACAGGCTCAGACAGACAAACGGAGAAGGATTTAACCCCCTGTTCACTGTGGAACTGGTATACACACCCAGCATAGAATTGAGCCTGATCCCCTATCCAGCAGTGGGCTGTCTTTCTGCCATTTAATCAGTTTCTATTAATAATAATAATAATAATAATAATAATAATAATAATAATAATATCACCATTATATTATCATTATCATCTCACGAATATGCACAGTTTAAGACATATGCAAATTTGGGGAAGTCTGAATTTTGGGGAATGGCTGTGTTTTGGGTTGTGTCTTGTTTTGGGACATGAGAATTAGCTCAGTTCACCTTTCAGTGCAAACAGCATGTAATTCCTCCTCTATCCCTACCCAAAGCTGAAATATCTTTGTCTTCTCTGCTGAAAATGGTGTCCACTCAACAACCTGGGTCATAGGAATCAATCTGTTCATTGGACAAAACTGGCATCTTGAATTGTATCTGCAAACAAAATAAAAAATAAAAAATTCCTTCCAGTAGCACCTTAGAGGCCAACTCAGTTTGTTCTTGGTTTGAGCTTTTGTGTGCATGCACACGAAAGCTCATACCAAGAACAAACTTAGTTGGTCTCTAAGGTGCTACTGGACGGATTTTTTAAATTTATTACAGTTTGGCATTTTTGTGTCGTTTGTGGATTTCGTGTGCGTGCCGTTTGCTACCCGTCTTGACGCCGTGTGGCCTGAGGTGAGGGGAAACCCTACAAAACCAACATTTCTTGACTCCTTTCTTCTGAAGCGCTGAAGGGATGCACTTCAATTAGAGAAAGCACTTTATGATTTCAACACACACACACACACACACACACACACACACCCCTATTTGGCTACGTATAGCCCTTGCTTGTTGTCTTTTAAGGAAAAAAGTGCATGGTATGTTTTCAAATAGGCCACAACACAGCATGCATTCAGTATCCTGAGATGATTGGCCTGAGGTGATTCTGTCTGCTAGATGTGGAGGAGATGAGCTAAAAAGGTTTGGAAGCATTTGGTCCTTTGGGTTTGGGCGCTCGTGGCTACAGAAGTGTCTTTTGCTCTCCACCTGCTGCTCAAGCAATCACGTCTTTCTTGTAATTCTGAGGGCTCCCTTCCCCCCGACTGCTTCTCACTACTGGCACTGCACCAAAATGTCCTGTTGTCTCCTGCATCTGTCCTGGTGATCCAGCAGGGTTTATATAGCTCCGCTCTGATAATAGATCTGAGTTCCTGCATTTAACTGCTCTTTGGAGACTCACGCTGTTCTTTTTCTATCTTAGAAAGGCTGGGAATATGAGGTGGGGTGGGGGGAGAGTGGCTGTGGTGTTATTAGAATGGGAAGGAGGGTTTTGATTGCAAAGTTCTGCGGCATACATGCAGACCCACACACACCATCCCTGCCAAGGCAAAGGACAAAACAGAATGCAGTGGAACCTTGGTTCTCGAACGGCTTAGTTGACGAACAAATCAGAACCTGAACTTCGCAAACCCAGAAGTAAATGCTTGGGTTTGCGAACTTTTTTTGGAAGCCGAACGTCCGACGCAGCTGTCGGCTATGGTTTCCGGGGCGCCTGCGGCAATTGGAAGCCATGCCTTGGTTTTTGAACATTTCGGAAGTCGAACGGACTTCTGGAACAGATTAGGTTCAAGAACCAAGGCACCACTGTAGATGACAAAATTCTTCATTTGTTGGGCAACATACAAAAGCCAATACATGGGTGCAAAGTTGCACAAATCTACTACCTGTAGGCCATTTTCCTGCTTTGCTGTTTGTTTGTTTGTTTGCTTGCTTGTTTGTTTGCTTGCTTGTTCAAAACACTCTTTTTTTTCTCCAATCTCCAGCAAAAACCGAGGCTCCCTAGCAAGGCTTACAAATTAATAATAATAATAATAATCCCTGTCCTCAGGCTTTCAAGCTAAAATGCACAACACAAATGGAAAGGGGGAGAGATGAGGTGAAAAGCAAACTTCAACCACCAGTTCTAAAAGTGTCAAGGTTCAGGGAATCCAATCCCTCCCATGGTGGGCAGCCAAGAACCAGATAAACAAGAAGAGTTCTTACCAAATCTTTTATTCAATATTCACAGCTAGATGCTTAGAAAAGGTGCCTCTATATCATTAATGGCATTACTCCGAGTAAAGCCCCATCCCCTCCGTCTCACCTGTTTAGGTCATCCCTACGTTGGATGATATGTGCTTTCTGCCTCTGAGCTTTCTGTTCTCCTACTTTCAATGCTCGCCCGGTTCTGGGAGGGTGGAGAGTCTGAATAATATGCACTTTTATCCACACTGTCCTTCCTATATGGCCATGCAATCTCTGTTTAAAAACCTCCAAGGAAGGAGACTCCACCACTTTCCAAGGCAGTTGGTTCTACTTCCGAAAAGTTCTTACCATCATAAAGTTCTCCCTGATGTTGAGTCAGAATCTCCTTTCTTGTAATTTGAATCCATTGGTTTGGATCATACCCCCTGGAGCAGCAGAAAACAAGGTTGCTCCATCTTCCATGCAGCTTTTCAGATATTTGAAAGGTGAGCTCCCATTGCTTGGTCCCAGCTCCTGCCCACCTAGCAGTTCGAAAGCACGTCAAAGTGCAAGTAGATAAATAGGTACTGCTCCGGCGGGAAGGTAAATGGCGTTTCCGTGCGCTGCTCTGGTTTGCCAGAAGCAGCTTAGTCATGCTGGCCAAGTGACCCGGAAGCTGTCTGTGGACAAACGCCAGCTCCCTCAGCCTATAGAGCGAGATGAGCCCCGCAACCCCAGAGTCGTTCGCGACTGGACCTAACGGTCAGGGGTCCCTTTACCTTTTTACCATATGGTCTCTTCCAAGCTAAACATTCCCAACTCCCTTAGCTGCTCCTAATAAGTCTTGGTTTCCAGACCCTTATCATCTTGGTTGCCTTCCTCTGCACACATTCCCACTTGTCAATATGTAATCATGCATTTGTGTGTGTTCTTTTCATGAATATATATGCACTTTTATCCACACTGTCCTTCCTATATGCATTTTAAGGTACATTTTTAGGTTAGAAAACTGAATTGCGAATTTCAGAGAAGTGCAAATTTCAAAATATCCTTGTCCTTCAATTCATATATTATTCCTAATGGTCCTTTACCTTTACCTTTACCTTTTAAGTGCTTCTGGACAATTTTTTAAAATTTATTTTTTATATATTTCTCTGGCAGGTTCAGGCTGAAGAAGCGGTATCCACCATTCCTCCCCGTCCTCTGCCCAGTCCCTGACAAAAAGTTCCAGGGTTCTTCTAAATGACCAGCTGGGATGAAAACAGTTTGGGGACAGAAGAAACCAAAGGAGCTGGTCTCTCAGCCGAGTGATGGAGTTGCCCTGCTGCTTCCCTCCTCACCCTCCGTTTTAGAATGAGGGAATGGTTGGCACTAGTTGACAGTTCAGGGAAGAGCCTAAGACAACTGGTGTCTCAGCAAAGCTAACAAAATGGCCCTTCTTCCGATTTACCTCTCTGTGGCAGCCTGAGGAACTGTAGGAAGGGCTAAGGGCTGTACTACAACAGTGATATTATGAATAACACTGAGTAGGAAAGAGTTTATTGGGGATATAGAAATCAACTCAGCTTTTGCCCACCTAGCAGTTCGAAAGCACGTCAAAGTGCAAGTAGATAAACAGGAACCACTCTGGCGGGAAGGTAAACGGCATTTCCGTGCGCTGCTCTGGTTCGCCAGAAGCGGCTTTGTCATGCTGGCCACATGACCCGGAAGCTGTACGCCGGCTCCCTCGGCCAATAAAGTGAGATGAGTGCCACAACCCCAGAGTCGGACACGACTGGACCTAATGGTCAGGGGTCCTTTTTTTTTTTTTTGCTCAAAAAGAGAAATTCCTCAAGGTTGGTTAGGTAAGTTTGAGGACTGCACAGGGACAGTCCCGGATTTACAGAAGCCATCCTGGAGTCTTATTTTATCCCAGAATGTCCTGCCTTTCCTTAGGACATCCTTATTTTCATCAGAGAAATGTTGGAGGGGATGATGGAGCCCCCTCCCCTATGTGAAACTCTTGAGAGTCAGTTCAGACAATAGTGAGCTAGACGGACCAGCAGTCTGGCTCACTATAAGGTAAAGTAAAGGTAAAGGGACCCCTGACCATTAGGTCCAGTCGCAAACGACTCTGGGGTTGAGGCGCTCATCTCACTTTATTGGCCGAGGGAGCCGGTGTACAGCTTCCAGGTCATGTGGCCAGCATGACCAAGCCGCTTCTGGCGAACCAGAGCAGCGCACAGAAACGCCGTTTACCTTCCCGCCGGAGCTGTACCTATTTATCTACTTGCACTTTGTGCTTTTGAACTGCTAGGTTGGCAGGAGCAGGGACCGAGCAACGGGAGCTCACCCCGTCGCGGGGATTCATACCGCCGACCTTCTGATCGGCAAGCCCTAGGCTCTGTGGTATAAGGTAGCTTCCTATAAATGAACGTTGCATGGCATTTCAGATTTGCAACATTATCCTTTGGAGACCAGATTCCAATGCTCAACATGTAGGAACATTTACGAACGTTACCATTTCACAGCTTAACAAGATCAGTTGGGCTTCTTGATTGCAGTGGAATATATTTATATATATCTAGCACGCACACACACACACACACACACACACACACACACAGCAACAGCGAAATGTTTTAGAAGCCCCCCACTTTTCACTTCTTTTTCATTTGGACCCTGACAAGCCTGTCGGCAAAATTAAAGGTATGTCATTCGCATTGCACAGACGTTGCAGAGGACTATAAACCTGCCAACCTCTTTGATGAAATAAAAGGGCTTTATTTATGATTCAGGTAGGAATATGAGGTTATTTTTATTCCGTCAGTGCACTAATAATCAGAGGAGAAGCTCGGGAAATGAGAAGGCAAACTGACAAGGAAGGTTCTTACCAAGGGGATCCCTCTGGGGTATTCTGACCCCTTTGTAATCTCCTCCTTTTGAGTGCGAGGTGAGGAGAGTGTCAGGGTGTGATTCTCCAACAAGCGTGGCTTGTTGGAACAAAGATGAAAACAATCCAGCGGGAG
Organism: Darevskia nairensis; assembly: GCA_034642065.1. NCBI lineage: Eukaryota > Metazoa > Chordata > Lepidosauria > Squamata > Lacertidae > Darevskia > Darevskia nairensis. The sequence goes on along the minus strand of JAWWNI010000386.1, from coordinate 2,733,438 downwards.
CCGAGCCATAAATCCCACAAGAAAGAGCAAAACGCCGCAGCTGCCAAAAGTTTGTGTTGTCGTGCCACAAAGTTGTGGAGGGGGCCATCTTGGTCCTTGTTGGCTCTCCTGCTTGCAGAACTGCCCATTTGGCCACAAGAGCAAATAAGATAAACTGTCTTGTTCCCGTTGTGAAATGCTGCTGTTGTTTCCTTCGGGGTGAAATCAAAGTCTCCAGTTACTTTTATACAGGTATATTAGATTACTTCCTTGTCTCTATTTATCAAAAACCCTCAGTTCACTTTTAGGGCAGCATCCTATGTACAAGATGCTTACGCTCATGCGAAACTGAAGTTTATCCTTTATTTATTTTATGAAGAAATATTATATTATATAGAAATATTCTATAAATAGATGGTTTGTATGTCTCCTTTTTATATATGCCAATAAAGGTGTTGAGTTGAGTTGAGTTGAGTATTTTACGAACTTTACGATTTGCTTGTTTGTAAAAAAAGAAAGAAAGCCCACCTCAAAGCGTCTTACGAAAAGAACAAAACAATAAAATCATCGCTAGAAATCATCTGTGAACCGCCCTGAGAACCCTGGGTATAGGGCGATATATAAATTAAATTAATAATAATAATAATAAACAATTTAAAACAACCATTAAAAATTAAACTCAGTGATAAACTAAAAACAGTTTAAAGTCCATGTCAGAATATTACAGTTCTGGGCAGGCTTGGCTAAACAAAAATGTTAAGAGCAGGCACTGGAAAGAGCATAGAAAATGCACCTGCTTGATGTCAATAGGCATGGAATTCCAAAGTTTGTACTACTACTACTACTACTACTACTACTACTAAATTTATACCCCGCCCATCTGGCTGGGTTTCAGATACAACATCTGCATTGTATTGTGATGTTGTATTGTGCTTTTACTATTTTTTGTTGGGAGCTGCCTAGAGTGGCTGAGGCAACCCTGTCAGATAATAATAATAATAATAATAATAATAATAATAATAATAATAAATATCACTAAACTGGGAAGACGAGTTGGTGGTTAACCCACTCTGGGAATTGTAGCTCCCTGAGCAGAATAGCGGTATCCTAATCTCTCAGAACCCTTAACAAACTACATTTCCCAGGATTCTTTGGGGGAAGTCACGACTGTTAAAGCAACCTCATGGTGCTTAAATGTATAGTGAAGATGTCAATCTTACTCGGCTACGAGTGATCGCCAAAGAAGAGGAAGAAGCCTGAAACTCTGGAGAGCCACTTCCAGTCCATGTAGAGAATACCAAGCTAGATGGCTCATAGCTCACTGTAGAATGCAATTTCCTTTTTCTAAGTAGCCCTGCCCACTGCTGCTTTGCCTGAAAAATTGACTGGGAACAGAAGCAGGAAGGAATGCATACTGTCCCTGGCAACTTCCTGTGTCCTCCATTTTGAGAGCAACGGGCCCCACCTTTTCTTCATAACCATGGCAACCATTGTTATAAAGAAAGGATCCCCTATGAATGAAATGGTATCAGAGTTCTAGCTATTTTTGCCACAAGTACAGACATTTGCTGAGTGGCTGTGCCTTGCAAGAGAAGCCCAGAAACCGCATAATATATGCAGGATGAAGTGAACCAAAGTTCAGTAAAGTAAGAAAAATAGCTCTAATCCCTCATTCAATAAACTCCGGGTTAAATACATTCTGTGTGCATGTTGAGGAAATGTAAAAGCAGAGTGGTCGGACAAAATGTTAAAGGCAAGACTCACTTCTTCCCCGAAGACACGAGGGATATTTAGGCCTTGGTTAATAAGATGAGAAGGTCTTGAGTGACAAAGCTCAACTCTAGATCCTTCCGCAAAGTTTGAGTGTGTTTGAATTTGCCCTTACAGGGACGCTGTGCTGCGTTAAATAGACAAGGGTAAACTTTGCGTAGGATCATTGAACTGCCTTTTGGAACCATAAATGGAGATTATGGGCTTGGTAGCATAAATGATATTCATGGGCAAGGAGGGAGGAGGCAAGGATTCAAGATGGCCGTCCTCCAGCACAAATTCCTCCCGTTCCTGAACAGCAAGCGGTGGGTTTATTTGCTTTCCCAGAGTGCAGTTGACAATATGAAAGGAGTTGGATTACCTAGCACCATGAAAGCCCCTGGTGGCTCTCCAAATTTTCCACTGGTCTTTCCTACCACTGGCGGAAAGATGTAGTAAGACACAGATGGTTTTTAAAAATCATGAAGAATTGTGGCATCAGGGATAGATCTCCATTACCAATGTAAGAAGGCATCATTTTCCGTTCTGCCCTGTATTGATTGCATGCATCACTATTTCCGTTACTCTGCAGTTCATCTTCTACCAAATGCACCACTAATGCACTATTAATGTGTCAAGAACATTTTGCGCTGAATCCTTTTGCAAGAAAACACCAGTCTGGAGGTGCTGTAATGAGTATATTTCTTTCTTTTATTTAAACAGTGCTCTCTAAGTGATTCATTAAGAAAAAGGAAAACAGATCAAAACTATAAAATCAAACTTCAGTTAAAATGTCTGCTGGAATAATAATAAAAAAGGCTTTAGTCGGCACAAGAAGCTCAGCCTGTCTAACCTCAACTGGAAGGAAGTTCTATAAAACTGGACCCACAATAATAAACACATGGCTCCTTGTGGATACGAACCATGCACCCTCAAGATTTTATAAGAGCTTGTGAAGGGCTCTGCTGGGTCATGCCAAAGGCACATCTAGTCCAACATCCTGTCTTCAGAGTGGCCAACTTGATTTCCTGTAGAAGGAAACTCACAAGCCAGGCATCTGTGCAACAGCACTCTGCTTACTTGTGAATCCAAGTCACTGTAATTCTAAGACAGAATCATTCTGAAATCTGATAGCACGGAGACAGAACTCTTATGGTCCAAAAATGTAAACATAAGAACATGAGAAGAACCTGCTGGATCCGGCCAGTGGCCCATCTAGTCATAGAATCATAGAATTCTAGGGTTGGAAGGGACCTCAAGGGTCATCTAGTTCAATGCCCTGCAATCTCAACTAAAACATCCATGACAGATGACCGTACAACAGTCCTGCGTCAGAGTGGCCAACCAGATGCCTGTGGTAGGTTTGCCATATTTTGAAGAGCTATGACGACTCTCATTTTAAATACCCCTTCTGTATGTAGGCTATAGAAGCTGTGGGGGGCAGGAGAAGAGAAGAGAAGAGAAGAGAAGAGAAGAGAAGAGAAGAGAAGAGAAGAGAAGAGAAGAGAAGAGAAGAGAAGAGGAAAGCAACTCTTCAGCCACCAGTTATGCCTATGTCACATCCAGAAATTTGGCAAATTTATAAAATCCACCCGGACAGAAAGTTTACCCCTGAAAAAGAGGACATGTCCTGGAAAAGGAGGACACATGGCAACCCTACCTGTGAGAGACCCACAAGCAGGACCTGAGCACAACACTCTGCCCACCTCTGGTTTCTAGCAACTGGTATTCAGAAGCATTACTGCCTCTGACCATGAAGGCAGAGCATAAGCATCATGGCTAGCAAGCCTCGTTCTTCTTAAAATTGTCTAATCCTATTTATAAGCCATCCAAATTGGCGCCCATCACTAAATTCCATAGCTGAACTTTGTGTTGCGTGAAGGAGTAGACAGCAAGTAGCTCACCTATGGACTCTGCTCCCAGAAGCCATCACTGCATCGGGGTGGGTGGGGAGAGTGTTGTCTAGTCTTGGTCCAGCCCTAGCTTCACCAATGCTCAAACAACATGGCCAGTTGTTCATTCGCAACGCTGACAAATCCAACCAATTGATTGAGCGGTTGGTTGCCTTTATATTCCACCTCTCCTCCAAGAAGCTCAAAGTGGCTTACCTCGTTCTCCTCCTGCCCATTTTATCCTCACAACAACCCTGTGAGGTAGGTTAGGGTGGCATCAACGTCACCCAGTGAGCTTAATGGTAAGTGGGGATTTGAGCCCTGGTCTCCCAGGTCCTAGCCAGAAACCCAGACTCCTACAGCAGACTGGATCCCCTTCAATGTATTGCTCAACTGATTAGTACATGATGCTGAAAATGCCAAGGTTGCAAGTTCAATCCCCATATGGGGCAGCTGCATATTCCTGCATTGCATGAATAGATGGTCCTCAAGGTCCCTTCCAATTCTACCATTCTGCGATATAGAAAGAAAGTCCAAAGGCAGGTTGAAGCATATACAGTGGTACCTTGGTATTCAAACAACTTGGAACCCAAACACTGCAAACCCAGAAGTAAGTGTTCCGGTTTGTGAACTTTTTTCGGAAGCAGAACGTGCTCCATTTTGACTGCCACACTTCCGATTTGAGTGTTACGCTGAGGTCTGTCTGTTTTTGCTATTTATTTTGCATTTTTGTTTTTGCTGCTCTTTTTGTTTTATTTTTGTGACTGTATGGAACCCAGTTCAGCTACTGATTGCTTGATTGCTTGATAGATTGTGTGACTGCAGTACATTGTTTATTGCTTTCATTTTATGGATCAATGGTCTCGTTAGATAGTAAAATTCATGTCAAATTGCTGTTTTAGCGGTTGTTTTTTAAAAGTCTGGAGCGGATTAATCTGTTTTGCATTACTTTCTATGGGGAAGCACACCTTGGTTTTGGAACGCTTTGGTTTTGGAATGGACGTCTGGAACGGATTACGTTTGAGAGCCAAGGTACCACTGTAAAATCATAACTGAAGCACTGCTCCCATCAGTGTGGGATACTGACCCCCGATTCCTGAGGTCGCTGAGTGCATCCTTGTTGTGCCGGTGAAAACAGAGCAGGCCGTGATTCTGCCTGTCCAGCGCTCTTCCCTCCTGCTGCCCCTCTTGCAGAGCACAGGGATTCATTATACTCGCTTTATCAGCGGCAAGGTTTACGGCTGAATCCATGAGAGAGATTGGTGTGAAACATGAGCCGAGAGTGAGGCATTGCATCTTTTCATTAATAAGCCCTCTTCTGGGATCCGGCATTAGCGAGATTCAGCGGATCATAGAGCACAGGGGTATCATTTTTACATGATTACTCTAAATTCTTAAACCGGAGGCTTAAGAGAGAGGCTTCTTACAAAGGCAGCCAAGGGAATTGCTTAAACGATTGCCACTGTGCACGGGAAGAGGATGAACCGTGCCAGGTACATTCTGGCATGGGGGGGTGGGCAGGTGGGGCAGGGGGTAGCAGCGGACGGTTTCAGGGCCCACCGGGGAAAGGCAAGGGTGAGAGATACAAGAAACCCCCTCTGTGTTCTTTGCATCTCCCAGGCCAAGCCAAGCAAATCTTCATTATTGACATTCGGTTGGACCTCGGACTTAGATCTTTCCTCAGGCCATCTTTCCTCCTCCCCATCTTCTCCATCACATTCCCTTGCTATGGTTCTGCATAAGGAGTATGGGGTATTAGGGGAGGGGTAGTACATCTGTTAGGGGACATGCCATGATCCTTCTGGGGTAGTTTGTCCACCTTTGGCTCGCATCCTGCACTCAGCTTTCACCTGTGGCTCCTAGAAGCTGTCAGTATGAGACAGCGGCCGCACCTTGGGTGACGGCCACGACTGTCCGGCTAAACCAGGTGAGGGTAGCCGATGGGTGTCAAACCCTTGGGGAGTTAGGGACTTCCCCTGCATGCAAAGACAGGTTCTGGCGGATTGAGCAGATGAGACAAATACTGGGTCCAACGGTCCAGAAGGCAGTTTCTGCACATGCTGTGGAGGGAAGTGAGAGGCAGGTAGGACTCATCAACCTGAGAAAGTAGCCCATCTAGGAGAAGGAAAACTCTTATCCGAAACCTCCACTGCCTTGCAGGATATCTTAGGGAGAAGAAAAGACTAAGAAGTAAACCCTACACAAATCCGGAGGGGACTCCCTAGAACGGTTGCATGGTGCCTTGTACGCCTCCGTCCGGCATCTCTTGCAGCCCAGCTAGTGTCAAACATATAGCTCTGCTTTCCTTTGGACCACATCAGTGATGCCGAGAGGGGGGTCTTGTTGTCTGGACAGCCCAGGACCACCATACACACTGCCCAGGCTTGCACCCCAGAGAGGTCACTTTGATGCTGGTCACACAGCAGTTTGACTTCACCACTGCAGGAACACTCCATTGTCCCCCAAGACAGGTGCGTGCCAACAAATTCTTCTTCACCCCTCTTGAGGAAAAGAGAGAGAGAACATAGGTACATAAGAAGCGGTCTTATCCTGTGCCAGACCATTGGTCCATCTAGCTCAGTATCGTCAACACTGAATGGCAGCATCTCTCTGGGGTTTCTGGTGCCTTGTCTCTCTCAGCCCTATGCCAGGGATCGAACCAGGGATCACGAAGTTGTGAAGTTGTTGGTGACACGTGAACAACATGTGAAAAGGATCTAGGAGTCTTGGTAGACCACAAACTTGACATGAGTCAACAGTGTGATGCAGCAGCTAAAAAAGCCAATGCAATTCTGGGCTGCATCAATAGGAGTAGAGCATCTAGATCAAGGGAAGTAATAGTACCACTGTATTCCGCTCTGGTCAGACCTCACCTGGAATACTGTGTCCAGTTCTGGGCACCACAGTTCAAGAAGGATACTGACAAGCTGGAACGTGTCCAGAGGAGGGCAACCAAAATGGTCAAAGGCCTGGAAACAATGCCTTATGAGGAACGGCTTAGGGAGCTGGGTATGTTTAGTCTGGAGAAGAGAAGGTTAAGGGGTGATATGATAGCCATGTTCAAATATATAAAAGGATGTCAAATAGAGGAGGGAGAAAAGTTGTTTTCTGCTGCTCCTGAGAAGAGGACACTGAGCAATGGATTCAAACTACAAGAAAGAAGATTCCACCTAAACATTAGGAAGAACTTCCTGACCGTAAGAGCTGTTTGACAGTGGAATTTGCTGCCAAGGAGTGTGGTGGAGTCTCCTTCTTTAAGCAGAGGCTTGACAGCCACCTGTCAGGAATGCTTTGATGGTGTTTCCTGCTTGGCAGGGGGTTGGACTGGATGTCCCTTGTGGTCTCTTCCAACTCTATGATTCTATGACACCCTTCCGTCTCAGGAGACAGTGGAAGGGTGTATCTTTGAGGGTGAAGTCAAGTCATTGAAGAGTTACAGTGCCTACTGTGGCTGTAGAGACCAATATGGGAGAGACATGCCTTGTCTGATAAACAGTCCTCTAACCATGTGCAGAGTGCATGCTTTTCATCCGCAAACCCCCTAGGCATCCAAGAAGGAGCAGGGAATGTGGTGTTTTCGTAGCTTGCAAAATCCCATAACAGAAACTCTCTCTGAGAACCTTCACCTTGCCTGTGGAGCAAGTCCTAGGGCAGTGTGCTGAGTGGTTGACCTGTTGAACAACTAATACAACTATTGAAGTTTCATTGGCTCCTGCTGCTTCCTGGTATTACAGCGGACCCGTTGCAAAGTTTCCTCACACAGTGAGGACCCTCGCCAAATCCACAGGATGCTACGGGCAGAGCTTTGAAGCCGAAGTGTGTATCATTTAGGAAGATTTGAGCCTGGATGGACCATGAATGCAGACTCTCTCACACCCGCCTTCTGTGTCCTGCCCTGCCTCCCAGGATAGCGTAGTCTATTATGCCTCGGAGTTTCAGATCCTGTTCTAGCAAACTGTTCCACCTCGCTTCAACCTTTGCTGGGGACCACGCCGTTAAGTCAGAAGGCTGTTAACCTCTTGGTTCGCAGAATCAACCATAACAAAGCCCGATGTACAAATTGCGCCAAAGTGTGAAGGCGTCTGAAGAATGGCTCCTGATAAAAGGTTGCCGAGAGGTGAGTGATGTCACCGGCTGGGCTAATAATCACTCTGGTACAAACCCAGAAGGATTCAGGCAAGATGTAAAGAAAATGGTCTTTTATTTTAATGATCTTTTCAAGCTTTGATTCGGACGCTGTGGCATATCAGGCACGACGTATTTGATTCCTGTCCAGTATCTACCTGCAGGCTGTTTTCTGTTCGTTGGTGCAAATGTCTCTGAAGTGGTACAGTCCTCACATGGGGACCGTTCCACCCAGAGCTGAATTAAGATACGAAGAGGCCCTAAACCATTTTAAGAAGCTCTATAGCATTGCGCCCCATCCCCCTGCAAAAGAAATTGTACATTAATATGCTAACAGAAAATATAAATCAGAGTTTGACAATTGCACAGGTGAGGGTGCAACTCAAAACTCACAATCTAACTAAAACAAATTGTCTTGCAATATACCTGTTTCCATATGGAATACCTCTAAATGAAAATGCTGAATGATTTCTTACTTAGCCTATAAGGAGCAGTTAGGTACTAACCACTTAGCATTTGTGAAATGGAAGAGGCAATGCAACATGCATATGACACGGTTTATTTTCCGCATTTAGAGATCCTTCCTAATATGAGGCCCTAAACTGGTTTACTTTGCTTGTGCAAAAACTCAACACGGATTCTGACTCCAGCTTCACAGATGGAGTTGTTTCATTCACATTCCGCAGGCAGGAGCTGTAAGTATCACGGCAAGATGATCAGATACTTTTAAGAGTGTGGTTCCCCCTACAGATTGGCTCTTTTTGGGGTGCCGTATCCTTGTATTGTTGGGTGCTCATTGTTTATTTCAACAATTTGTATACCGTTTAATCACAATTGCCTCCAAGCGCAGTACAGGAGACCCAATACAGTAAGACTGAAATGACTTAGAACTATAAAATCAAATTGCCTTACAGTTGCAGTTTTCCTCTTTTGCCTTCGACGGCTGAGTTATTATCATTATCACCATTATTTGTATTATTATTATTATTATTATTATTTAAAAAATGTTTTTATTAAAACATTTTCATGGTTAACAAGGGTACATGCAACGTCTGTTTTCAATTCATAGAGTCCTTTCTACAGGTCAGTTTAATTCCGTGTGAGACACTGTTGTCATAGACATTGTGAGGTTGTGGAGGGAAAGAATCGAGGAGGAGGGGGGATAAAAAGAAGGCAGGTAATGATCTTTCATTATTTTCCTAAGTATATGTGCAGAGTTTTTGTTGTCAGATTTGTGAGGATAGGGTCTTCATTTGTCTGCTTGTTTGTCAATAGTAATGATTAAATAAATAGAAGTTGGCATGTATTTTAATCTGTCTTTTGTTCAACCATTTCCTTGAGTGTTCCCAATGCTGTCTCTGTTCTTTGCCCCTCACTGAACGCTGATCAAGGAAAATAATAGTACCACTCTATTCTGGTTTGGTCAGAACACACCTGGAATATTGTGTCCTGTTCTGGGAGCCACAATTTAAGAAGGATATTGACAAGCTGGGACATGTGCAGAAGAGGGCAGCCAAGATGATCAAGGGTCTGGAGAACAAGCCTTATGAGGAACGGTTGAGGGAGTTGGTATGTTTAGCCTGGAAAAGAGGAAACTGAGAGGAGATACATAGCTGTCAACCCTCCCTTTTTTGGCGGGAAACTCCCTTATTCCAATGCCGTTTCCCGCTGCTATCCCGGATTGTTGATATCCCTTAAATTTCCCGGATTTCAAAGGAAGCAGCTCCTCTCCCTCCCTGCCGGCCAGGGAGGCTCCTCAGCTGCGTTGCTCGGCTGCCAATAAGGAGTCTGAGACTGACTGGGGGTGGAGCTAGCCTGCCTTGTGCAACCAGACCCTCATGCCCAACCAGACAGACAGCCTGCCTGCCGTCTATGCGCTCGCTCTTTCGCTTACCTGTTCACGCGCAGCCTCTGGAGCGCAGGGTGGCGAGGCTACTTGGTGCCATTGCACCGCCCTTGCGGCATCCCTTATTTTCAAATCCAAAAGTTGGGAAAAATCCCTTATTTTCAAATCCGAAAGTTGACAGCTATGAGGAGATATGATAGCCATCTTCAAATATCTAAAGGGCTGTGACATGGAAGAGGGGACATTCTTCTTTTCTCCTGGTCTGGAGGGTAGGACTCAAACCAGTGGCTTCAAGTTACAAGAAAGGAGATTGTGACTAAACGTCAGGAAGAACTTTCTGAGAGTAAGAGCTGTTTGATGGTGCAACAGACTCCCCCAGGAGGTTGTGGATTCCCCTTCCTTGGAGGTTTTTAAGCAGAGGTTGGGTGGCCATTTGTCATGGATGCTTTAGTTGAGATTCCCGCATTGTAGGGGGGTTGGACTTCTGACTCCTATGATTCTATGGTTTGGGATGGCAGCCAGTTCCAGTTTCCTCATATCTGGTGGTTTTTGACATAATCCCCTCTACCTCCAATGCTCAGAGGTGAGTGTTGGTCCTTTGTTGTTCAGTCGTTCAGTCGTGTCCGACTCTTCGTGACCCCATGGACCAGAGCACGCCAGGCACGCCTATCCTTCACTGCCTCTCGCAGTTTGGCCAAACTCATGTTGGTAGCTTCGAGAACACTGTCCAACCATCTCATCCTCTGTCATCCCCTTCTCCTTGTGCCCTCAATCTTTCCCAACATCAGGGTCTTTTCTAGGGAGTCTTCTCTTCTCATGAGGTGGCCAAAGTACTGAAGCCTTAACCTCAGGATCTGTCCTTCTAGTGAGCACTCAGGGCTGATTTCTTTAAGAATGGATAGGTTTGATCTTCTTGCAGTCCATGGGACTCTCAAGAGTCTCCTCCAGCACCATAATTCAAAAGCATCAATTCTTTGGCGATCAGCCTTCTTTATGGTCCAGCTTTCGGTCCTTATGAAACCCCAAATGGCATCAGACAAAATTTGACGGAAACCCAAGGTTTGCAGAAGTACAAACATATTTAGGTGGGAGAGATGAAAACCTTCACCTTAAAAAAAAAAAAAACCAGGCTAATGAAGACTAGGCATGCTCATTGGGCAGGAAATGCAAATTGGCTGAGGAAACCAGGGGAAGAAAAGGGGGGGAAATAAGAAATAGCGTGGAGTTTCTTGAAGGAGATCAGGATTACAAATTACACGTCTGAGTAGATGTGCTTTAAGAAATAAGTTTTTAGCAGGCATCAAAAATCTGTACAACGAAGGCACCTGTCTAATATTAATAGCTAATAGTAGTTAATATTAGCAATTAATAGATAGTAGTCGCAGCTTGAATCCCCGATAGTAAATTAGATCTCAATTTATTAGAAAAGTAGAAGACAGCTTTCCACAGGTATATGGAAAGAACTTGAGTTCTGGACCATTTCAGCCTCTGACTTAATTGAATAGCATCTCTTTTTTTATCTCCAACCCCCCCCCCCCCCTTGATCAAACTGCTTTGGAAAAAGAAAGAAAGTGATACTTCACATATCTGCCTAAGTGCTGTTAACAACCTCTGCCTGCGGTTTGTTAAAATTAAAAAAAGAAGAAAAATGGGAGGAGGGGGGGGGGAGAAGTGTGATCTTGCTAGAGAAGTAATTTGCTTCTCTCCAACCAATGATGGCTTGCACTTTATGCAAATTGGTACCTAGGGACAACAAATCCCATTTAATACATATGCATAGTTCATAAAAAAAAAGAAAAAGGGGGAAGAAAGGAGGGGGGGCACGACATGAGAAGGAGAGAAAAAGATAAAGCTGCGAGTCAGCAAAAGCCCAGGTTCCCAGGAAATTTATTGTCCCAAATTGGACATTTGTAACAGATGATGCGAACAAGTGTTGAGTTTGTTTGCGGCGGCTCCTCGCGCACCTTCGCTTAGATACCGCGCAGATTATGGTTTAGGAATCTGAACTGTAATAAAAGAGGAAGAGAGATGGGAGAGAATTGAGACGGGTGTCTGTGGGCTTTGGAGCGTTGGGTTCCATAAGGCCAGGAAAATTGCGGAGTTATTGCGACAAGCATCTTGTGAAGCTCATTACGGGCGGCGGCGGCGGCAGCCTCCTCAGATGCGAAGTGGTGCTCGTAGCTATAGGGTACATCTATGACAACCCACCGTCAGCAGATAGCAAGTGGAAATGAAAGATGTCGAGGCACAGACTACAGCTCCGGGGAACATGTTAGACAAAACATCTGCTGGTATTGGAGTGCCACATTATCAGATCATTGTGGCCATGAATTTTTTATAACGCCGTTCTGCACACACACACACACACACACACACACACACACACAGAGAGAGAGAGAGAGAGAGAGAGAGCAACTTTGAAAGTGACATTTGGTAGTAAAAGGGATTGTGTTTTGGGGACTTTTGGGGGGGTGAGAGAGATGTCATGGTAAAGGCCGATCTGGTTCATTATGGAGGGTGGGAAATAAGAACGGGCAGATCCATCCATTTCAGATCTCTCTCTGCCGTTCCAGTTTTGCATTCTGTTCTTCACATCTATGCAGCCATTTCTGGAGTGAAACAAAAACACTCGCGAAAATTCGCCAGCGTTTTAGTGCAAAATTCTCTCATTATATCTGCTTTATGCAATTTTGATGAATGTACAGATTTATCACAAGCTGTCTTCCCTGAATTAATGCAATTTTTGTATGCTAGCTTCATGACATTTTTGGGGTCCTCTTTCCACTAATATGTGCATTTTTGTAAGCATAGTTTGCTAGGAGGACTGCACCACAAAATTCAGATAAGGACGTATTTCGAATCACAGAATTGCAGAGTTGGAAGGGACCCCAAGGGTCATCTAGTCCAACCCTGTGCAATGCGGGAACCACAGCTAAAGAATCCCTGACAGTTGGCCATCCAACTACTGTTTAAAATCTTCCAAAGAAGGAGAGTCCACCACCTTCTGGAGATGGCTGTCTTAGTTCCCATATTGTTTCAAAAACTGCAAATTCGGTCTATTCGCCTTTAAATGTTTCTCTTCCATCCCCAGGGGAAGGAATAAAATGAATGGGGAAGAGAGATGCAGCACTTTTAGCAAACCTAATTTGGGTATGAATAGTGAGGCACACAGCTCCAAAATATTTTTGAGTTCCTTCCCAAAGCTGTGGTTATATAGGCATAAGTTGAATCCTGCAGCTGGTGCAAGAGAAAGGCAGATAGACAGATGCTGAAATCCAGCTAAGGCTGCAATCCTGACCACAGTTACCTGGGAGTAATGTGCATTGAACTCAATGGAACTGACTTCTAACACTGACTATTACTCTTATGTAATGAGAAAGAGAGAGAGAGAGAGAGAGAGAGAGAGAGAGAGAGAGAGAGAGAGAGGAAGCAGCTAGCTATTGCTACTAAATCACTAAATCCTTAGGTGAACAAATATAGGATCCTTCAGGGAATATTTCAGGACAGCTAGGGAGATTTCTGTAGGTAGTTCCATCCACCCGAGAGCTGCAAAAATATGAATGCAGGTTGACAGCCAAACGGTGCTCTGTATACATGCAAAGGAGTGGAGAGGATGTCCTCTGCCTCTCAGCAGCACCAGAGGTCCTGGAGTGGCGAAGGGGAAAGTTGACGAGACCTAGGATGAACACCGCTGTGGAATTTCACCTAAAGCAAAACATCAAGGCGAATTTGGAGATTGCTGCATGGGAGGGACATCATTCTGAAGGGAGCGCCAGGTTTGCATTAGAAGAGCAAAACATGTAAGGAAGGGTTCAGATGTCCACACAGCCCTGTCCACAGATTCTCTTGTGCCAGTGTCCCAAGTTGAGAGTGTTGGAGATTCATTCCCCGTGTCTACAGTCATGGATTGTTATCTATCACATGACGGTGTGTGTTTACATTCCACAGAGTGGGAAGTGAAGGAGACAGGATGTTTGTGTTACTGTGTTCCGTGAAGTGGGACTATTGTCCTTTGTTCTTTCTCTTTGCTGTCTGATGCTAGAGAGACAGGGAGCCATGTTGCAGCGCTCTGTGTGTGTTTATATGTAAATAAAGTAGATTAGCCACAATGCTGAGTTGTTGAGGTCTGTTTATGCATGCTGTGAAGACTCTGCAGATCCCTAAGTGTGCTGGTGCTTCTTGGTATCAGTCGCTGTGATGTTCAGGCAGAAGAAAGCTTTTGAAGCTCCTGAACGATCGACCATGACGGAGAGAACATGCCAGTTGGGCATGTGTCTCTGCCAGGGTCCTACTCGAGAGTAAGACGCTCCTGTAACAGTAATACGATTCAGAGTTTGTCCTGCTGCCAAATAAAAGTGAGCTGATTTGCCCAGAAGTAAATAAAGAAGGAATTTGGCATGGCATACTTGCCTACTTAACGGTAAGACCCATAAGCTTCAGTTTTATCAGCTGGAGATGCCAATGTGTGTAGGAGAGAATCTCCCCATATTGTCCTCCCTAAGCATTTCTGAGGATATCATCTTGGTTTCTCATGTATGGATGTTCTGAATTCTATGTGATGGAATGGGATAGGTTCTGGTCCATAGTGGTAGCACACATGCTGAGGGCCCTCTGAGTTGGGTTGGGGAGATACGTCCATTTCAGTTTCTCCCAGTTTCTCATATTTCCAATCTTCTCCACACTCCACATATCAGTTTGCAATAATTCTTATTATTATTTTTTTAAAAAAAAGTCCTCCTGAAAAAATACCAGCATTTTAGCACAAAGTTCCTGCAGTATGCACATTCTTACATGCAATTTTGCCTAGTGCAAAGCATTTCACCCGACATAATGCATTCTTTAATGTTATATTCATGAATATGTGCTTTTGAAAGCACACAACCCCTGATATATGCATTTCTGTGCACATTAATTGGCTGCAAAATTCAGACACGTGTGACTATCAAAAGCTGTCTGTGTTTCTGTTTGTAGATCATTTTAGAAAGTATGAATTAGGTAAGCTCACATGTAAGGGGGTAAGTCCCCCATCCTTGCCTGTGAGATCCACCCAGTGCCAACTTTGATTTCATTTAAGACCCTGGGTAAAACTTGGTTAATTACTCAAAAAGAAATCTGTACTATTCCCCTCTCCCATAATTGAAAATGTCTCATGCAAATGTTCCTAAATCAGATTTACTTTTGAATGCTGATCAAAAAAAATAATAGTACCACTCTATTCTGTCTTGGTCAGACCACACTGTACCCAGTTCTGGGTACCACAATTTAAGAAGGATGTTGACAAGATGGAACATGTGCAGTTTCCCCTTGAACAGGAGAAAACAAGCTTGCTGCATCTTCCATATGGCAGATATTTAAAGATGGCTATCATTTCTCCTCTCCTCCTCTCACACTCCTCTTTACCAAACTAAATGTCCCCAACTCTCTCAACCGTTCCTCATCAGGCTTGGTTTTCAGACTTTTGTCCCATCCCTTGCAGCTGAGCTGGCTGCTTTCCCCAACCACATATTAAACAAACTTGCTTTTTTAATAGAATAAAAATGAAAATTTCAGGACAGGTTCAGCTAGGAGTTGATATAAATGTACATAAAAATCGCATCACCCTCCCCTCCTCGTTTTTATCATCACCACCTTTTTAAAACAAAAAAACCTAAACAACTTAGCACATGGATGAACCTGTCCACCTTCAAGTTTGATAGATGAAGACACAAAAACAAAAGACTGCATTTTGGCTAATAAGCCAACTTGAAGAGACATTGAAAGGTTGGAATTATGTATGGCAGAAGACAATTATGTAAGCTAAATGATTCTTTAATAATGAGATCCATCAAAAGACAGCAGAGGAGGGACAGCTGAATAGAAGGCTTTATGGCTTCCTTTGTGTGAGTGTGCGAGAGTATGTGTCCATACATACATGATGGACTATTTATATTTTTATATGCAAAATGTCTGTATGTAAACATATTGCCTACGGTAAGGAAGGCACATTACTATCTGGGGGATTTGCCCAGAAACCTTTGTGATCTCATGGATCCCGGTGGTCTGAGGCAATCACAGTCCAGTTCCTGGTAGCGGGCTGGGAATGTCCCCCTTCCCAAAACCTATAGGACTTCTGCCAGTCATTGTAGACATTACTGAGTCAGTAGTGTGGTGCAGCAGCAAAAAACATCTACTGCTATTCTAGGCTGCATCAACAGAAGTATAGTGTCCAGATCAAGGGAAGTAATCTGTTGTTGTTTAGTTGTTTAGTCATGTCCAACTCTTCGTGACCCCATGGACCAGAGCACGCCGGCACTCCTGTCTTCCACTGCCTCTCACAGTTTGGTCAGACTCATGTTGGTAGCTTCGAGAACACTGTCCAACCATCTCGTCCTCTGTCGTCCCCTTCTCCTTGTGCCCTCCATCTTTCCCAACATCAGGGTCTTTTCCAGGGAGTCTTCTCTTCTCATGAGGTGGCCAAAGTATTGGAGCCTCAGCTTCAGGATCTGTCCTTCCAGTGAGCACTCAGGGCTGATTTCCTTAAGAATGGATAGGTTTGATCTTCTTGCAGTCCATGGGACTCTCAAGAGTCTCCTCCAGCACCATAATTCAAAAGCATCAATTCTTCAGCGATCAGCCTTCTTTATGGTCCAGCTCTCACTTCCGTACATTACTACTGGGAAAACCATAGCTTTAACTATACGGACCTTTGTCAGTAAGGTGATGTCTCTGCTTTTTAAGATGCTGTCTAGGTTTGTCATTGCTTTTCTCCCAAGAAGCAGGTGTCTTCTAATTTCGTGACTGCCTTGGTCAGACCACACCTGGAATACTGTGTCCAGTTCTGAGCACCACAATTTAAGAAGGAGTTTGACAAGCCAGAATGTTTGCAGTGGAAGGCAACCAAGATGATGAAGAGTCTGGAAACCAGGCCTTATGAGGAAATTTTGAAGGAGCTGGGTATGTTTTGCCTGGAAAAGAGGAGACTGAGAAGAGATATAATAGCCACTTTCAAATATCTGAAGGGATGCCACATGAAAGATGGAGGAAGCTTCAAGTTACAAGAAATGAGATTCCGATCACATGGAAGATGGAGGAAGCTTGCTTTCTCCTGCTCTGGAGGGTAGGACTCGAACCAATGGCTTCAAGTTACAAGAGATGAGATTCCGACTAAACATCAGGGAAAACCTTCTGACAGTAAGAGCTGTTCGGCGGTGGAACAGGCTCCCTGGAGAGGTGAAGGTTTTTAAGCAGTGGTTGGATGGCCATCTGTCATGGATGCTTTAGCTGAGATTCCTGCATTGCAGGGAGTTGGACTAAATGATTATTGGGGTCCCTTCCAAGTCAACAATTCTATGATTCTATGAAATGGACCAACGTGACAGCTTTCTATGGGTGGAATTCAGCTAAGGAGTTCCATCAGCAGAAACCCTGCACTAGGACTTCCACTTGTGCAACAGGGCTGCCCCCCTCTCCTCCCACTGTATGCCCTGTGCACCCCCCAAAATGACCCGGGGGGTCAGGAGAACCCCTGAAACAGCATGCAGGAGGAGGAGAGAGGGGGTCGTTCTGTCTGGGAAGCTGAAATGCTTGCCCTCACAGAGCGCTTGCCTTAATATGACATTGAATTCCTTCTTATGTTCCTATGAAAAGCAGTTGGCAACTCCACATTAATTTTATACGACTGGAATGTGGAGAATTTTCTTATTCCTACCTAGGCCTTGCGTGGACACAACAAGTTAAGGAGAGATCCGAACTCAGAACTCTTAGGCCAACCCCAAACCTGCTAATTCCCTTTGCTCCCCACCATGCAAATGATGACATTTCAATTTTACCGTTCTTATTAAAAGGCATTAATTCTCGGGTCTTATCCCTCCCTGTTCCTCGCCCCCTTATTAATGTCCCCTCTTCCGAGTGAGCATATTACAAACAGATTTAATAACACCACTAATTCTTTTAATCTGATTTTACGAGAGCCAAAGGCGGTGGCAACAAATCAGCGTGTGCCCCATTAAAAGAAATAATATGGTCATATAGAACCTAAACAAGCCCGTCCACATAAACCCATTTGTCTCTGTGCTTGTTTTATTTATTAGGCGAACTGGCCTGGATGGAGCCCATGGCTGGCACACGGGAGTGAAGAGGAGACAATTTGGAGCTCTTGGCTAACGCTGCTGGCAGCCCGTGCTTGTTGAACAACCTGACAGAGGGAAACCCGCAGAGTTCTGACGTATCCCACTTCTTGCCGGCGCTTTTTATTTGCAGTCGTAAAAAAAAAAAAATCCAACATATGCTGGGCACCGACCTCGTTCTTTGAAATGAGCTTATTTTAGGAGGTCCTTTGCAAATGACATTGTCTTGGCTGCGCCGGGTGCTGCTGGGGACAGGCTGTGCGAAAGAGGATTAGACAAATTTCGTGGAGAATAAAGCTGCACCGATGGCTGCTGGCCGCGATGGCTGGGCTCTGTCTCCGTTGTTGGGGGAAGCAGGAAAAGCAGTTGCCGGGAATCGCAAGTGCGGAGAGCCCAGCTGAGCTCGTGCCCTGCTCACGAGGTGTCTGGTTGACCGCTGTAAAAACAAGATCCTGGGTTACCGGCACCTTTGGCCTCATCCAGCCGGGTTCTCCTTATGTATTTGATGTTCTTAAAGCACAGTCCCATACTGATGGACTATGGAATTTCATTTCTAATTTGTATCCTGCCTTTCTATAATCCTATACACAAGGCAGCCTGCAACCTGAAGGAACAACAAAAGCGACAGCAAAGATCACACACCTAATAACAATCTGATCCAATACAAAATACAAAACTTTATTTTCATTAAATTTTCTGTTTTACAATTTGGAATATTCATTTAAACAACCTTAAACTATCAAAAACTTCCCTTCTTCTCTTTCCATGGTTCATTTTGCGTAACATAAATCCCTGTATATTTTATACATGCTGGGCTGTTGGCCTGATCCAGCTGGCTCTTCTTACATTCATAAACATAGAAGCCATCTTCTTGGTCCCCGACTTTCCCCCTGTTGCAGGCAGGATATAATAATAATAATAATAATAATAATAATAATAATAATAATAAATTTGTATTTATACCCCACCCTTCCCTGTCCAGAAACCGGGCTCAGGGCGGCTAACAACAAATACAAAACAATGATTAAAAACAACTTAGCACATTTATCTGAAAACCTAAAGGATAGCCCGAGAAGTAAATTCTTTGAAGAGTGGAATAGATTCTTATGTTATTTAAAAGAGAAGTGGGACACGATCACGGTACACATTTCGGACTAACTCTTGTAATACAAATAAAAATATTGGGACATAATAACAAACAAGACTAGATAACTTTGGATAAGTGGTAGATTAAGAGGTGTCAGAGTTAAAACAGATTAGTAAAATCTTATCATTCTGAATCAAAGGGGAGAAGGAACAGGGAAGTTGATAATTATATTTAAGGAAGTTAAATTGATTTTGTATTTGTTTTTCTTTCCTGCTTAGGACGATTGTATAAATGGAAATGTGTGGGTAATTACAGTATCTTTATCTATATATCCATGCCTTTTGACCACTGTGAATAAGAATAAGCAGAATCTATGTAACATGTGAAGAAGTGTACGAGTTTTGTGTGTTGTGTGTTGTTTGTTGTTGTTGGTCTTGTGATGTGTATTGTATTGTTTTGTTTTGTATTGTTTTGTATTGTCTGGTTTTGCTTTGTACTATCAATTTTGAATGAGAATAAAGTATTTAATTAATAATAAAAAAACAACTTTAAAAACAGCTAAAAGCAGCATAAAAACAAACATCAGTGGGATCACCAGGGCTAACTGGCCAGGATAGTCTTGCTAGGCCAGTAGGGAGACCAGGGAAGAATTTTAATGTGGGGACCCAGAAGGGTTTCTTCAGAAAAAAAGTGAAGGGGGAAAAGGAATAGGCAATCAGGCTAGATTGAAGGCCAGGAGGAATAACTCTGTCTTACAGGCCCTGCGGAAGGAGATCAGGTCCCGCAGGGCCCTGGTCTCATGGGACAGAGCATTCCACCAGGTCGAAGCCAACACTGAAAAAGCCCTGGCCCTTGTGTGTTGAGGACACCAAGTCACCCCCCAAAATAATTCACACTTCAGACATTAATTTTTGTTTGGGTTTTTGGCAAGAAATTTAGGGCCACAACTTTATTTAAATACAAATCACGTGAGTGGTTGCGTAGGCATTGGTTCTACCATGTCCCTCCTAGGGGACAGAGCTGCCATTGGCAGGTATTAGGAAACCCTTTAAACTGAGGGGAGTTAACAGAGTCTGGGGGCACAGTCCTCCCTCCCCCCAGGGGTCCCAAGGGGCTCAAGCACGGCCCTGCATTCCCGAATCGGGATCGGACAAACTTATAGAGCCCCTTGGGTTCCTTTACCGGAACTCCTAACACCATCATCGGTTTTAGGGCGACCACACCCATCCACCAATGAATCAATGAACCAATGCCTAACCGCCAACCTTACAAGTTGTGACTAGTTGCAATGTAGTAGGCAAAAAACCACTGGCTCAAGCCAATATGCCAGATGGACAAAATTCCTACTAGGCCCCTGCCATCAAGAAGCAGACGACCCCATAAAAGGCAAAGCAAGGTCAACACAGAGGCCTAATAAAAAAGGGAGAGGAGGGCGGGGAATCTGGAACACACAGCCAAGAGGCTGACCCTCCGGTGTGCAGGGGTTATATAGGACCTGGGCTGTCCGTCACCAAATTGCTACATGCAATTTACCCCAGCAACACCTAGCCCCCTCCCATCTGTGGCCATTGTCCACTCCTCCCTCGGCAACCAGAGGGAGGAGGGGGAGGTGCTTTCCTGTCCCAACCACAACACGTGCTCACCCTATAGGTGAACTCGATTTGTGGAGGATAACCTGGCTTCTTTGGGGCCCGGGATATCTGCAGGAGGCATCTACTTACGTTGTTTACTAGAAGAGGGATAGAAACCTCTGCATGGTCAGGCACCTTGATCCCAATGCCTGTCCCCTCCCTTGGCCTAACGGTAGCAGAGGCACTGCCACATCTGTAATTTTGCATACCACCCAGGGATGGGCAAGCCCTAGCACTGAATAGCTTTGCCATTATAGGCGCAGCAGCTGAGACTGTTAGTGGTTTAGGATACTACTAGAATACAAAGCCCTTAACACAGGAGTGGCTAACCTATGGGTTGCAATATGCATCTTGCCTCCCAAAGAGTATTTTGTTACTCTTCTCAAAAAACCCAAATTTCTATTCTCCCTGAAAGAATTATTATAAGGGCTACATCCACTTTTAGACGTAGCCCTCGTTCTGGAAAGTTTTGCCTGCTCCCAGCTTTGAGATTTTCAGACAAAGCAGTTGGCAAATTCTTCTCAGTTAATGAATGAATGAATGAATGAATGAATGAATGAATGAATGAATATATCATCTGCACAATAAAGGGGGGCACATTTCTCCTGATCACAAGATTTTCCAGCAATTAATATAATTTATTAATCACAACCCTGGTTTTAAATGCTTCTTAATCTCAATGACCGATCTGAGCTTAAGTTTTTTAACTGTTGAAATAAATACCATTTAAAAGTGCTCAGTTTACCTCTCGAAGATATTGACAATGTTATTGATATCGTTCTGATGACATGCTTAGAAATAATATTTCTGCAAATAATCTTTCTACAAATGTATGCAATAAAACCATAACATAATGAGTGTTAAGGGAACAATTCCATCCCACGATTAATCACTTCTAAGTCCTGTTGAGAGCTACTATCTCCCATCAATAGTTAGAGAATAAGGAATTTTGTAGGGTATCTTTTGTGTTTTTAAAAATCTAACCAATGGAGAGCCTCTCCAATAAAATCAGGCTATGGATAGACAACATCTCCAGGAATGCCAGCTTGACTCCGCAACCATGGGTGCCTGGGGCCATGAAGTGCATGGCCCTGGCACCGAAATTTATGGGGAATTTTGTGAGTGCTCAGGCATCCAGGGCCCCAGGGAGTTGGCACCTATGACCATCACCCTCTTTGCATGCTTAGACCTTTTAACCACCCCCTAGAAATAAATTCAGTCAAGACTCAAATTTTTGGTTTGGTTTTTGGCAGAATTTAGGCCACAACTTTATTGATTACATTCAAGTGAGTGGTTGCATAGGCTCTGGTTCAACTAGCTCCCTGCACCCTTGCAGGCAGCACTGACCCAGAGTTCTATCGTAGGACAGCCAAGGGTGAACACCTGGAACAGTGGAAAGCGAAGGCATACTAGTTCAACATCCAGATGCCCCCTTTGGACTCTGGCATGGGCACAACCCCTCTCAGGGTTGACCGAACCATTAAGTCCCTGGATTCCATTACTGGAATACCCTTTGCATAGGGGTAGCAAGACCCTTCTGCCACTGCTATCACCTGAACCAGAGCCTATCCAGAACCTTACAAGTTGTGACGATGTGCTATGCGGCAGATGAAACCCAAGTGGCAACAGCCACAGTGGGGAAAATTCCTGCCGTGCCCCTGTCCCAATGACAGGTGACACACGATGGCATAGATGGCAAGCCCTAAATATAGGGAGAGGTGGGTGGGTGTTCTGATGCACTAGTCCCAAGAGGAAGCTCAGGATCACATGCAAGGGTTTAAATAGGTCCCTCAATGTCCTTTACTTGCTTCCCCATTGGTTGGATTGCTCCCGGCATCGAGGGACCTACCAATAGGGTCTTGTGGCTATCCAAACGACCCCACCCACAACACAGGGTCTGGTTGCCAGGTCGCACCGCAACACGTTCCCTCTTTGAGGGAGGATCCTCTTTCAGAGGAGAATGAGGGGTCAACAGTTGGAAAGGGTGTTTGTCTGCTTCACCTGCTTAGCTGGTGGTGTATGCCTCTGCCATGGTACCAGAGGATGAGAGTTTAAGGGCTCTGCCCACCTGTCAGACATGACCCACAGGGTGGAGGGGGAGATATGGATCTGACCCGCTGGATATATCCAGTTCCCAACCCCTGTTATGCACCCTAGTAGGGACACGGGTGCCGCTGTGGTCTAAACCACTGAGCCTCTTGCGCTTGCTGATCAGAAGGTCGGCAGTTCGAATCCCCGTGATGGGGTGAGCTCCCATTGTTCTGTTCCAGCTCCTGCCAACCTAGCACTTTGAAAGCATGCCAGTGCAAATAGATAAATAGGTATCACTATGACGGGAAGGTAAATGGCATTTCCGTGCACTCTGGCTTCCGTCACAGTGTTCCATTGCACCAGAAGCAGTTTAGTCATACTGGCCACATGACCCGGAAAGCTGTCTGTGGACAAAGGCCGGCTCCCTTGGACTGAAAGCGAGATGAGCGCTGCAACCCCGTAGTCGCCTTTGACTGGACTTAACTGTCCAGGGGTCCTTTATATTTACCTTTAGGCACCCTAGTCAGGCTGCAATGGAAAAGACTGTTAGTGAAGAGATGTGGCTCTGTGGTAGATCATCTGCCTTGCATGCATAATAATATAATAATAATAATTTATTATTTGTACCCCGCCCATCTGGCCGGGTCCCCCCAGCCACTCTGGGCGGCCTCCAACAGATATTAAAATACATTATTTTACCCAGGTTCAATCCCATGGCATCTCTAGGTAGGGCTGGGAGAGGCCTCTGTCTGCAGCCCTGGAGAGCAGCTACCAGTCAGTGTAGACAGTACTGAGCTAGCTGGACCAATGAGTCCGACTCAATATGAGAGGCAGCTTCTTGAACGTACACATTCTACGTTCAAATCAAATGTCTTCACACACAAAAATAACCCTGGAACTGCAGTTTGTTAAGGGTGCTTGGAATTTCTGATCAGTGAGGAGTAAACTAAAGTCCCCAGGAATCTATAGAGGGAGTTGTGTGCTTAAAATGGAATCAGTAGACTTAAGTTACAGGTGTTTCTCAAACTTGGGTCCCCAACTGTTGTGGGACTACAACTGCCATCATCCATGACCGCTGGTCCCATTAGCTTAGTTTGATACTCAGACACACACTTCCTTGTACCGTTGGCAAAAACCCAGACATTTTGCCAATTTTTCAACATCCCCCCCCCCGATACTAATTTCACCATTGAAATCTCAGACATGTCCAGGAAATTCTTCACCTATGGCAAACCTACACTAGCTAGGGATCATGGGATTTGTAGGCCAGCAATAGCTGGACAGGACCAAAGTTTGAGAAACACAGAGTTAGTCCACTGGAAACTGGGCAAGGGCCATAGTGCAGTGGTAGAGCTACAGGAAATGAGCGAATAGACTGGCGCCAGCAAGAGTCCCTGAGCATTGAGACACACTCTTCCCTATCAACCATTGGCTCTCATTGGGTTTAATGTAGATTTAGAACTCACCAAGAAGCTACATGGGTTCCATGATCACTGCAGATGGTGACAGCAGTCACGAAATTAGAAGACGCCTGCTTCTTGGAAGAAAAGCAATGACAAACCTAGACAGCATCTTAAAAAGCAGAGACATCACCTTGCTGACAAAGGTCCGTATAGTTAAAGCTATGGTTTTCCCAGTAGTGATGTATGGAAGTGAGAGCTTGACCATAAAGTAGGCTGATCGCTGAAGAATTGATGCTTTTGAATTATGGTGCAGGACGAGATGGTTGGACAGGGTTCTCTTGAGAGTCCCATGGACTGCAAGAAGATCAAACCTATCCATTCTTAAGGAAATCAACCCAGAGTGCTCACTGGAAGGACAGATCCTGAAGCTGAGGCTCCAATACTTTGGCCACCTCATGAGAAGACTCCCTGGAAAAGACCCTGATGTTGGGAAAGATGGAGGGCACAAGGAGAAGGGGACGACAGAGGACGAGATGGTTGGACAGGGTTCTCGAAGCTACCAACATGAGTCTGACCAAACTGCGGGAGGCAGTGGAAGACAGGAGTGCCTGGCGTGCTCTGGTCCATGGGGTCATGAAGAGTCGGACACGACTAAATGACTAAACAACAACAAAGAAGCTACACACACATTTCCATTGTGACAGCTCAGAGGTGAGATTTAAAGATTCTGGTGGCCAGAGAATTGAAATGCAAATCACTGCTCACACTCCCTGCTGTGGCGCAAGTTTGGTAGAGATCAGGTTCTGCAGCCTCCCAATGGAGGAATTTTGCAATCCTGCCTTCACCAGAATTCACAGCTTCGTTGCAGCCAAAGGTATCAATTTAGACAATATAATTGTAATGTAGGAGATGAAAGTTTGTCACTGGAGCTCCTCCCCTCAGTCTGCCATTATATTGGATTTTGGGAGGTTGGTTTTTATTTTTATTTTTATGCAGCTGCATCAGGACTGAGGATGTTCCTGTAGACAATGCAAATACACACATCACAGCCTCTTCGTCCTGAAATATACCCTCCTTGAATATAAACATTTCATGAATATTGGTTTCCCCCCCTCTTCTTTCTCTTTTTTATTCCTTTTAAAATGTGCAGATGGTAAAACACTGGCTGTCATGAACTTCTGGGGAGGAAAGAAAGTGAAATATATATAAAAATATTATCTGGTTTGTGGCTTTTTTTTGAAAGAAAAGTATCATTCTCTTGCTAAACATCGCCTGTGGAAGAATAAAAACAAGACAATGGTTTTCTTTCTTTCGAGCAAAAATAAAATGGGAAGAATCTCATTTGCTAATTGCTGCTGAAAATCTCAGGTACGAAAGTACCAATTCAGACACTCGCATTCAGGATGGTTGATGTCATTACTGGGATGGTAAATCCCCCATCTCTTCTCTCCCCCCCCCCCCCCGCCAATCTCTCTCTCTCTCTTTCTCACTTTTCAATCCATCCAAAGCAAAATAATATAAATAAAGCCAACATCCCAGGAATAATGCAACAGAACTTGACATCGTCTGGACAATCAATAGCCTCAGAGATGGGAAGTTTTGTATCTCCAGAAAAGGAGGAAAAATGAATAAAGAACCCTGCACAGGTGGAAATGTGCAGGTTGAAAAAAATAAAATAAAATAAAATAAAATAAAATAAAATAAAATAAAATAAAATAAAATAAAATAAAATAAAATAAAATAAAATAAACAGGAAATCAAGCTTCTAAGGATCCTTCCCAGGACCTTTTGCTCTAAGATGCCAAGTGAGGCTGTTTCAGATTCATCTGTTACGTTTGTGATGTGTTCAAGAATATATCTCAAGGTCTTGGCAAAGTCTACACCACAACCTAAGTCTTTTCCACATCGAGCAGGGAACTGAACTTCCATCCATGTCCTTCAACCTGGGGTTTGTGGGAAATTAGCAGCCAAACCTAACAAATGCACATTCTTGCTCGTTAGGGTGAGAAGGGGCTACTCAGACCATAAAAACATAATTGGTAGAGAGGACTCTGTGTGATGTCATTTCCCCTCCTCTCCTGGAGAGGAAAGAGCATATAGAGCATCCTGTTCCTTCCTTCCTTCCTTCCTTCCTTCCTTCCTTCCTTCCTTTCCAATCAGTGATGGTTGCAAACATGCCTGTGCTTGCTCCAGCTTCAGACAGATGCCTGAAGCTGGTTATACAGTAAATATTAGTATTTTGCTTGCATGGTTTTTAGTGCTACTGTTGCTGCGAACCAAGGTGTGATTATAAAGTAAAACTTATTTTTAAACTTACTTCCCAAGTGGTTGCCTGATTCTTTGTTCAGTGGGGTAAGAAGGGGAGAGCCAGCTTACATCAAAGCTGGACTTGCTCAAAACAAGGTTTTGCAGCCTAATTCCCTGGAAAAATCTATGTGCTCTATATTTGTATATTTGTGATTTCAATGCTTTGTATTTTGATGTTTTGTAAGTTTGCTGCGAGCCGCTCAGCTCCTTGTGGGAAAGTGGTGTTTAAGTAAACTCCATCAATCCATCTTCTTGCATCTTTGCTGCCATCTTACTGCTGTTTGCTGGTGACCCACATCCAAAGACACACACCTTTCCCTGTCCTTCATCCTTCTCTCTGCACATGCTCAAGAGCACTGCTTTCGAAATCTCAAGGCTAACTTCAAAATGGGTGAGTTTAAAAACAATGCCTTCAGGACTCTGTTTTGCCTTCAGTTGTGTTAAAGAGTCAGAACTGAATATACCTCTGCCAATCTTAAAGATGGTTTCTCCAAGGCAGCATACGCTCCCCAGGTCAGGAGCATCAGACCCCCCACCCCCCCGTCGCTAGCCGGTGTGGCTCTGGTCTGCTTCCGCCAATGTTGAGTCTGCCTCTGTTCTCTCTTGAGCTTGTCAGAGGGCAGCTGGCCCTGTAAATCTGCATCAGACCCTTTTAAGTGCACTAGAGACTCATTTAACAAGACCCCCCCTCTTCTTTCCTAACGAGCAAATCCCCTTTTCTTCTGTGTGCGGCTCTAGAACCCATGTCCCCCTAAAAGGTCCCGAAATGCATTGGGGTATTTTTTTTTATTATACAGTTAAAAAACGAGAGGGCCACAATGGGGGAAGCCGTGGTCATAAGGAGAGGATTGTTAAGTAAATCCCAGCCTGTGGCTGTTTTTAATTTATTTTTTGTTTTATGTGCAAAAAAAGAAACTTGGCTTTGTGGGTCTGGTTAATATCAGGGTCTGGAATTTTGTAGATGTTTAATCAGAGGACTTTTTTTCAGGGTGGGAGGGGGGAAAGGGGAGGCCTGCATTCGTTTGCTTTTTTTGTCACTGTGTCTGGATTTCCTTAGCTGACTCCCCCCCCGCCTGCCCCCCCCCCCCGGTTTG
Source organism: Darevskia nairensis (assembly GCA_034642065.1). NCBI lineage: Eukaryota > Metazoa > Chordata > Lepidosauria > Squamata > Lacertidae > Darevskia > Darevskia nairensis. The sequence goes on along the minus strand of JAWWNI010000386.1, from coordinate 2,706,189 downwards.
CCAAGTCTGAGCCAAGTGCTTGATTTCAACTTACACAAGGCAGGACGTTCCCCAAAGAGGGTTTATTTAGCTTTTAACAACGAGAGGTGTGTGTGTGTGTGTGTGTGTGTGTGTGTGTGTGTGTGTGTGTGTGTGTGACTTTGTTTGCAGGCTCCCTCTCTCCGCCCCCCCCCACAAAAAACCACAGATGCCATCTGCAATTTAAAACCACCCTGTGAATTCAGCATTCGTAGCAGATTCCCCAATAGTTTATGACCCATCATAGCTGAACGAAAAGCATTTCACATATTTTTTGTGGGGCGGGGGGAGCTTTCATCCCTCTACTGGCAAGGCAAGTAAATCCCCAAGTATTTTAGCACGTGCTATTAATATGCAAATAACAGAGCGAGGACTAGTTTTAATCGACCTCCCAACTACATGGGAGGTGTCACTGCTGGAGGAAATTAGCTTTCCATCATCTGAAGACTTTCCGTAGCCTCCTGGGATTATATTTTAGATCAGAAACAATAAAAGCATAGGCGGCAGGAATTTTTTTGGGGGGGAGGGTAAAAAATATGTTATAACTATTATTTGTGGGCTACTAACTTTGAAGAAGTTCTTCTTCATGGGGTTAAATGCTCTGTTTCCCCAAGAAATCTTTTCGCAATTTGTCGTTTCCGTGATGTCTTGGAATCTCTCCCCTGCTCTCACTCTCTACAATGTCTAAATTCAGGAAAATCTGTGTTCCCAATTTCAATAGTCAGATTAGAATTTCTTTGTTTGGAGAGAGAGAGAGAGAGAGAGAGAGAGAGAGAGAGAGAGAGAGAGAGAGAGAGAGATTGTTTTGGTACAATAGTGGTAAAAGTGCCATGGGTGCCGTCGTGAATTATTCCTAGGCAAATTTCCAATCACTAGAATGTATTTACAGCTATCCAAATCCATAGGTTCAAACGAGGCAGCAAAATCTAGAGCATAAGAGCAAAGGCAGAGGCCTGCGGGATTAAAGAATCATAGAACTGTAGAGTTGGAAGGGACCTTGAGGGTCATCTAATCCAGCCCCCTGCAGTGCAGGAATCTCAACTAAAGCATTTGGGACAGATGTCCATCCAACCTTTGCTTTAAAACGTCCAAGGAAGGTGGACTCACCACCTTCCAAAGGAGACCGTTACTATCAGAAAGTTCTTCCTGATGATCTGTGAGCTGTGACCCTCTGCAAACCACCGTTGTGAATCTATACTGTCCTCCTCGTCTCGGTAAGGTTCAGTAGAAGGGTGAGGTGGTCTCCACCATTCCTCCTCAGTTCATTTCCTGACAGGCCTCTGAACCTGGAGCTTCCAAAAAACTAGTGCTTGTGTCATTGGTTTCGAAACTTGTAAAAATGCTTAGAGCAGGGAAGTGGGACATCTGGCCCCCCAGATTTTGTTGGACTCCAACCCCCATCATCCTGAAGCATTGGTCATGCTGGCTGAGGCTGATGGGAGTCGGAGTTCAACAACGTTTGGGAAGGCATGCATTCCCCATCCTGGACCTACAAATCTAATTCTGGTTTTGAGAGGTATCAGATGATGATCATGTTGTTTATGCTAATAATACTCAGACCCTCCATATGTCCCTATTTTCCAGGGACAGTCCCAGATTTCCAGAAGCTGTCCCAGTTTCTGATTTGATCCTGGAATGCCCCATGTTTCTTTAAAGGTAAAGGGACCCCTGACCATTAGGTCCAGTTGCAGACGACTGTGGGGTTGCGGCGCTCATCTCGCTTTATTGGCCAAGAGCCGGCGTACAGCTTCCGGGTCATGTGGCCAGCATGACTAAGTCGCTTCTGGCAAACCAGAGCAGCGCACGGAAACGCCGTTTACCTTCCTGCCGGAGCTGTACCTATTTATCTACTTGCACTTTGACGTGCTTTCGAACTGCTAGGTTGGCAGGAGCAGGGACCGAGCAACGGGAGCTCACCCCGTCATGGGGATTCGAACTGCCGACCTTCTGATCGGCAAGCCCTAGGCTCTGTGGTTTAACCCACAGCGTCACCCGCGTCCCTCTCCCATCTTTCTTTAGGACGTCCCTATTATCATTGGAGAAATGTTGGAGGCTATGGAATGGACCATCCCTATTTTCAACAGAGAAAGGTTGGAGGGTATTACTCTGACCTTAATCCTCAACCTGCCACCTGGTGACCTTCAGACCTGATTCGTTTAGGGAGGCTTTTAATGTTTAATATATTACTGTATTTTAATGTTCTGTTGAAAGCCGCCCAGAGTGGCTGGGGAAACCCAGCCAGATGGGCGGGGTATAAATAATAAATTATTATTATTATTATTATTATTCGTTCCTTTGGCCCCACTAGCCTGTCCTTCAGTAGTTGGATCCTGGCTCCTTTCAGCCTAATGCCCACAGCACAAAGTTCCTGTGGCTGCCATTTTAATTTTCCTAAATGAGGAGCCAGCATCCATATCATCTCATTTGCAGAAAGTAATGTCCTAAATCAGTGGGCGCCTTGGCCAGTTACAATAAAAAAATGGCAGGCCCACAATTTTAAGATGACATTGCTATGGCAAGCTAGTCATAATACGCCTGAGTTACTACCATAAGCAATGGATTTAGAGTATTATGAAAATATATGCTTTCTTAAGTGCTGTGAATTATACCAAATAATTCTGAACATCTCTTTTACTAGGCTAATGAATCAGAGGGAACGCTTACTCGTATTATCTGCAATCAGCACAGAGAAAATGTATTTGGAAATTCATATTTCCTGAATAAATAGCGCATATTCTCTAATTAAGTATGTTCTGATTATATAATGGAAGAAATAAAACGAAATAATGAAATAATGAAGGTGAAAAGATGCCCACTTTCTATGCAGGGAGATGTATATGAGGTACCAAACCATTAAAAAGGAGAGCATAAAATCTTACCTTGAATAACCTTGACAGTAACGCTACCAGCTGCAGTCAAGAGTATGGTTGCCCAGTGTGAGAAAAGGATGCTGGATCAGGGCCATTATCGCTTTCTTGAGTAGACATGTAAAGGGTTGTGCTTTTACACAGGCTCCATCATGTTTGCTTCTGCACTTGGAAGAAAGTGATCCTTTTCTACACTTTGGAACTCCCTGCCTATTGATATTCGGCAGACCCCTTCAGGGCCTGATAAAAACTTTCCCATTCAATGAAAGGTGAAGAGTTGTGGCCGGTAGGTGCTGAAAATGCCGAGTCCTACAATTAGGCAGAGTTGGGCAGCTGCCTCAGGTGGAAGATGCTTAGGGACAGGAAATTAGCCTGCCAACTCTTCCCCTAAGATGGCCTTTCCAATATGCCCTAAGATGGGGAGAACACTCAGGTTCAAAGTGCCAGTGCTGACCTTTGAAGCCCTAAAGACCTCAGCCCAGTATGCCTGAAGGAGCGTCTCCACCCCCATTGTTCAGCCCAAACACTGAGGTCCAGCTCCAAGGGCCTTCTGGCGGTTCCCTCACTGCGAGAAGTGAGGTTACAGGGAACCAGGCAAAGGGCCTTCTCGGTAGTGGCGCCCTCCCTGTGAAATGCCCTCCCGTCAGATGTCAAGGAAATGAACAACTATCTGACTTTTAGAAGACATCTGAAGGCGGCCCTGTTTAGTGAAGTTTTTAATGTTTGACGTTTTGGCACTTTTTTATATATTCTGCTGGGAACCGCCCAGAGTGGCTGAGGAAACCCAGCCAGATGTGCAGGGTATAAATAATAAATTATTATTATTATTATTATTATTATTATTATTATTATTATTCATTTAGCCTGTTCCAGCATGGCTTGTGTGCCCAGGTGTTCCCCCCACCCTAGAAACCACCTTAAAATCAATGAATAATGAGACATGACTGCTACTATTTGGGTCGAATCAGGCCACAACTTTATTGACCACATACGCACACACCCTGTGTACTGATGCCAACTGGACTCTGCCATTAGCTCTTATTTCAGCACTGTTGATAGGCCAGCATCCTTGCCCGCACCTGAGGGAAGCAGGCTGACCTTCAGGGTGGAACACCTCAACACTGTTGCCTGCCCCTCAGCATTTGCAGCCTGAGGAAGCTGCCTCATTTTACCTAATACAGTGGTAAAGGTAAAGGGACCCCTGACCATTAGGTCCAGTCGCGGACGACTCTGGGGTTGCGGCGCTCATCTCGCTTTATTGGCAGAGGGAGCCGGCGTACAGCTTCCGGGTCATGTGGCCAGCATGACTAAGCCGCTTCTGACGAACCAGAGCAGCGCATGGAAACGCCATTTACCTTCCCGTCGGAGCGGTTCCTATTTATCTACTTGCACTTTGACGTGCTTTTGAACTGCTAGGTTGGCAGGAGCAGGGATTGAGCAACGGGAGCTCACCCTGTCGCAGGGATTCGAACTGCCGACCTTCTGATCGGCAAGCCCTAGGCTCTGTGGTTTAACCCACAGCGCCACCCGCGTCCCAATACAGTGGTACCTCGGGTTAAGTACGTAATTCGTTCCGGAGGTCCGTTCTTAACCTGAAGTGTACTTAACCTGAAGCACCACTTTAGCTAATGGGACCTCCTGCTGCCTTTGCGCCGCCAGAGCACGATTTCTGTTCTTAGCGGAGTTCTTAACCTGAAGCGTACTTAACCTGAAGCGTACTTAACCCGAGGTACCACTGTAGTAGGTCCGGCCCTGGAAAGCAGTATCCATAGGTGAGCCTAAGGCTACGAATTTCTTCATATGTAATCCAGCAACAATCCCATTGCTTGTAAGCACTTTTTAAAGTCCTGTTGATTGCTCCTGTAAGTACATTATTAACTCTCACTGAATTGTTTTTGATGTTGTTGTTGCAATCCCATTCAGTATGCAATTGTTTTATATATGCAATTGTTTTGTATATGATATTTGTTGTATTGTGAAATAACTCTGAGATGCTTCCTAGGAAAAGAATTCATAAATTGCCGTTGTTGTTGCCACTTACTGTAGCTTTGGCTAACTTGTGTCAGAAAATTGCTACAGTGGTACCTCGGGTTACAGACGCTTCAGGTTACAGACTCTGCTAACCCAGAAACAGTACTTTGGGTTAAGAACTTTGCTTCAGGATGAGAACAGAAATCGCGCGGTGGCGGCACGGCTGCAGTGCGGTGGCAGCAGGGGCCCCCATTAGCTAAAGTGGTACCTCAGGTTAAGAACCATTTCAGGTTAAGAACGGACCTCTGGAACAAATTAAGTTCTTAACCCAAGGTACCACTGTACATACCTTATTTCGGAAATCGCAAGTTGCTTCAAACTGCTTTTAACGTTGCGTTGCAATGTTGTGCCTTGACACTGTAAGCTGCCCTGGGACCTTTGAGTGAAGGGCAGGTAATAAATTAAATAATAAGAATAATGATAATAATGTCGCACCTCCAGAACTTAAATTGAATCACAGAGACACCACCCAGACAAAGTTGCGGCCCACGTAATCCTGTCGGTTGCACTGGGAAAAGCAGGAATAAGCTTTCTTCCAGTTTATAAATGTATCCAAGGCTTTCGGATGGCATCAAAGGGTCCGCGAGACCCTTGCGGAAAAAAATCAGAACAAGACCGGGGAGAGGACAGATTACCTGGCATCGCTGCCATTCTGTATGTAAGGCAGGAGATCTCCTACGCTAGAACTATGCTAATTTAAGTATGGTGGTAACTGTACTGAACTACTGTGAAACAATTCAGACAGTCAGCAAACAGGGCTAATTGCTAGTGTGGGAGATATTATGGGTAATTTACTGCCCACCGAGGGATTGTACCTCGAAATAAGGTCCCCTCCCCTTTTCTTCTGGTTGGGCTTTGCATGTTAATGCCTGTTGCAATCATGTACTGAGAGGACATCTTGATATGCATCCATAAACACACTCGGAGCATAAGCCCTCGTCGGAGATCCTCTGATAGCCTCAATGTTTTGAACTGTTGAATAACCACAGGACTGCAATTAGAGGATGCTGGCAAAAATGTTTGATTATCTTAGGTCTGTGGGTAGCGAAATAAAAGAGAGAGAGAGAAAGAGGAGATAATGACATGTCGTGGAGCTTCCTCTGATCATTAATGACAAGACGGAAAGGGTGGGGGGAGTGTGCAGATTGTTAAATTGCACACACTCAAGGTAAACGGGGGGAACTATTGAAATCTGAAAGCAAAGTTCATTGACAAAGACGACACCTCGAAACTCCATCTTTGTTGCAAGGCGTGATTTCCCATGCGTGATTTTTTCCCCCAATACAAAGTTCCATATTCCTGGGGAAACTACATTTCCCAGAATCCTGGGAAGCACTCCCATTTCCAAGCACTAAGCAAGGAGGAAGGGAAGGCGGGCTGCTGCCAATGGCACCAACACAACCTCTAGGCAGAGGATGAACCTTTGGTCATCTTTTGTAATGTGGCTCCCGGTGCGAAGCCAAAATTTGGCGCCCACAAATGGGTCTTCTCAATTATGGATCTTTTCATTCCCCCCATCCCATTGCTATTATAATGATTTATTTATATTTTATTAGAAGAACTTCATAGAAATAAATAAAGAAGGAAGGAAGGAAGGAAGGGAGGGAGGGAGGAAGGGAGGAAGGAAGGGAGAATAAAGAAGAGAGGGGAAAATACTCAGTTACATTCCCTTAATTAGTATACAGATGTGTAAAATGTTATTATCCTAGTACAAATATGTTTATCAATAACCCAATATATTTTTTGACCCCTTGGCTTAGCACTATGTGTTAGGGGAGTGTCCTAAATTTGGCATTGGTGCTCTCGAGATTGTTCTCTGCTTGCAGGTTCCCCACAGGCATCTGTGTGAACAAGACGCTGGACCAGATGCCCGTTGGCCTGATTCAGCCGACTCTTCTTGCCTTCTCATCCATCCTACTCTGTGCGGACCCACTGAAATCAAGGGGATCGTGATAGTTCTCATCTAAATTAAGTCCTCCATCCAGTCCATTCACTTTGTGAGATGCAACTTCTGGCATCAAAAATGGGCAACCTGAGGCCCTCCAGCTATTTCTGGACTGAAACCTCCGTTGTCCTGAAACACTGGCTATGCCAGCTGCAGCTGATGAGAGTTCATAGAAGTGTAGAGCTGAAAGGGCAGAGAATGTCAATTCAAATAAGAAAAACAGTTTCAAGTTCACAATAATATGTGTAGCTTCAAATGAAAAATACCACTTCAAATTCACAGTAGTGTGAGTAAACAATAATTCGTTACGGTGCGAGAACATAAGAAATTTCAAGTAACAATAAATGTATATCAGTTTGTATTCAAAAGTATTCAAAAGGATCGTTTTATAAGTAAAGCCGGAGTGAAGAGTCGATTCAGGAAAAGCAACCAGGACAGGGCCCTGTTTCGATATGGATGTCTTCGCCAGCTGGTAATATAATAATAATAATAATAATAATAATAATAATAATAATAATAATTCTTTTATTTGTACCCCGCCCATCTGGCCGGGTCTCCCCAGCCACTCTGGGCGGCCTCCAACAGATATAAAAATACATTAAAATATCACAGGTTAAAAACTTCCCTAAATAGGGCTGCCTTGAGGTATCTTCTGAATGTCAGATAGTTGTTCATCTCCTTAACCTCTGCTGGGAGGGCGTTCCACAGGGTGGGCGCCACCACCGAGAAGGCCCTCTGCCTGGTTCCCTGTAGCTTTGCTTCTCGCAGTGAGGGAACCGCCAGAAAGCCCTCGGCACTGGATCTCAGTGTCTGGGCTGAACGGTGGGGGTGGAGACGCTCCTTCAGGTATACAGGACCGAGGCCGTTTAGGGCTTTAAAGGTCAGCACCAACACTTTGAATTGTGCTTGGAAATGTACTGAGAGCCAATGTAGATCTCTCAGGACCGGTGTTATGTGGTCCCGGCGGCCACTCCCAGTCACCAGTCTAGCTGCCGCATTCTGGATTAATTGCAATTTCCGGGTCACCTTCAAAGGTAGCCCCACGTAGAGCGCATTGCAGTAGTCCAAGCGGGAGATAACCAGAGCAAACGAGTAGGATTTATTCCTAGTATTGAAGTTTCTGGCCAGAGCTCTTGGTGTGTATTTCCTTTCAGTATAACTAATAACAAGAACTCCAATTTATTTAAGGGAACCATGAGGAACATCTTCTCCAACCCCATGCAATGCAGGAATCTTTTAATGCCCAACATGGGGCTCGAACCCACGACCCTGAGATTAAGAGTCCCATGCTCTACCTAATGAGCTGTATACTCCAACCGCATCTGGGGGGCCACAGGAGCCCTATTTCCTGCCGCAAATATTATCCAGGGGTTCTGTGTTCTCCATGTCCCTGCCCCCCTGAAGAGGACCAGCATCCAACTGAAATGGTCTTCCTATGTGGCCACAGGATGGGTCCCTGAGCCCGTTCCTTGGACATACCAAAAGGAGAGCACCAGGCGACACAGGATTAGATCCTGTCTGATCCCATCTAGCTGCGTGCCGATCCACCTCTATGTCTTACATTGCCATCTGCCCTTCCTCATCCCCATACATTGTGTGTGAATATATTTGGCATGTGCGTGAGTGCGTGTGTCCCGGACGATAGATCTAATTTATGGCTGAGCAGCTACATTTTCGTTATTTCACGGGAATATTTTAAACCAGGGCCGCATAATATTAAAATAAGTTAAAATCTATGTAAAATTTATGAGAGCTTGTCAGGTGTAATGCTTGATAAAGTAAGTTTAATGCTTTGGAATATTCACTTTCTCCAGGCTGCGTGGAGCCAGCCAGAGATGCTGGTATAATTTTAGAAACTCCTTTCCATTATACCATTTTCTTATTAATGAGATAGAGCCCAATTTAACCAAAAGAAGGGCATCTCCCTGATTCCCCCCCTAAAACAATAAAATTCTCAAACCTGGTTCTGCTAGCTGGAGACGAGAGGGAACTTTTTCCCTAGAGTGGATTCCCCCCCCTCCATTCTTCAAAATAGGAAAGGGGGGGGGGGAAGCAGGTTTTTAAATGTAAGCTTATTCAGAACAGTTTCCCCATTGGAAATGCAGTTCTGGATTTTGTGCACAAATAAACCAAAGCCTATTCACCTTGCTCAAAACAGACTCTTCACTCTGCCGGGTTCTGATGCCTTGTTCTGTTCTCTGACACTTTATATTACCATAGATGCTCTTAAATGCAATTCAGGATGGCTTGTTTTCTGTCTCCGTTCAGGGTCTCTGATAGCATCTCTAGAAGAAACATTGCAGACCAATTGATGGGATCAACACAGGAAAAACAAACAAACAGGTAACCCATTTCCATCCAGGATTCAGTACAAATTGCTGGTGCCCTCTTAGCTAATCCGCTGCCTGGTTGTTACAGGATTGTTCTTTTGTTCTGCCGTGTCGCGAGGACCGAATTCTCACATAAATAAGAATTATGACTTGTTTTGCAAATACAGTGCTACCTCAGTTTATGAACTTAATCTGTTCTGGAAGTCCGTTCTTAAACCGAAACCGTTCTTAAACCGAGGCGCGCTTTCCCTATTGAGGCCTCCCGCCGCTGGTGCCCTTCCGCCATTCGGATTCTGTTCTTAGACCGAGGTAAAGTTTGCAAACCGGGGCACTATTTCCAGTTTTGCGGAGTTAAACCGAATTGTTCTTAAACAGGGCTGTTCTTAAACCGAGGTACCACTGCATTCTGCTGCTCAGGTCCAAAATACAAGACAGTTCAATTACAGTGTACTGACAGAGTCAGAGGCCATCTGCACTGTGCAGTCATGGCTTCCCCCAAAGGATTCTGGGAGCAGTAGTTTGTTAAGGGTGCCGAGAGTTTTATGGATGTGTATCAATTTGTAAACTTTGGAAATTTGGAAATTGAAGTATAAAAAGGGTGCTGAGAGTTGTTAGGAATTCACAGGGTGGCTTTCCAGAATGTTTCTTCCCAGGAAACCCTGGAAATTGCCACTCCGTGAAAGGAACAGGGGTTTCCCAGCACTCTTAAGAAACAACACATCCCATGATTCTTTGGGGGAAGCCATGACTGTTTCAAGTTGTATGATGCCGCTTTAAATCTATAGGGCAGATGGGGCCTCACTGTACCTCGGATTGGTCAAATTCCGACTTGGAGATTCAAGGTCACTGAAGCTAGGTTAGGTTTTTCAGTACAGTGGTACCTCGGGTTAAGAACTTAACTCATTCTGGAGGTCCGTTCTTAACCTGAAACTGTTCTTAACCTGAGGTACCATTTTAGCTAATGGGGCCTCCCGCTGCCACTGCGCTGCCAGAGCACAATTTCTGTTCTCATCCTGGTAGCAAAGTTCTTAACACGAGGTACTATTTCTGGGTTAGCGGAGTGGTAGCCTATCTCAGGTTACAGACGCTTCAGGTTACAGACTCTGCTAACCCAGAAATATTACCTTAGGTTAAGAACTTTGCTTCAGGATGAGAACAGAAATCGCGTGGCGGCAGCAGGAGGACCCATTAGCTAAAGTGGCACCTCAGGTTAAGAACAGTTTCAGGTTAAGAACGGACCTCCGGAAGGAAATAAGTTCTTAACCTGAGGTACCACTGTATATCTCATCATTGCCTAGTATGACTTCTCAATGGCTTTGCAGAATCTCGGGAAGAGGATACTGTACTTTTCTGGTCACATGTTGACAAAGATTATAGGCAAACTCAGCCCTCTGGATGTTTTGAGACTACAATTCCCACCATCCCTGACCACTGGCCCTGTTAGCTAGGGATGATGGGAGTTGTAGTCCCAAAACATCTGGAGGGCCGAGTTTGCCTATGCCTGGATTATAGGAACACAGGAAGATATCTTTTACTCAGTAAAATCATTGGACCCTATAGCTCAGCATTGTCTACACTGAGTGGCAGCTGCTCTTTCAGTTTTCAGATGAGGGACTTTCCCAGCTCAACAGTAATTGGAGATGCTGGGGATTGAACCAGGGACATTCTGCATGCAGCACAACTGCTCTATCTACTGAATCTTTTGGGTTGGCATACGTTCGGAAGTTCCCGGACATTTCCAGAACACTGTAGCCGCATGCAGTGTTTGGGGTGGAAATTGTCGAAATGTCCAGGAAAATCCGGACATATGGCAGTCCATGTTGGCAGTGTTGTTTTTGCCGATTTTCCTCAGAAATAGCTCCCAAATGTCCAATTTTTTGACCATTTTGCAAAAACAACTTTTCTGTTCAGATTTTCGCATTTCGAAATCTCCATCACTGGGAAAGCATGAAAAATCCCCCACAAATTTTTGATTTTCAGAAAGGCAAGGGGGGATGCTCCTACTTCCATTACGGAAAAGAACAACTTTTCAAGAAAGAAGTCTTTCTTGCGAATTTGACAGGGTGCCTTCAATGTCATTGCTGTATCATGACTCCTTAAGCCTTCCTCCATGAAACTCTGGAAGAAAGCAAGACAAATGTTGGAAGCAACCGAGCCCTGCGCTGAAAACCGAGGCTCTTGCGGTGCAGCAGATTTATTGCAGATGAGAGCAGTAAAGTAAAACCACTCTGAGAGCTTGCACTGTACATTGCTTGCCCTTTTCTCGTGGTTAAGTAAAAAGAAGAAGAAGAAGAAGCTGCAATCAAAGTAAAACGGTTGACTCTACGTAATGTTAGGAGGCCTTTCACTGACGAGGTCAATAAGACTGTTTTGCTTGCGGGATGGCTTGGCGGTCCAATCACTCAACATCTTCTCAAGAGCTTTGCAGTAAAAAGAGAGGGAGATTTGTGGACTGCTTCTAACCCAAATGCACTGTGAGTAGCCAGTTGAGTCAGTCAGCTACCTGGTACCGCAGAGCTCTGCCACCGCATTGTGCAGCAACCCCTCTGCAGATGGCGTTGATATGCTACCATTAGATGGCGCTCTGTGTGCAGCCTCCAAATTCTGCTTCCAGCACCCCAGGACATTCTGCAAGGGCTGTAGTTCATCCCCCCCCCCCATAATTTTTTATTAGTTTTAACAAATTAATACCATAGAAAACACAACAACCAAACAGAACATACAATAAAACAAATAAAAACATACATGAATCCTTTAATCCTATCATTCTTTCTTATCATTGTGGGTTGACTTCCTCCTGTCCTCTCTTCCTGCGTACCTTGTAAATCATCTTTAGTAATTTCTTTACATCATTAAAAACATTTTTTGTTAATTTACCTTAACATCTCTACTTTTCTATTATCCATAGCATTTATTCAAACAGTTATAAAACATAAATCTATTTTCTATCTCTACAGCCTCACTTATCTTTCAGCTTACTTCGACTCTTTAATCTTACAATACTTTTTAAAATATAATTTAAATTTCTTCCAATCTTCTTCCACCGCTTCCTCCCTCTGGTCACGAAGTTTTCCGGTCAGCTCAGCAAGTTCCATATAGTCCATCATTTTCATCTGCCAATCTTCTATCGTTGGTAATTCTTCTGACTTCCAGTTTTTAGCTATCAAAATTCTAGCTGCTGTTGTAGCATACATAAAGAAAGTCCTATCACATTTTGGGATTTCCTGTTTTACAATACCAAGTAAAAAGGCTTCTGGTACCTTACTAAATGTGTTTTTCAACACTTTTTTCAATTCATTATAAATCCTTTCCCAGAAGTCTTTCACCTTTGGGCATGTCCACCACATATGGAAAAAAGTTCCTTCTACTTCCTTACATTTCCAGCATTTATTACTCTGTGCATGATACATTTTTGTCATTTTAACCGGTGTTAAATACCACCTATACATCATCTTCATAATGTTCTATCTGCAAGGGCTGTAATTCAGTGGTGCTTCTGCTTTGCTTGCAGAAGGACTCAGGTTCATAACCTCCAACATTTCTCTGATGAAAATAGGGACCTCTTATTCCGTAATAATTAGAATGGTTTTTATTATTTATACCCTGCTCATCTGACTAGGTTGCCCCAGTCACTCTGGGCAGCAACATACAGTGGTACCTCGGGTTTCGAACGTCTCCGTTGACGAACGTTTCAGAACCCGAACGCCGAAAACCCAGAAGTAAATGCTTCCGTTTTCGAACGAGCCTTGGAAGTTGAACAGCTTCCGCTGTTTCCAGCCCCCCCCCAATTTTCTCTGTTGAATTTGCAGACCACCCTTTGCGCCTCGGTTTTTGATCGTTTCAGAAGTCGAACGGTCTTCCAGTGAGCCAGTGTGGTGTAGTGGTTAAGAGCGGTAGACTCGTAATCTGGTGAACCGGGTTTGCGTCTCCGCTCCTCCACATGCAGCTGCTGGTGCCTGTAAAAAAATCCTTGGGGATCTTCCCATCTTCCATTCTGTGGACATGACTAAGCCGGTACAGTCATACCTCGGGTTACAGACACTTCAGGTTGTGCGTTTTCGGGTTGTGCACCGCGCCGAACCCAGAAGTACCAGAACGGGTTACTTCTGGGTTTCGGCACTCGCACATGCCCGGAAGCACTAAACCACGCTTTGCGCATGCGCAGAAGAGCCGAATTGCGACCCGCGCATGCGCAGATGCGGCGCTGCGGGTTGCGAACGCTGTGGGTTGCGAACGTGCCTCCCACACGGATCACATTCGCAACCCGAGCGTCCACCGTATAGAGATTGCTGAGACAGGAGTGCGAACTGCTGGGAATGTGGGCTTGGGTGAGCTCATCTTTCTTTGAGATTCTGTCCTGCCATGGGACGCCCAAAATCTTCCTGTCATAGCGCGTGCGGAAGGGGTTGAGGTGTCGCTCCTGGCGGGTGTAAGTTGTCCACAGCTCACTTCCATAAAGGGTAGACCTTCATCTTGGTACTGATGGTTAGCATCACATTATCCCATAATAAATAAATAAATGGAAATTCCTTGCCCGACATCGTATTCAGGGTAGACCTATGGAAGTTAATGGCCATTAAGTTCATCGGGTCTACTTGGGAGTAGGAGTGAGCCGAGCACAACCCTATGTACGTGACACCTGGAACTTAGGCTTTCTGTCGCTTTGTCCTTGCAAGAGGCGTTGTCCCTTTTGGAAAGTTCAATCGGATGAGATAATAGCGAAAGATGCTGTGTTTGCTTCGAGATAACCGAGTCTGATAAGAGAGAAGTGCCCTAAAGCTGAAGGCGACACCAAGGTCACTTGCCTTGCACTTAAAAAGCCCTGATAAACAGCAGCTTATTGTCCTGATCAGGGACAATTTCAGCAATTCCAGGCGGGCTGGAAACAGAACATCACCGGACATACTATTGGGCTGGAAAGGAGGCAGATATTGGCATTGATTATTGTCATCTTCAGAGGCCTGCATCCGAACAGGAATCTTGCTGTTACCTAGACAACACCCCAGTGCTTCAGGATGTCAGTTGTGCCCCCTTTACTATCCTCTCCCTCTCTGCTGAGTCCTCCACCCTGTTCAGACCAGTCCAGTTCAGAGAGCCAGTGTGGTGTAGTGGGGAAGAGCGGTTGTAATCTGGGGAACCGGGTTCGCGTCTCCTCTCCTCCACATGCAGCTGCTGGGTGACCTTGGGCTAGTCACACTTCTTTGGAGTCTCTCAGCCCCACTCACCCCACAGAGTGTTTGTTGTGGGGGAGGAAGGGAAAGGAGAATGTTAGCCGCTTTGAGACTCCTTCGGGTAGTGATAAAGCGGGATATCAAATCCAAACTCCTCCTCCTCCTCCACTTCTTCTTCTTCTTCTTCTTCTTCTTCTTCTTCTTCTTCTTCTTCTTCTTCATCTTCCAGTCTTGGTAGAGCAGTAGCGGCCGCTACCATTGTTTACATGCCCTCTGGAAAAGGGCTGTAACCCAGTCCCGAGTTCAATTCCTGGCAACTCCAGGTAGGGTTGGCCCCCATGTGCTATGTGAAGCGGTACCATCCCAAGTGCCAAACCACAGATTTGTTTTACATCATTACGATATCTGCAGCTTTCTTTTTCATTCCTCTCCTAATCATCTTTTTCACAGCTCCCTCAAAGTGGTCCAACATCAAGCTGTCCACCAGACCCTCCACGTGTCCCTATTTTCCAGGGGCACTCCCAGATTATTATTATTATTATTATTATTATTTATTACAGAAGCCATCCTGGTTTCTGATTTGATTCGAGAATATCCCGCTTTTCCTTAGGACGTCCCTATTTCCATCAGATAAATGTTGGAGGGTAAGGAGTTATGTGACACCCCCCTGAGCCAAGGAGATAAGGAAATTACAACCTTTAGAAGGCATCTGAAGGCAGCCCTGCAGAGGGAAGTTTTGAAAGTTTAAAGTTTTATTATGTTCTTATATAGGTTGGAAGCCACCCAGAGTGGCTAGGGCAACCCAGTCAGATGGACGTGGTATAAATAATAAAATGATGATGATGATGGACGTCCCTATTTTCATTGGAGAAATGAGGGTATGTGTTCACTATGACTCGCAACATCTCATTTCATGGTGAGACGACGCCAGTTCAGACCCCCATGAATCTATATGATATATACATACAGAGAGAGAGAAAGAGATTGCCCCAATGTACATCATTCTGCAAGGGACGCGGGTGGCGCTGTGGGTTAAACCACAGAGCCTAGGGCTTGCCGATCAGAAGGTCGGCGGTTCAAATCCCCCCGATGGGGTGAGCTCCCGTTGCTCGGTCCCTGCTCCTGCCAACCTAGCAGTTTGAAAACACATCAAAGTGCAAGTAGATAAATAGGTACCGCTCCGGCGGGAAGGTAAACGGCGTTTCCGTGCGCTGCTCTGGTTCGCCAGAAGCGGCTTAGTCATGCTGGCCACATGACCCGGAAGCTGTATGCCGCCTCCCTCGGCCAATAAAGTGAGATGAGCGCCGCAACCCCAGAGTCGTCCACGACTGGACTTAATGGTCAGGGGTCCCTTTACCTTTACCTTGGAGAGAATTCCACCCACATTTTGTCACCCCTTTCATAATTTTGGAATGCAGTATCTTTTCCTATTAATTTGATGAACCAAAAATAAAAGTAAAAAATTGGGGGCAGGGGAGAATCAATGCAAGCCACATATTTTGACTTGAACTAATTGGGATAGGTAAAGCAGATATCAGCTCTCTATTTGTTATAGAAGTACCTTCAAAGTTGTCTGCAGAGTTCGTGAGGCCCAAGTGTGTGTGTGTGTGTGTGTGTGTGTGTGTGTGTGTGTGTGTGTACGAAATTCTCCCTCACTCGAGGAGAGAGGAGTGCAGCCTGTCTTTGCTTTTAGCCCATCAGGAAGTCCAGATTTCACTTATCAAACACTTCACAATGGCTTAATGAGAGCTCAAGGAACGCTAATAAAAGTTTAGACGTGATTCAGTCCGCTTCGGAGAAGTTTCAATGCTTTGGTTCAAGATTATAGAAGCCTGTGAGAAAATATGGTATCCTGCCGTCAGAACACCAGTGGATATTTCACTATCTAGAGATCTCTAATTACTAATAATGTACATGAACAGTGTGATACGTCCTTACAATTTCAGAACCCTTTTCAAAGATAATCTCTAATAGTTTATTTGACAACCTGTAAAATTATAGAAAATTATTAGTCTTGGGAATTATAAAAATCCCCACAGCACTGTCAAACAATAAAATTATAATTACCTGTGGGTAATTGAAATTTAACTGTTTTTATTGTATATTACACATCAATAGCAATGTAAGTTCAAATTTCTTTTCCCCCATTCTCTTTTCTCTCTCCCTCTCTCACCCTCTCTCTTCCCCACTTTTTTCCTGCTTATCGATGCTGAGGAAATGGGCAGCCTCAGCGGTGGCCTGCAAGCTTCTCTTTGGAGTGTACAGTCTGAAAAAAAAATCGATTAAAGCAGGATGTTTGAGTCTGTCATTAGGCCTACATTAAATTATGTATCTGGAGTGTTAAAAATAAAGGGAACAAAAAAGTATGTACTGTCACCTGGGTCGTTAGGACTGCAATTAACTTTTGCATTCTTATAAATTTCTCTTCTCCATACACTGTGTTTCTTTCAAACTTTGAGTGGGTTCTGAGGGTCGAAACAAACCCTTGTGTGTGTGCATCCCCTTCCTGGGGGGCGGCGGGGGGAATGTCACTGGCTTTTGGTGAAACTTTTCTTTATTTCTTTGCTTCAGGTGCACCGATCACACTTTCTCAGAACGCAGTCAGGGCCCCTATCCTATCTCTTACTCCAGAGAAGGCAGGGGACACTTGGCTTGACAGTAGTACATGTGGAAAGGATATCGGGGTCTTAATGTGCTTAACAAGCTTAACATGAGTCAACAGTGTGAGGCAGCAGCAAAAATAAGCTACTGCTACTCTAGGCTGCATCAACAAGAATATAGTGTCCAGATCAAGGAAAGTAATAGGACCACTCTATTCTGCCTTAGGGACATGGGTGGAGCTGTGGTCTAAACCACAAAGCCTAGGGCAAGGGCCAGCAAACTTTTTCAGCCATGGGCTGGTCCACCGTCCCTCAGACCATGTGGTGGGCCGGACTATTTTGGAAAAAAAAATGAACAAATTCCTATGCCGCACAAATAACCCAGAGATGCATTTTAAATAAAAGCACACATTCTACTCATGTAAAAACACCAGGCAGGCCCCACAAATAACCCAGAGATGCATTTTAAATAAAAGGACACATTCTACTGATGTAAAAACACGCTGATTCCTGGACCATCCGCGGGCCGGATTGAGAAGGCGATTGGGCTGCATCTGGCCCACGGGCCTTAGGTTGTCTACCCCTGGCCTAGGGTATGCCTATCAGAAGGTCGGAGGTTCGAATCCCTGCAACAGGGTGAGTTCCCATTGCTTGGTCCCAGCTCCTGCCAACCTATCAGTTCGAAAGCACATCAAAGTGCAAGTAGATGAATAGGTACCGCTCTGGTGTGAAGGTAAACGGCATTTCCGTGTGCTGCTCTGGTTCGCCAGAAAGCGACTTAGTCATGCTGGCCACGTGACCTGGAAAGCTGTCTGCGGACAAATGCCGGCTCCCTCGGCCTATAGAGCGAGATGAGCACCGCAACCCCAGAGTCGTCCATGACTGGACTTAATGGTCAGGGTTCCCGTTACCTTTTTATTCTGCCTTGGTCCGACCACACCTGGAATATTGTGCCCAGTTCGGAGCACCACAATTTAATAAGGATGTTGACAAGCTGAAATGTGGGCAGAGGCGGGCAACCAAGATGATCAAGGGTCTGGAAACCAAGCCTTATAAAGAAGGCTTGAGGGAGGTGGGTATATTTTAGCCTGGAAAAGAGGAGACTGAGAGGAGGTAGAATCATAGAATCATAGAGTTGGAAGAGACCACAAGGGCCATCCAGTCCAACCCCCTGCCAAGCAGGAAACACCATCAAAGCATTCCTGACAGGTGGCTGTCAAGCCTCTGCTTAAAGACCTCCAAAGAAGGAGACTCCACCACACTCCTTGGCAGCAAATTCCACTGTCGAACAGCTCTTACTGTCAGGAAGTTCTTCCTAATGTTTAGGTGGAACCTTCTTTCCGCCTAAACATTAGATATGATAGACATCTTCAAACATCTCAAGGGCTGTCACATGGCAGAGGGAGCAAGCTTGTTTTCTCCTGCTCCGGAGGGTAGGACCCAAACAAATGGCTTCAAGTTACAAGAAAGGAAATTCCGATTAAACACCAGGAATAACTTTCTGACAGTAAGAGCTGTTCAACAATGAAACAGTCTCCCTCTGGAGGTGGTGGACTCTCCTTCCTTGGAGGTTTCTAAGCAGAGGGTGCCTTTTAGGATACAGCAGGAAACAGCCTTACACCAAGTCAGACCATTGGTCCATCTAGGTCAATATTGTCTATCCAGGATCTCAGTTTTCTCCCAGTGCTATTTGGAGAAGTCAGGGATTGAACCTGCGACCTTCTGCTTGACGCGCTGAACTACTGGATGGCGGCTAACAGATTGAGGTTGAATCCTGACAAGACAGAAGTACTGTTTTGGGGGGACAGGAGGCGGGCAGGTGTGGAGGACTCCCTGGTCCTGAACGGGGTAACTGTGCCCCTGAAGGACCAGGTGTGCAGCCTGGGAGTCATTTTGGACTCACAGCTGTCCATGGAGGCGCAAGTTAACTCTGTGTCCAGGGCGGCTGTCTACCAGCTCCATCTGGTACGCAGGCTGAGACCCTACCTGCCTGCGGACTGTCTCACCAGAGTGCTGCATGCTCTAGTTATCTCTCGCTTGGATTACTGCAATGTGCTCTACGTGGGGCTACCTTTGAAGGTGACCCGGAAACTACAACTAATCCAGAATGCGGCAGCTAGACTGGTGACTGGGAGTGGCAGCCGAGACCACGTAACACCGGTCTTGAAAGACCTACATTGGCTCCCAGTACGTTTCTGAGCACAATTCAAAGTGTTGGTGCTGACCTTTAAAGCCCTAAATGGCTTCGGTCCAGTATACCTGAAGGAGCGTCCCCACCCCCATCATTCTGCCCGGACACTGAGGTCCAGTGCCGAGGGCCTTCTGGCGGTTCCCTCACTATGAGAAGCCAAGTTACAGGGAACCAGGCAGAGGGCCTTCTCGGTAGTGGCACCCGCCCTGTGGAACGTCAAAGAGAACAACCTTTAGAAGACATCTGAAGGCAGCCCTGTTTAGGGAGGCTTTTAATGTTTAATAGAGTATTACATTTTAATGTTCTGTTGGAAGCCACCCAGAGTGGCTGGGGAAACCCTGCCAGATGGGCGGGGTATAAATAATAAATTATTATTATTATTACTGCCCTCCCTTTGACAAACTTTTAGAAATGCATACATGGAAGCAGCCTGGCCAGACCAAATCCAGGTTGCTTGCCCCACTGATAATCCCACCCACCCCACAGAGTCATCGACTTGAAGATAGTCCACTTGGCCTGTGTGTAAGAGAGTAGGAATGTTTTCAGACTCTTGGCGGTGGACATATTTAGTGTACACACACAACCCTGTCCATCATCTCAGCAAACGAGGCCCATAGGTCACCTTTTCTGCACCATGGTCTATTCATGGCTATATTTATTAGCATAGCTGACACCATAAATAAAAGTTCATGGGCCACCGGCCATTACGGAGAGCATAATTCAGCCAGGTGGGCTGGGACCCAAGGAGCTGATAACACATATAAATGGCTCTGGCTCCCCTCTCGTCATTTGTTACGTTTATCAGAACCTCTCAGCGGAATTGCAGGCAGGTAATGGCGATGTGGCCATACATTAGTCGAGCAGGAAGGATGGAAATAATGCTGATCTGATCACACCTCCATGAATAGCCTTCCATGCCTGGAAGCTGTATTGGGCATGGAGATTTCTCAGTGGTGTTTCCCCTTCTTGAGGAAGGACCATAGCTCAGTGGTGGAGCACTGGCTTTGAATGTCAAAGGTCTTGGGTTCAATACCTGCCATCTCCCGGTAGGGCTGGGAGAGACCTCTGCCTGATATCTTGGAAGGCCACCTTCAGAGATCAGTGTGGACAACACTTTGCTAGACAGACCAATGGTCCAACATAGCTTCCTATGCTATTTGAGCATTAAACACTATCCTCCTCCTTCAGAGCATCAGTAGTTCCCATGGGCTTGTCAGCTGACTTATTTGAAGCAAAAATCATCCTGTTGGTGATCTTCTGAAGTTTCAGGACTCATTTTATGCATGGTGAAGCCTCTGAAAAATGAAACAAGGCATCGTCAGAGCTACAATTCCCAGAGTTCCCTGTGAAGAGCGGTTGATTGTTCAACCAGTCTGGGAACTGTAGCCTTGGGAGGGGAATGGGGGTCCCCTAACAACTCTCAGTACCCTTAACTGACTACAGCTCCCATAATCCATAGAATCATAGAATCTTAGAATCATAGAGTTGGAAGAGACCACAAGGGCCATCCAGTCCAACCCCCTGCCAAGCAGGAACACCATCAAAGCATTGTTGACAGATGGCTGTCAAGCCTCTGCTTAAAGACCTCCAAAGAAGGAGACTCCACCACACTCCTTGGCAGCAAATTCCACTGTCGAACAGCTCTTACTGTCAGGAAGTTCTTCCTAATGTTTAGGTGGAATCTTCTTTCTTGTAGTTTGAATCCATTGCTCCGTGCCCGCTTCTCTGGAGCAGCAGAAAACAACCTTTCTCCCTCCTCTATATGACATCCTTTTATATATTTGAACATGGCTATCATATCACCCCTTAACCTTCTCTTCTCCAGGCTAAACAAACCCAGCTCACTAAGCCGTTCCTCATAAGGCATCGTTTCCAAGCCTTTGACCATTTTGGTTGCCCTCTTCTGGACACGTTCCAGCTTGTCAGTATCCTTCTTGAACTGTGGTGCCCAGAATTGGACACAGTATTCCAGGTGGGGTCTGACCAGAGCGGAATACAGTGGTACTATTACTTCCCTTGATCTACATGCTATACTCCTATTGATGCAGCCCAGAATTGCATTGGCTTTTTTAGCTGCTGCATCACACTGTTGACTCATGTCAAGTTTATGGTCTACCAAGACTCCTAGATCCTTTTCACATGTACTGCTCTCAAGCCAGGTGTCACCCATCCTGTATCTGTGCCTTTCATTTTTTTTGCCCAAGTGTAGTATTTTACATTTCTCCCTGTTAAAATTCATCCTGTTTGCCTCATCCTTTGGGGGAAGCATTGGCTTTTTAAAGTGGAATGACATAGCTTTAAATGTATGCTGGGACTGTGGAGTCAATTACATCACCTTTTGTTAAGGGTGTGTTTTGAGGATGGTGTGGGAGATGAGTAGGAATGTGGATGAGGGAATATTGATTAATATTTCCTATCCCAGCTTGTGCTAACAAGCTCCAAACTAGCAGAGTTTCTCATCCCCAATAAAGCGCAGTAAAACGTGGCGTTTAAGTTCCTATGAACTTCTAAAAAAAGGCAGATTCCTGGCATATATCCCCTGGTTCCCTCTTAACAGAAAATACACGACACATAAGCTTATAAAAGTATAAAGGTTTTACTCACAGACATCCAAGAATATACAAATCTCAGAAGGCAGGCTAGCTTAGATTAAATGTATGTACATGTGGAGTCTCTCCATATGGGAGGAGACTCCATGTGGCCTCTCTTGGCTGGAAGCCAAGAGAGCATCTTCTCTTGAGATGTTGCTTCTTCGAAGTCCTGGAGGGAAGAGAGAGAGTGTAGCAGCTCACCTGTATCTTTGAATAGCTACAGGTAAGGCCACTCCCACTTCTGGTCACACAAAGGAAATGATTTCAGTCTTGGCACAGGAAACTCTCCCTGGAGGACCAAGACCCCTTGTGTACACTCTAGGAATGTTGTGATTGACTGCACCAGTGTTATACATCCCACAGATGGTTCATACCAAAATTGGGGTAACAATGGTGAAGAAATGGCTTATTTTGAATTAGTTAAATATGTGCTGCTGAGTGAATTTGGGAAATTGAGAGGTGATGTGCATTTTTCTCCCACAGGCTTTGCAGTTGTGGGTTTTTTTGGGGGGAGGGGGGAATTTGTACTGTCTTTGGGGGGATTGTTTTTTTTTTAGATCAGGGGTCCCCCACCTGCAGGCCTGATCCTTATCATCACACACATTGTGGGGCCAAGTTTGACAGGTGGGCGGGGTCTACGTGTCAATCACCTGATGTCACGAAGGTGCCGCACACCCTGTTGAAATTGAACCAGGCAGAGAGAAAAGTGCGTGCCAGCAGCTGAACTGAAAAATTAAAAACACATCAAAATTACGAGGGAAGAAACAGATACGAAAAACAAAGTAGCTTTAAGCCAGGTAAAGATAAAATTGCCAGTTTCTTTAAAAAAAACTGTTCAAAACAATGTAAAATAAAACTACATATTAAAACACACATTGGATGTACATGTCTTGGGGAGGCTTCTCTAAGCAAGGAAGTTTTTTTTAGCAGGGACCAGAAGCAGTACAGCAAAGGCGCCTGTCCAGTATCAATGGGAGGGGAGTTCCAAAGTTGCCACTTAGAATCATAGAATCACAGAGTTGGAAGAGACCACAAGGGCCATCCAGTCCAGCCCCCTGCCAAGCAGGAACACCATCAAAGCATTCCTGACAGGTGGCTGTCAAGCCTCTGCTTAAAGACCTCCAAAGAAGGAGACTCCACCACACTCCTTGGCAGCAAATTCCACTGTCGAACAGCTCTTACTGTCAGGAAGTTCTTCCTAATGTTTAGGTGGAATCTTCTTTCTTGTAGTTTGAATCCATTGCGCCGTGCCCGCTTCTCTGGAGCAGCAGAAAACAACCTTTCTCCCTCCTCTATATGACATCCTTTTATATATTTGAACATGGCTATCATATCACCCCTCAACCTTCTCTTCTCCAGGCTAAACATGTGGGCCGAACATTATATTCTTGCCATGTTCATGTCATGCTATGCCTGGTATGTGACAAGGCAGCACATATACTCCATGGGGGAGGAGATGCTAAAAATCAGGAGTTTTTCATGTTACTCATTTGGAAATGGAATCTCGGGACCAGATGTATTATGTCTTTCAGCAAAGAGGCCGACCTGACAACTTCTGGTTTCTCTCCCCTGGTTTCTATTCTCTATCCGAAGGCCAAGGCCAGTCAAGATTCCTTTGTGAGAGTTCCTTCCCTTTGTCTCTCGCAAAGGGAATGGCATTTTAATGACAAGCCAAATAGGGAACGGGGGCATTTGGAAATACATAATAAATGTGTATTAGAGAGACAGAAAATTGGAAAATGGCCACCTGCCAGCAGCCACATAAATTTGGGAGCCGATGCATTTTTCCCCCTGCCTTATCGCAGGAATTGTAAATATTTATTAAAAGTATTAAAATAGCGGGAATGTTAAATGTTTCTTTCAGGAGTGGAAATTTACACTGCCACATAAAAAGATGGGATATTCCGATACAGTGTTTATTGAAGGGACTTCATTTTATTAGGTTGTCATCCACAATAAATGGCCAGGTGCAATTGAAACTTGATCCGTTAGTAGAAAAGGGAAGATTTGTGGAAATTAAATCAGTTAGATAGCAAACACACACAGAGAGAAGACCCTTTCTTCATGCTGAAGTATATTAATATACTATTATCCATCCTTTAAAAAAAATAATGGTATCCTTTGTAGCCTATTGGATTGCTTAGCCATGTTCCCATCCTTGCATTCACAACACTAGGATAGCCTATTAAAGAGTCTTGATTTCCCCTAAAGAATTCTGGGTGTTTGTTAAAGCTGCAGAGTGGTGTTTGGAACCTCTATTCTCCACCGAGTTTGCCTCACAGAGCTACAATTCTCAGAGTTCTTTGTGAAGAAGAAGAAGAAGAAGAAGAAGAAGAAGAAGAAGAGTTTGGATTTGATATCCCGCTTTATCGCTACCCGAAGGAGTCTCAAAGCGGCTAACATTCTCCTTTCCCTTTCTCCCCCACAACAAACCCTCTGTGAGGTGAGTGGGGCTGAGCTGAGAGACTTCAAAGAACTGTGACTAGCCCAAGGCAGCTGCATGTGGAGGAGAGGGGAAGCGAACCCGGTTCACCAGATTACGACTCTACCAATCTTAACCACTACACCACACTGGCTCTCAGGATGAATCGTTACATGGCTCTAGAAACTGTAGCCATACCCCCCACCATTTCTCTAATGGAAATATGGACATAACATATTATTATTATTATTATTATTATTATTATTATTATTCCCCACCCATATGACTGGCTTGCCCCAGCCACTCTGCGTGGCTTCCAACACATGAAAACTCTACAGGGCTGCCTTCAGATGTCTTGTAATGGCTGTATAGGCTGGATCTAGACACATCAAAGAAGCATTTCAGTTAAACGCGCTGTAAACTTTGCATGAGAAATCGGGTTGGCAATAGCGGGACTCCACAGCGCCATCTTGTGTCACAGTGTTTGAATGCATAAACCAGACGTATAAAGCACTTTTTCTTTGCTGGTGTAGCTGAGTCCTAAAGTTACTTAACTCCTTGGCTCAGGTGTCACATAACTCCATACCCTCCAACATTTCTCCAATGAAAATAGGAGTGTCCTAAGGGAAAGTGGGACATTCTGGGATCAAATCAAAAACTGGGATGGCTCCTGTATATCTGGGATGTCCCTGGAAAACAGGGACACTTGGATGGTCTGCTGTAGCTCTGGGATATGAATAGGGGTCTTCTATGACCTTTAACAAACTACATCTCCCAGAATTCTTTGTGGGGGGGTGCAGTGGTTGTTTAATGTTATATCGTAGTATGTATGTTGTGAATGCCACCAATGGCTACATTCTGCCTCCACTCTCAGAGACAGTCTGCAGAAACGTTATGCTGAATGTACTTCAAACCCTGGAATTTTCATGTCAGGTTAGAAGACACCCTATCAGAAACCCTGGGGAGCTAACAGTGAGCTAGATGGACTAATGGTCTGACTGAGCATAGGGCAGGTTTCCCTGTTCCCATCATAGCTGCGACAATAAGGTAAAAAAATGTAAAGGACTCCTGGACGGTTACGTCCAGTCAAAGGCGACTATGGGGTTGCGGCGCTCATCTTGCTTTCAGGCCAAGGGAGCTGGCGTTTGTCCACAAACAACTTTCCGGGTCATGTTGCCAGCAGGACTAAACCGCTTCTGGCACAACAGGACACCGTGACGGAAACCAGAGTGCACGGAAACGCCGTTTACCTTCCCGCCGCAGCGGTACCTATTCATCTACTTGCACTGGGGTGCTTTCGAACTGCTAGGTTGGCAGGAGCTGGGACAGAGCAACAGGAGCTCACCCCATCAGGGAGATTCGAACTGCCGACCTTCTCATTGGCAAGCCCAAGAGGCTAAGTGGTTTAGACCACATCACACCAGGTGCGACAATATTCAGGTCTAATTAAGCATATTCAGGTCTTAATAAGAATAAAAACTTCATTTTCATATTGCACTGGGACTGCAAACCTGTTCTGCTGCCACCCCATTTTGGGGTCAAAAACAGCGTACACGTCAGTGGTTGTGTGTCAATCAGACACAGGGGTGTAGCGTGCCGCTTGGCTGCCGGGGGCGGCAAGCCAAGTGGCACACCTGGGGGTGGGGCATCGCTCCGTGTGCATGACATCACGCCGCGCATGCGCACGGAGCGACGCTTCCACCCCTTGCCTCCATGCCGCGGCGAAAAAAGCCACTGAAAGGGGGGGAAAGAAAGACAAAGCAGGTGCTTTCAAGGAGGTGTCACCCCCTCCTGGCTGGCCCGCCCCTCTCCTCCATGCCGCGGCTCTGCCCAGGGAGCCCAGTGGTGAAAAAAGCCGCTGAAAGGGGGGGAAGGCTATTTTCGGCGCTGCCGGGGCAGAGCCACAGGGGCGGCCAGTGAGGGGCGGGTGTCACGTCAGCGACAAGCGTGACACCCCCCTCGCTGGCCGCCCCGCGACTCCGCCACGGCAGCACCGAAAATAGCCTTTAAAAGAAAAAGCCTAGGGAGGCTTTGGAGGCACGGGGGTGGGGCCCCCGCCCCAAGTGTCACCCCCACCAGGGCGCTGCCCGGGGTGGACCGCCCCCTGCCCCCTTGCTACGCCCCTGATCAGACATGTGGGAAATGGTCACTGCCTGTATAAAACTCTTCACTCTTTTGTTATCACTAGCTTTCAAATACACATGGGTATTTACTCAAGAAGTGACAAAAATTGAAGGTGGGGAGAGTCTGATGCTGACATGCACAACCACTTGGAATGTGAGGTGTTTGCACCAAACTCAGCTCCCCACTTATTTGGGGCCACACAGAAGCACACAGGCCAGTTTGGCCCACATTGCATGTGAGCGTCACCCACCATGTAGGCATTGACCTCATCTTCCATTGTTTCAATTACCCTGACGTGAGTTAGTTAGATTTGGCCAATTTTAAGCAAATTAGCCGAACGAATCAAACGCAAACTGGAACTAATCAGGGCTGGAGTCAGAACTAATCAGGTGAATTGAAATCAAGTCTAAATGGAATCTTGTGTAAATATGAACGGGCGGAGGAGGGCAACGGCATTTGGGATTCAGATTTGCTGAGTCAACCCCGGAAACCACCAAGTTCGAAGGGAACGCTGCTCGTCGCAGCTATAATCCTAAATCTGATCCCATAATTATTCCTTCCCCTTGCACTCGTAGGCGATTCAAGACTCCCAGAGGGGAAATGCAGACTTTTCAATGTGAATCACCACTCTAATTGGGCCGTATTTAGATAGAAGGCCTTTTATTCATCTCCTATGTGCAATAATCTTCTGCTCCAGCAGGGGGCTTCCTAAATACTTTATTACTGTACAGTCTTACCCAACCTGGTGCCCATCAGATGCTCTGGACTCCAACTCCGCAACCATCATGGCCAACAATCAAGAGTGATAGTAGTTGGAGTCCAAAACTTTGGACACTTGGATTGGGAAGACTGCACTGTACTAAAGCATTCAACCCTATTCCTGCTGGGAGCCTCTAATTCATTGGTAGGCAAACTATGACACGGGGACTGGATCCAGCCCAATCACCTTCTAAATCCAGCCCGTGGGAGGTCCAGGAATCAGTGTGTTTTTACATGAGTAGAATGTGTGCTTTTATTTAAAATGCATCTCTGGGTTATTTGTGGGGCATAGGAATTCGTTCATTTCCTCCCCCCTTCAAAATATAGTCCGGCCCCCCCCACAAGGTCTGAGGGACAGTGGACCGGCCCCCTCCTGAAAAAGTTTGCTGACCCCTGCTAATTGTTGTTGTTTTTACCCCACCTTTTCCCTTGACAGGACTCGAGGCGGCTTACAGATAAAAGCAAGAACCACTAAAAGCAAAGGTTGCATGCTGTCAAGTCCGCGTAGCGGTTGCTCACAAGTAACGACAAAGTCCGTCTTGTCTATATACAAGTTTATTGTACAAACTATTTACATTGCTGAGCTGGTGAAAACATGACTGCCTCAGTCGCTAGCAGAATCCGGCAGTGCCGGTTTCCGGCTGCGAGCCCAACATAAGAACTTTGGGATACCTAAGTGCCTCCTCCCCTGTTCTTCTTGACCCCTCTGCGCAATTGGGGCGCAAAAGTGGCGTGCTCCCCTCTGAGCGAGTTTTGCGGGACGCGTTGGGTCTCTCAGCAGCATCCTCAAGCCCCTGTCTCGTCGGGCTGCCTGTTGCCTGCCCCTCCGCACTGGAGGAGAAGCCGATTTGCCCGCTGGAAGAGGTCTCACTACTCAGGAGGTGTTGGGGCTCTCTGTACAACGCAGAGCCCTCCCGCGGGGCTGAGGGCAGTTCCCTGACACATAGTTACTTATTGTGGTGTAGTGGTTAAGAGCGGCTGACTTGTAATCTGGGGAACCGGGTTCGCGTCTCCGCTCCTCCACATGCAGCTGCTGGGTGACCTTGTGCTAGTCACACTTCTCTGAAGTCTCTCAGCCCCACACACCTCACAGAGTGTTTGTTGTGGGGGAGGAAGGGAAAGGAGAATGTGAGCCGCTTTGAGACTCCTTCGGGTAGTAATAAAGCGGGATATCAAATCCAAACTCTTCTCTTCTTTCCTTGGCCCGGTGGCTGCATAACTCCATACCCTCCAACATTTCTTTGATGAAAAATGAGAAAAGTGGGACATTCCAGGATCAAATCAGAAACCGGGATGTCTTCTGTAAATCCAGGACTGTCCCTGGAAAATAAGGACACTTGGAGAGTCTGATCTGACAGGGCTATTCTTTTGTTCTTATTACAGCTACCGAGATGCTGAACTTTGTGTTTTCCCCTACCCCAAGAAAGTATGAAGAGGAAGCAACTCCTTATCTTTCCATCATATAAGTGGTAGGTGCCTTTTCCTCTCAGGCTTGCTTAAGCACCATATTGCTTGGTACACTTCCCTCCTTCCCTCTTCTTCATTTACCCTGACATGCACAACGGAAAATAAATAAGTAAAAAAAGTGTCTCCGTCTTATTTATCCTTCTTTGGGCATTTCTTCGCCAGGCAGATGGTCAATTAAGAGCACTAAACAATGACACTGTTTTCTCTGTAAACATTTTTTTTATCCCCTAATAGCCTAACAAATGAGGATCTGGGCTGCCATACCGCTGAATACCATCTTGACTTTCTAATTACAAAGAACTGTGTCTTGATAGTAACAATTACAGCTATAACAATGATGCCAGCGCCGGAACAATATCGTTGGAGGCAAAGTGCTTATCGGAATATTCGGCAAATAAAGGCTCGGCGTTTGCGCCCAAGCTGGAACCGGGAACTTAAAACAACTGGGGGTTGGAGTGGAGCAGAGACAAGAAGGAAGGTTGAAAACATTGGTTTTAGTAGCTCCAGATGTGAATTTGAATCCAATTACTCCAAAAGCCGGGCTAGGGAGAAGTACTGTTTCCTTCTGTTTTGCTAATCGATAGGTGAAAGCGGGTATTAAACTGAACATGGTAATAACTCTCATTTTGATATTTAGCTACACTTCACGTTATTTTCCAAGCACAGCGCCATTTGTGCACATAATGCCAGCGCACAGTTCCTATTGTTGGCAAAATGGTAGTTCTTGGTGTTAAAATTAAAGACTTTCCAATTTTCCCCTCCGTTGCAAAGTCATTCTTTTTTTCAGTGTTTGCCCATGTGCAACGCAATGCTGGGGTGTGCAATTTCAGGGACCGGTGAAGGTCTTACATATTAGCATGGGAATCGGGCCATTAAAATTCATGTACAGTATTTTTCAGGTATGAATGTATGACGGGGGGGGGGAGAAAGGGATACTGGAAAGACATAAATTACTGGGAGTGTTCGAATTTTCAAGACAGGGCTTGGCCGAGACAAAGTATCTGTGAGGGGCAGTGATAGGTAGAACGCCCACCCAGGCTCCCATCCAATAGGCCTGGAAATAGGCAGAGCTATTTCCCAATAGAATAGAATAGAATAGAATATATTTATTGTCATTATCCCCTTCGGGGACAAGGAAATTACTTGGCTGCTCCATCCAACCCAGATAGGGCACTCCACGCAAAAACAAACAACTACAAAAACACTGATAAAAACCATACACACTGATTAAAACCATACAATGATAAAACATAACAGGTAGAATTAGATGACTTCAAAGTCCAGGCTTCCCATTCAAGGCCGCGATCGCTCTAGAGAAGAAGCTGTTTCTAAGACGGCTTGTTCTTGTTGTCATCGTCCTGTATCTCCGTCCCGATGGCAAAAGTTCAAAGAGACAGTGACCAGGATGCGATGGATCCTTCACTATGTCCAGTGCCTTTCTGTGGCACCTCATGGCATAAATCTGCTCCAAGGTGGAGAGCGAGCAGCCAACAATGCTCTCTGCTGCCTTAACAACTCTGCACAACCCCATCCTGTCCTTGGTAGTACAGCTTCCGTACCACACACATAAGCCATAAGTCAGCACGCTCTCAATGGCACAGTGATAGAAGGCAAGCAGCAGCTTTTGTGGAAGATGGTTTTTCCTTAGAACTCTCAGGAAGTACAGTCTCTGCTGCGCCTTCTTCACAAGCCCCCTTATGTTTGCACTCCAGGACAGATCCTCCTGTAATTCAATGCCCAGAAATCTGAACATTGTTACCCTCTCCACACAGATTCCATCAATCAAAAGTGGTTGGACATCAAGAAAAAAGCTCTGCTTATCTCTGGGCTGGTGGAAAAACAACACACACACACCCAGCATTTCCCAAGAAGAGCAGCACAGCTCACATGAGAAAGAGCCCTTGGCCTAATGTTAGGTAGCCCTTGGCCTAATTTCAAAAGCCCTCTGCAAGCA
Organism: Darevskia nairensis; assembly: GCA_034642065.1. NCBI lineage: Eukaryota > Metazoa > Chordata > Lepidosauria > Squamata > Lacertidae > Darevskia > Darevskia nairensis. Next base: position 2,675,719 of record JAWWNI010000386.1, on the reverse strand, counting down.
ATGAGTTCAGATATCTGGGATGCCGGATACATTCCTCTTCTGACAGCCCACTAGGCCAGGAAGAGGCGAAAGAAGGAGTGTGAGAGAAGGTTGGAGGCAGCAACACAATACCAGGAACATGCCCTGCAAGTGGTGTAGGAAAACAAGGGCACCGTGTCTTTTTATCGTGAGGAAATGGAGGCCATTTTGGTTGCCACGACAAAACACGATTTCACAGCGCAATTTCTCCCAGAAAACACACACACAAATTTTGGGGGCTGTGACCTTGTGCCCCAAAAGCACACATTGGCATTTAAAGATGAGAAGAAATTACTAATGATGATTGACAATGAAACGCAGTCGGGGAGATGTGAGGAAGTCACCCCAACATGATTAGATAAGATGAAAGGAAAAATCTGGTGTATGTTGTATTACTGTTGTATTGTGCTAATGTTTTTGTTTTTAGTTTATGTTGTTTATTTGATGTTGTTAAAAACCCAATAAATATCTTTAAAAAAAAAAAGCACACTTTGGTGGGAAGGGAACCATAGTGGGAGATTGCGGGAGATCGGGGCAACCCAAATGGCCCCCATGCTCTCACGATAAAAAAAACCAGGAAGGTGGTGTCTGGAAGATGGCGTCCCAGATTTTGGCTTCAAGATGTTGGAGGGTATGCAGGAGGGGAGGTGGCTATTGTGCTCGAATCCTGCTCGCTGGTTTCCCACAGGTATCTGGTTGGCCATTGTGAGAACAGGATGCTGGACTAGATGGGCCATTGGCCTGATCCAGCAGGCTCTTCCTATGTTAAGGAGGTGTTGGGGAGTGAGAAAAGTGGGTGTCAGAGGGAGAAGAAGGTGATAGACAAAGACCAGAAATCTGGATCTCAATGGCATCACTTATGAAGACTTTGGTACTCTGGAGATGAGGTTGGGACCTAGCCCTAATGATTTATTGGATATTGTACATGATTAGGTCTCAGAGTCTGTCAAGGTCACAGTAAAGGATAGAGGTGGCCTTCCAGATGTTGACTCATCACCGCCATTTTATTTGGATGCCGCCTTTCCACAGTTGAAACTATGCTCAAGGCGGCTTACAACATGACAAGATTTGCATAATTACCAACATAACAGAAGTCATAAGCAATAAATAAAGCACATCAAAAAGTACACAACCTAATGGAAACAATTTCCACATAAATCAGAAGGTCTAAAACGAAAGATACAACAATAATATCAGTAACAGCAACAGCTCTCTCAACCCCCTGTAAACAATACTCCATCAGCTCCACCAGTGCTTTTTTTCTAGAAAAATAGATACCGGGAGTTGGGACTCACCAGAAGTTGTTAGAGTAAGTGCCACATTTTTAACAACAAAAAGATGTGCCAGTACTGCGTACCCATGAGTGCCCCCTGGGGGAACACTGAGTATGACCAATGATCAGGGATAATGGGAGTTGAAAACTCCCATCTGGAGGGCAACAGGTCCCTCCACCCCGGCATAAGGCTATGCAAAACTGGTCAGGCAGAATGAAACTTCCGATTTGCCAGCTCTAACAAGGTGGGGGTACACAGGTCCTACAATTCACATTGTTTCAGTTTCCGTGCATTTAAAACAAAAAACAAAAAACTGTAACATGTTCTTGAGTTGTTTGGTGCTATCTTCACTTTGATCTGGTGGCTGGTTTGATTCCTCCAACACACATTGCAATCCTCTGATAAGCCTTGCATCATGAAACTGTCTGTACTGCTGCCTGCAGAGTTTAGAACAGCTCTGGGTTTGGGGTTTTGTTGCTGAAGGAGAGCAACATAAGACCAAAAGGACAACTTAAATGGAGCTGTTAACTTGACGAGAAACCCTCCAGTGCTGTGATTTAACACGAAGAAGATTAAGCAAAGTTTTTTTTTTGTTTGCTGTGAAAATGGAAAGGGAGGATGTTCCCCAAAGCCCATTCCACTAAACTTTCATTTTGCTGCTTCTTCCAATCTGCTTGCAGCCTTGATTGGCTACAGCCTCAGGATCATTCCTTCTTCTTACTTGCTAAAGCATCCTAGCCAACCAGGGATCCTATACTCAGTCTGATGAAACCAAAGCTGATTGTTATAGCCAATCAGACTTGGATATGTGATTCAGCCAGAAAGCAAATTCAGAGCAAGAGAAGGAAATGTGATTCTCATTCGGAGTGGTTCTGGGAGGGAGCTGGACTTCATACACTTTTGCCGCCCTCGGGCGTCACTGCAGGGATGTGTATTTCAAAGGGGGCTAAACCGTTTGCAAAAGCACAGCCCATTTCAGCTCAGCTCTAAACAAAACCAAAATCACACACATGCTTCAAATTACAGAATCCTCTCTACCTAATGTCTGCAGCTTTGTGGCTTAATTCAGAAAGTAGGCGATTTCACATCCAAACGAGACACAGTAGGCACATACAAGAGATTACTTTTGCGACAAGTTAATCTTCCTATAGCCATTATCTGGAGTAGTTCAAAAAGCTTCGGGAAGGGAAAAAATTGGAACTGTTGTTGAAGAAAAGAATACATGTTCAGGTAATTACAAATAACAGACACATCTGGTTATCTTAATTGTTTGGGAATGTCTCAATTAGCTCCGAATGTTTTCGTAAGGACTTGAAGACGGTAAAAAAAGAAGAGGAAGAACTTTCTCTCAGCAGATTAGATTAGCTGATGAGAGGCAATACTGGGGATCTAAAATGCTCAAGCTGCTGTAGGCCAAAGAGAGCTTGCTGAGCAAGAGCTGTTGAGCTTTTATGTATCTCGGTAGAGTCACAGTGCCAAAGTTAAGGAGGTCGGAGGTGGCCTGCAGAGGGCATGCTATCCATAGGGAATTGGCCTCAATGGGAAGGCAAGGGAGTCCCATTCCCAGGGCAGACTTGATGCTAATTAAACTGCTAAAGGAGAAATCTGAGGGCTCCCTTGGACAAAAAAACAAGGACACCAGCCAGGAATGCCAGAGCAAAACAGCAGCCAGTAGGCTTGGTCTTTATTATTGAAAGAACTGTATACCTGAAGGAGCGTCTCCACCCCCAGCATTCAGCCCGGACACTGAGATCCAGCACCGAGGGCCTTCTGGCGGTTCCCTCACTGTGAGAAGCAAAGCTACAGGGAACCAGGCAGAGGGCCTTCTCGGTAGTGGCGCCCGCCCTGTAGAACGCCCTCCCATCAGAGGTCAAAGCGATTAACAACTATATAACATTTAGGAAATACCTGAAGGCAGCCCTGTTTAAGGAAGTTTTTAATCTGTAACATGTTAATGTATTGTTTTTTAATATTTGCTGGAAGCCGCCCAGAGTGGCTGGGGAGACCCAGCCAGATGGGCGGGGTAGAAATAATAAATTATTATTATTATTATTGCAACAGGACCCCCACCCACCACAAGAAGAAGCAAGATGGAGGTCCTGAACAGGAAGAGACCCCAACTTTTATCAGTTACTAATCCATAGCTGTCAACTTTCAGATTTGAAAATAAGGGATGCCGCGAGGGCGGTGCAATGGCACCAAGTAGCCTCGCCACCCTGCGCTCCAGAGGCTGCGTGCGAACGGGTGAGTGAAAGAGCGAGCGCATAGACGGCAGGCAGTCTGGCTGGCTGGTTGGGCGTGAGGGTCTGGCTGCACAAGGCATGCAAGCTCCGCCCCCAGTCAGTCTCAGACTCCTTATTGGCAGCCGAGCAACGCAGCTGAGGAGCCTCCCTGGCCGGCAGGGAGGGAGAGGAGCTGCTTCCTTTGAAATCCGGGAAATTTAAGGGATATCAACAATCCAGGATAGCAGCGGGAAATGGCATTGGAATAAGGGAGTTTCCCGCAAAAAAAGGGAGGGTTGACAGCTATGCTAATCCCCCAAGCTACACCCCCAAACTACATCATTACTACATCACAAATACATCAGAACTACATCACAAATTGGGAGGGTCGGAGGAGGTAATCTGAGTATTTTGACACCTATGTCACACACCCCCTTGAACCCCTCCCAGACACATTTTCCAGTAAAACAAAAGAGTGTTCAAGGCTTCCTGGCCTGGCTGGGAAGGGCTAACGACTGTCCTTTGTTTTAGCCCGGCCAAATACATTTCCAGGTGGTGGGTCCTTTGTGAGGGAAATGACCGTAGTCTGGCAGCTTTAGGTGGATTCAATCCCCCTGGCAGGGCTCCACTGTGTATGTGATGGTACGCTCAGGGAATTATGGCTGCCTGTGAGAACATCAGGCCTCCCCCCCCCCTTTGATAACCCTCTTAATATGGCGAAGAACAAAAGTGGAACGGTCCCGATCTGATATACGGTTGGTTTTATATGAATTTCTAACAGAAACACCATAGAGAAAGAAATATTTTCACTCAAGTGTGTGTGTGTGTGTGTGTGTGTGTGTGTGTGTGAGTGAGTGTCGTGCCTGTGGAACCTGGGTGGTTCGGGGAAATCCCTGTAACAAAACCATTCAGCCCTAAAAACATGGTCAGAAGTACTACTGATCATCCCTGAATTCCCCCCCCCCAAAAAAACCCCTATATATCCCGACCCAAGAGATACCGACTGTTCATGACTGGCAGATGAAGATGATGGACTATATGGAACTAGCCGAGCTGACCGGGAGACTCCGCGACCAGAAGGAAAAGACGGTAGAAGAAGATTGAAGTTTAAAATTTATTTGAAAAAATACAGTAATATTTATTTAAAAAATTATATTCCTTAGGGGTGTTAATCATAGCTTTGTTGTTCAGTCGTTCAGTCGTGTCCGACTCTTCGTGACCCCATGGACCAGAGCACGCCAGGCACGCCTATCCTTCACTGCCTCTCGCAGTTTGGCCAAACTCATGTTAGTAGCTTCGAGAACACTGTCCAACCATCTCATCCTCTGTCGTCCCCTTCTCCTTGTGCCCTCAATCTTTCCCAACATCAGGGTCTTTTCTAGGGAGTCTTCTCTTCTCATGAGGTGGCCAAAATACTGGAGCCTCAACTTCAGGATCTGTCCTTCTAGTGAGCACTCAGGGTTGATTTCTTTAAGAATGGATAGGTTTGATCTTCTTGCAGTCCATGGGACTCTCAAGAGTCTCCTCCAGCACCATAATTCAAAAGCATCAATTCTTCGGCGATCAGCCTTCTTTATGGTCCAGCTCTCACTTCCGTACATTACTACTGGGAAAACCATAGCTTTAACTATACGGACCTTTGTTGGCAAAGTGATGTCTTTGCTTTTTAAGATGCTGTCTAGGTTTGTCATTGCTTTTCTCCCAAGAAGCAGGCGTCTTCTAATTTCGTGACTGCTGTCACCATCTCCAGTGATCATGGAACCCAAGAAAGTGAAATCTCTCACTGCCTCCATTTCTTCCCCTTCTATTTGCCAGGAGGTGATGGGACCAGTGGCCATGATCTTAGTTTTTTTGATGTTGAGCTTCAGACCATATTTTGTGCTCTCCTCTTTCACCCTCATTAAAAGGTTCTTTAATTCCTCCTCACTTTCTGCCATCAAGGTTGTATCATCAGCATATCTGAGGTTGTTGATATTTCTTCCAGCAATCTTAATTCCGGTTTGGGATTCATCCAGTCCAGCCTTTCGCATGATGAATTCTGCATATAAGTTAAATAAGTTAAATAAATCATAGCTTTAGGCGTAGATATAGATTAAGATTTAGTTAGTTTAAAATACTTTTAATTAGAATGGTGTTAAGTGCTAAAATTTATGAATTTATATAGTTGGATATAGGTTTTTTACTATGTTACTGCCAAAGAGGATTCAAAATGGAGCTTAGAAGGGGGGACAGGGGGAGGTCACCTTAAAATGTTAAGACAGTATGATTTGTATAAGAAATATTGATGTTTCGTTTGTCTTTCTCTATGTTTGTTTTGTTATTTTTCTTATAAAATGAATAAATAGTATTTTTTTAAAAAGCACACCTATATATCCCCCCCCCCAAAAAAGTATTCAACGATTGGATTGCAACCAACAGAGGCCGCTTTCACACCCTACATTCAAAGCCCTATGTTGCCATTTTAAACCAACATGGCTTCTCGCAAAGAATTATGGGAGCAGGAATTTGTTAAGGGCGCTGGTGAGAGTTCTTGGGGGCCCATTTCCCACCCACTGAGTTACAATTCCCAGTGTTTCTGAGGAAGAGGGGCTGGTTGTTACATCACTCTTGTAGTTCTGTGAGGGAAAGAGGGGTCTCCCGGCAGCTCTCGGCACCCTTAACAAACCACAGCCCCCAGAAGGACTGTTTAAAGTGGTGATGTGGTGCTTGAAATGTATGTGCAAATGTGCCTGAGGCTTTGAGCTTGAAGTTGATGTCCCAGAATTCCGGACACAGTGCTTCTTTTTGGTTAAAAAAGAGAGAGGTGCCATTACTCATATCTTGATAAAATGGCTGCCATGGGCAGCAGAGAGAGAGAGAGAGAGAGAGAGAGAGAGAGAGAGAGAGAGAGCTCTCAACTTTCGGATTTGAAAATAAGGGATTTTCCCCAACTTTCGGATTTGAAAATAAGGGATGCCGCGAGGGCAGTGCAATGGCACCAAGTAGCCTCGCCACCCTGCGCTCCAGAGGCTGCGCGCGAACGGGTGAGCGAAAGAGCGAGCGCATAGACGGCAGGCAGGCTGTCTGTCTGGTTGGGCGTGAGGGTCTGGCTGCACAAGGCATGCAAGCTCCGCCCCCAGTCGGTCTCAGACTCCTTATTGGCAGCCGAGCAACGCAGCTGAGGAGCCTCCCTGGCCGGCAGGGAGGGAGAGGAGCTGCTTCCTTTGAAATCCGGGAAATTTAAGGGATATCAACAATCCGGGATAGCAGCGGGAAACGGCATTGGAATAAGGGAGTTTACCGCAAAAAAAGGGAGGGTTGAGAGCTATGGAGAGGGGGTGTGTGTGATGGTGTTCATGAACACCATCGCGAAAAAGCATTGCATTCATCCCTGAGATTGCCTCCAATGGCCTTACAGAGTAGACGTTAAAGCAAATGTCAGGTGTGATCTGATTAAATAAAAACAGTTCATGATTAGATCCATAAATAAAGATTCTTCATTAAAAAGAAAAAAGAAATCTGCTTCTCCGAAATTGCAAGACGTTAAACACATTTTCTCCAAAGCTAAACTGTCATCGGCTGCATGTGCAATATGGGGTGTGAATGCCTTTGAGGAGAGCTTTATTTAGAACTCAGTAAATTCAGGAGTAAAACGTTTCTCTCCCGCAGCTAATCTGCGATGCCACAATATCCCGCAAGCTCTGATCCCTCAGTCATCGCTACCCCAGTCTTTCGCCTTGCTATTTTACCCCTTGCTGGGAATCACAAGTGGCAAGGGGACCATTCTTGCATTCAGATCCTGCTTTCAGGCTTTCCATGGGCATCTGGTTGACAGATTCTTTGCCTAAACTTCCTCCTCAGTGGGAAGATCTCAGGAATTTCTAGAGCAGTACTGATCGTTCTCCTGCATCTGTGCATTAACTGATTTGCTTCACGCATGTATAGTTTTCCCCATCTAAGAGTTTCCCAACAATGGGCAAGTTCTCCTTGCAAGTTTGCTGCTGCATAAAGGATCCAGAGCTTGAACCATAAATGCTCATATCATATCAAAATCCCTATGTTGCATTCAGTTGAGGGAAATATTGCATTTATTTTCCTGTTTATATTGCCCCATTTTCTAACATTCCTGTCACACTGCCGTACCTGTTGCGTAATGGAACTCTGGCTTTTAATACACTGTTATGTCATGCTAAATTTCATTCACACCAGTGACTCAACGATGTATGTCATTGGACGACATCACCACTCCTTCTGTTCCCTCATGAAAACATCAGGAATACTGCTGCCAGCATGCGGCTTCAAATTTTGACACTTTATTCCTGCAGTTTTCCAGTTTAACGGGGTGGCCCAGGGATGTTTCCCCCAATGGAAACAATTTATACAGAAATGAGTGCTAAAATTAGTGGTATTCTGCTAGATTTCTGCTAGATCTCCAGAAGTTGGAGTTCTTGATTGAAGCTCACACGAAAATAGTAGAAGGGCAAGAACTCAGACCACAGAAGTAAAATAATACTGGCTAGTGGGTCAAATGATACAAATGTTTCAAATAGTCTCTTCTGTAGATTTATTTATAGAAGTTTATACTTCAGATGAAGTATTTGCACCAGGACAGGGCCCTGTTTCGACTATATGGCAAGAATACATTTTCATTGTTATTTTTTCCTATATGTTTTACAAAATTATTTTAGATGGCGATGCATATACTTTATGTTTGTATGAAAATTCAACATGTTGAGAGGGTCTCTAATGAATGTATATTTAACTTATTCCAGCTGAAGAAGAATTTTCGAAACAGGGCCCTGTCCTGGTGCAAATACTTCATCTTACATATAAAAGGTAAAGGGACCCCTGACCATTAGGTCCAGTCGTGTCCGACTCTGGGGTTGCAGCGCTCATCTCGCTTTATTGGCCAAGGGAGCCGGCGTACAGCTTCCAGGTCATGTGGCCAGCATGACAAAGCCGCTTCTGGCGAACCAGAGCAGCACACGGAAATGTCGTTTACCTTCCCGCTGCTAGGTTCCTATTTATCTACTTGCACTTTGACGTGCTTTCGAACTGCTAGGTGGGCAGGAGCAGGGACCGAGCAACGGGAGCTCACCCCGTCACAGGGATTCGAACCGCCAACCTTCTGATCGGCAAGCCCTAGGCTCTGTGGTTTAACCCACAGCGCCGCCTGGGTCCCATGTGACGTATAAACCTCTATAAATAAATCTATCTACAGAAGAGACTATTTGAAACATTTGTATCATTTGAACCACTATCCAGTATTATTTTACTTCTGTGGCCTGAGTTCTTGCCCTTCTACTATTTTCGTGTGAGATCTCCAGAAGTGGCTTTCATGCCACGTGCAAGCTCAAATATAAGGTGGAAATTAATAGTTAGGGAAACATCAGGAAAATGGAACAAACTGCCTGAATCTTTAAGGCTCCACAAAACACTTCGCTGTCTTTTCTGCAACCAACCCGTCCAGAGTCAGTGACACACCACAATCTCACGTTTGTGCAATTGGCTTAACTGTACAACAGTACAACTACTTTCTTTTCCTTTTTTCCGGAAGGTTGTAGCTTGATTCATGACACTTTCATATACCTGCAAATTATGAGGTTTTCACATCCTCAACCCCGCTGCCAATCACAAATAACTCTGGCATCCTTAAAGTGAAGCGCTTTGAAGACATTGAAAACCCCAGTGTCAATGCAGAGCAATGCTGAACACAATCTCTCGCCCGTTTGCCAAGTTGCAACATCATGCCTAGAAAGAAAGGCATTATAAGAACCTGTCTGACGAGTCTGGAATTATCTTCCTTGGGTGAGTCGCTGAACCACCAAACTGCCGCATCTGTTGCAACTGCAGATAAATTTGAGCAGGCGATAGGTGTTTGCGTGTTTAGACCTTTTACCAACCCCTAGAAATGGAAGTGAGAGTTGGACCATAAAGAAGGCTGATCACCGAAGAATTGATGCTTTTGAATTATGGTGCTGGAGGAGACTCTTGAGAGTCCCATGGACTGCAAGAAGATCAAACCTATCCATTCTTAAAGAAATCAGCCCTGAGTGCTCACTAGAAGGACAGATCCTGAAGTTGAGGCTCCAGTACTTTGGCCACCTCATGAGAAGAGAAGACTCCCTAGAAAAGACCCTGATGTTGGGAAAGATTGAGAGCACAAGGAGAAGGGGACGACAGAAGATGAGATGGTTGGACAGTGTTCTCGAAGCTACTAACATGAATTTGGCCAAACTGCGGGAGACAGTGAAGGATAGGCATGCCTGGCATGCTCTGGTCCATGGGGTCACAAAGAGTCGGACACAACTGAACAACTGAACAACAACAAGAAATAATTTCACACATGACTCAGATATTTGGTTTGGTTTTTGGTTTGGCAGAATTTAGGCCACAACTTTATTGATTACAATCAAGTGAGTACAAAACAAAATAAAAAAATTCCTTCCAGTAGCACCTTAGAGACCAACTAAGTTTGTTCTTGGTATGAGCTTTCGCATGCACACTGACCCAGAGCTCTATCGTAGGTCAGCCAAGGGTGAACACCAGGGACAGCGGAAGGTGGGAACCCCGCCAGTATGCTACCCTGATGTCCCCGGACTCGGGCATGAGCACAGCTCCTCACAGGGTTGACCAACCATTGAGTCCCTGAATTCCTTTACCGGAATACCCTTCACATAGGGATAGCTAGAGCATCCTGCCACCCCTATCACCTGAACCAGAGCCTATCCGCAACCTTACAAGTTGTGATGATTTGCTACATGGCAGGAGAAACCCAAGTGGCAACAGCCAATCAGCGCCAAGTGGGGAAAATTCCTGCTGTGCCCCTGCGCCAACAACAGGTGACACACGACGGCATAGCAAGGTCAAGCGCAAGCCCTAAATATAGGGAGAAGTGGGTGGGTGTTCCGATGCACTGGCCCAAAGAGGAAGCTCAGACGCACGTGCATGGGCTTAAATAGGTCCCTCGATGTCTTTTACCTGCATGCCATTGGCCAGATTGCTCCCAGCATCGAGGGACCTACCAATAGGGTGTTGTGGCCATCCAATCGATCCCAGTCACTGGGCTCGGTTGCCAGGTCGCACCACAATGTGTGCCCTCTTTTAGGGAGGGCCCGATTAATCAATGGCAATTTTGGGAACAAATTTTATTCATGGACACACACACACTCACCCCCCCCCAAAGTGATGCTTTTTAATCTGTGTCATTGCCCCATATATACACTATTTCAGGCTATGGGCCTGACTATGAAATCTAACAAACTAACGAAGCAAAATGGCATTAATTGCTTCGTCTATTCCAAGGGAAAACAAACAAACCAACCTACTATTGTGCTTCCATGTGGGTAATCTGTACCTGCTGAAAATACCTAGTACATCATTAGAGGACCAGGCAGGGCTCTGTTGATGAAGCACTGTTTCCGTTCAGGTACCGCGGCAGAGCTATATCCTTTTGATCTGCCTGTGGGTTTAATAAGCATCCCAGATGGCGTACTAGGCCCAAAGCAAGAATGGATAATCACACAGCTCTACCCTCCAAATAATAATAAATGAAGGGTAGAGGAGGAGCAGAGATAAAGAAAGCTCTTGCAAGCCATAACTATTCAATAGAGCAATCACTGAGGTACATTTGCGTCCTGGCTTTTCACAGGTGAAAGGGATGCTCTTTTAAATAAAAACACAGGCTGCAAATGCACCGAGTTATTGTTATTATATGTGACACGGAGCAGGAATCGTTTGAGCGACGCTGAGCGTAAGGATATCATTTGCCCTGCGTTATAATGCACAGCCTCCTCTCTCCCAAGCACACATCCCAGCGTCCGGACTGGCAGGAGGGGAGGGGAGGCCCCTATTTTGTTAAAGACCCCACTGTCGCCTCTAAACAACCACGTGTGACGTACACATCTTCCGTCTATCATTTACCAATCATATTTCTAGGGCCTGCCCATCAGCAAAGTTTCAGGGTGTCAAGTCGATGTCACATAAACCTGGCCTTCACCGGCAAAATTACTCGTTGTCGGGGATGATTTCGTGGCAATATTCCCGGGGCTTGCAGGAGGCACGTTTGTAGGGTGGGGAGGACAGCCCCGCTCCGCCCAACTGCCAAATGCTTTAGCAGCTGCCGCGAAACAGCTTATCCCCCTTCGCAGAAGATCAAACCCCTTATTATCTGCCAGATCTGCCTCATTAGGAGGAGACAAGCAGGCAAGCCCAGGGTGTTGAGGACAATCCGGACATCCGTCATCAGTCCCACTGAATGGCGCCGCATGGAGCATTTCCTGATTTCAGCTTAGGGCAAACCGTTTGAGGAACGGATCTCACCGTGGCACTGAGGGGGGTCACCAACGTGGTGCCCACAGGCACCCGCAGGCCAGCCAGGACCTCGTGTGGTGACCAGGAAAGGTCCTGGCAAATAACCCCTCTGAAATCCAGGGTTGCTGTTCCTGCTCAGTTCCTGTTTGCCCTGCCTCCAACATAGCACACACCCCTTTCAAACTTTTCACATTTCACCAGATGCCAGGATCGGCACTGCCATGGACTGGCTGGAAGCCGAGGGTTGGTGGGAGGCACCAGCCAGAGCAGATTTCAGCGTCACACTAATATATCATGCAAGCATCTCTGCTTAGCAGGTGGAATGATATGTGCTGCTTTGTGGGTTCTTCCAACCCCAGAACCAATCTGGGGGGGGGGGGCAGAGAGACAGAAAACAAGGGAAAGTCCCATTGCTGTGGTGGGATCCATGCTACTGGCTCCTGCCGGTGGAACTAGTTGGTTGAATGCAACAAAATGTGTGGAATTTGGTGCATTTGTGTTATGTACTGAGTTGAATAGGATCCAAAATGCAGCAGTCTGATTGTTCCTAGAACAATAGGATTCAGAATGCAGCAGTCTGATTGGTCCTAGAACAATAGGATCCAGAATGCAGAAGTCTGATTGGTCCTCAGGAGCCACCCAATCCAGCTCCAGGTGGAAGTGAATCCGCAACCTGATTGGTCTACAGGAGTTAGAATTAGCCAATCACGTGGGGCCCATTGTGTAAATAGTGTATATAAAGCAGATGTTCTGGGGGAACTTGCATTCCTCGCTACTATGAGCTGAATAAAGAGCATGAAATCCACACTCGACTCTGAGTATATTTCAATTTGTTTCACCCCTCCTACTTTGGATGCTCATCAATGAAAGTAATAATAATGATGATGATGATAATAATAATAATAATAATAATAATGATAATGATAATAATAATAATTTATTTTTACCCCGCCCATCTGGCTGGGTCTCCCCAGCCACTCTGGGCGGCTTCCAGCAAATATTAAAATACATTAACATGTCATAGATTAAAATTGTGGGTTTTTTTTTAATGGAAGTGTGTTCCTTTTGCTCAGTTGGGGAGGGGCGGAATCACAGAGGGTATTTCAACCCCCAGTGCACAATTTGGGGTTTTTTTTGGGGGGGGAGGAGTCCACCTTATTTATATGCTGACCTGAGAGAGAGGAGAAAGAGAGGAGAAAAAAGAAGGAAGGAAGGAAGGAAGGAAGGAAGGAAGGAAGGAAGGAAGGAAGGAAGGAGAGAAACTGGCCAAACTTGGGGGATTTAAACATTAAATTAAATGAATACAGCATGTGTGTTTTTTTAGAATGTGTGTTGTCAAAGTTACTGTGACAGCTCAGAAGCTGTTAGGCATTATGTGTCAAGAAAATGTACTCGGAGAAAAAGAACATGGAGTGACTGTCAAAAACCACAGGAGGAATTCCAAGTCCTGCATCCCTCCGAATACGGTCTCGAAACCATTATGACTATTGTCCTGATTGTGGCGGTGTGTGTACCCCGACAGATCGGTAAGAGTTAATGGCATGCCGTATAATGAATTCAATAACGGGGAGTTTAAAAAGGTCTAATTAGCGAGTAACCGCTTTATTATGAAAAGAAACGGTAATGAATTTAATAGCTCAAAATCATTAACAATATTTAGTTTGCCGGTACTTGTACTGCATTCTCTTCATTAATATGAACATTTAATATGTTTTAAAATGGATTTGTAATACTTTCTGGGTCACGGGGTCACGCTGACAGAACAAGTGTAATTATTCCGCTAATTGTTATCTCTGCATGTTTGTGCTCTAAACTGCCGCCTATTTAGGTGGCGAGGTTTTCATCTCTGGAAAAGGGAGAAAAAAGTTGCAAAAATGAAATAAATAAAAGTAATTAAGAAGGAGAAGTTAAGGGAAATGAAGCAAGTAGCCTTGAAAGGCAGCAAAACAATCCGCTGTTTTCCACATCCCTTAGGACTAAGTGGACAGCTAGGAGGATGAATCTGTTTCCTTCCAGATGTTGTGAACTGCCCTGAGACCTACAGATGAAGGGCGGTATACAAATTTAATAAATAATAATCATTACCTCTGACCATTGGCCAGTCTGGCTGGGGCTGATGGGAGTTGCCCAGGTTCTCCCACCCATTCTGAACAGAGTTTGGTAGTTCAGTACAATGGTACCTCAGTTTTCGACCGTAATCCGTTCCGGAAGACCGTTCGAGTTCCGAAACATTCGAAAACCAGAAACTCAACAGCCGACAGCTATGCCTCAGGATCTTGCACACAGTAGAAGCTGTGTGGCATGTTTGACTTCCGAGGCGTGTTCGTAAACCGAAGCATTTACTTCCGGGTTTACGACGTTCCAAAACCGAAATGTTCGTCAACGGAGACGTTCGAAAACCGAGGTACCACTGTAGATGAAACCTCTGCTGTGAGATATCATCTCCTACAATGACAAAGGGTATTTGTATTTAAATCGTAATTATACCATACCCTCCAACATTTTTCCGATGAAAATAGGGATGAAAAATAAAATGAAAGGCACAAATACAGGATGGGTGACATCTGGCTTGAGAGCAGTACATGTGAAAAGGATCTAGGAGTCTTGGTAGACCACAAACTTGACATGAGTCAACAGTGTGATGCAGCAGCTAAAAAAGCCAATGCAATTCTGGGCTGCATCAATAGGAGTATAGCATCTAGATCAAGGGAAGTAATAGTACCACTGTATTCCGCTCTGGTCAGACCTCACCTGGAATACTGTGTCCAGTTCTGGGCACCACAGTTCAAGAAGGATACTGACAAGCTGGAACGTGTCCAGAGGAGGGCAACCAAAATGGTCAAAGGCCTGGAAACGATGCCTTATGAGGAACGGCTTAGGGAGAAGAGAAGGTTAAGGGGTGATATGATAGCCATGTTCAAATATATAAAAGGATGTCATATAGAGGAAGGAGAAAAGTTGTTTTCTGCTGCTCCTGAGAAGAGGACACAGAGCAATGGATTCAAACTACAAGAAAGAAGATTCCACCTAAACATTAGAAAGAACTTCCTGACAGTAAGAGCTGTTCGACAGTGGAATTTGCTGCCAAGGATTGTGGTAGAGTCTCCTTCTTTGGAGGTCTTTAAGCAGAGGCTTGACAGCCACCTGTCAGGAATGCTTTGATGGTGTTTCCTGCTTGGCAGGGCGTTGGACTGTATGGCCCTTGTGGTCTCTTCCAACTGTACGATTCTATGATTCTATGTCCTATTCCATCATGATAAAAATTTTGTTATTTATTCCCCACCCATCTGACTGTCCCTGGAAAACAGGGACACTTGGAGGGTCTGTCAGTGGTAGACTCAACCAGATCTCAACTGAAAGCTTTCCTTTCTTCTCCCAGTCTCTTACCCTGGGAGATCTTCCCTTCCTGTCTCTCACACAGGGTCCTTCACCAGCCACCCAACACCTTCATGTGTAAGTGATACTTGGACCACAATAGCAGCCCAGAGCAGAGGACAGCAGAGGAATGATGGACATTCCTAACTTAGGTTCACTGATTTCTACTCTTGGTAGAACTTTCCTTGTAGGCACCCCTATGACTCGGGCATGCCTTAAACACTACAAATGCAAATTGTGGGTGGGATCTGGCAGACGTTTGTCAAATTTTGGTCCCATTGAAATCAATTGTACTTGCGTTAACCACACTTTCTCCACTGAATATTGAAAGGATAAGGTTGTGAATGCCGACTAGACATGATGGCTGCCCTCTGCCTCCACAGCTGGTATTGCTGGAAACTGCAGGAGTGATCACTGTGGGAACAAGATGCTGGACAAAGATGGACCATTTGCCTGATCCAGCAGGATCTTCTCATGTTCTTAGATGGACCAATGATCTGACTCAGGATAAGGCGGATTCCTGCGATTCTGCGACTGCTGAGATAATGCATGTGTCATGCTTTGAAAACTTTAAGTGCCAAAGCCATGCTCGCCGCTATTTCTCACAATAAATAAATACATTCCTGCTGAGCTTCAGCCATTTACTTCAAACCTCCAGGCTCCTTCTATTTCAACCATTTCTGAAAACATTTCGTGGAATTGTGCAGACAATCTAATGCACAGGACAAAGCCTTAGCGGACCCCCCCCCCCAAGCATTCCGGTGTCGACTTGCGCCACCATTATCAGGAAAGTTTGAGCATTTTTCAAGCAGAGGATATTTCTCAAGAGCAGCAGCTTTTCGGGGAAATTTGTTTATTGTATCACTTTAGACTGTTCATGCCTTTATTAAGGAGTGACAGAAGTTACAATAGGGGTGGTGCGAGAGTACTCTGGAGTTGTGCTCTGAAACCACCTCACTGAGCTCAGAAACCTGCGGAAAGCTTATCAGACAGGAACTGAAAATCAGGTTTTTGTCGGCTTCTGGATTTCTATGTGGAATTTGGCTGTTCCAACCTGATTCAGCTTTGCCCACATCAGAACACCTCTGGCATTGTACACCTGTGCTACTTGCACATTGCATTTTTTTAAAAAAATAAAAGAAGCCAGACTCATTATGCAGAATTATATATTATGTGTCTTTGTCCATGGCGTTTTCTTGGCAGGGATACTGGAGTGGCTTGCCAGTTCCTGCTCCAGGTGGATCACGTTTAGTCAAAACTCTCCACTATGACCTGTCCATCTTGGGTGGCCCTGCATGGCATAGCTCATAGCTTCTCTGAGTTATTCAACCCCCTTTGCCACGACAAGGCAGTGAGCCATGAAGGAATGAGAGCTGGACCATAAAGAAGGCTGATTGCCAAAGAATTGATACTTTTGAATTCTGGTGCTGGAGGAGACTCTTGAGAGTCCCATGGACTGCAAGAAGATCAAACCTATCCATTCTGAAGGAAATCAGCCCTGAGTGCTCACTGGAAGGACAGATCCTGAAGCTGAAGCTCCAATGCTTTGGCCACTTCATGAGAAGAGAAGACTCCCTGGAAAAGACCCTGATGTTGGGAAAGATGGAGGGCACAAGGAGAAGGGGACGGCAGAGGACGAGATGGTTGGACAGTGTTCTCGAAGCTACCAACATGAGTCTGACCAAACTGCGGGAGGCAGTGGAAGACAGGCGTGCCTGGCGTGCTCTGGTCCATGGGGTCATGAAGAGTCGGACATGACTAAATGACTAAACAACAACAAATATATTACAGTGGTCCCTCGACTTACGAAGATAATCCGTTCCGACGGAATCTTCGTAGGTCAAAATCATCGTAAGTTGAGTCCCCATAGGAACGCATTGGAGAAAAACTCCGTAGGTCGAAAAAAAACTTCGTAATTTGAGGAAACTGCATCTAAAACGGCCGCGGTTTCCTTTCGGAAGTCGAAAAAATTCGGAAGCGGCGGCTGCTTTGATCCCTTGTAACTCGAAAAATGCGGAAGTCGAGTCACTCGTAAGTCAAGGGATCACTGTATGTGTATAATACTGCGGCAAATATTCCCACTTCTGAACCCATTTTTGTAAGCATTGGGGCTGCTTCCAGAAACACTAGATCAGCTTCTCTGGCTGATATTCCTTACCCCCAATGCAACACCATTAAACATATTAAAATGCGGAAAATGGGCATCTTTCTATCTTTGCAGGCTTGCATCACTACTCCGCATTCTCTGTCTTGAACCACTACACCTCTGTCCCCTATTAGAAAAAAGAAAAGCTTGAACTGTCCTGACTTAATCAAGCCACTTTTATAGATTAGTTAAACAAGTTTTGTTCATGTGTTTTTAACATTGATACGTCTGGTATGCTCAGTTGTGAACCGGACACATTCTTATGTATCATTTCAGTTTTGACAACATGTCTATGATACTTCTCTGCAGATACGCTTTTTAAAAAATAAATAAATAGCAGTTTTTTGCATCTGCCGTAGTTTCATTAGATGCTGCTAAAATTATTTTGCTTTCCTGATAGGAGACTGTGTTTAATCAAAATTGTTGCAGAAGTAGCAATGTGTGTTTTTTGCTATAGGATCTAGCAAATCCTTTCATGTAGCTGGATGCTTTGTGGAATGTAGTGCTGGTTTTATTTGATAATTGAGAAAGTACAGGGGAAAACAGACTCCTTCAAAGGAAAATTTGAGTATAAATATCCCTTCCTTTGAGCATCTTTCTCCCTTTCGTTTGAGAAGACCCGTACCACCTTTTGTTCTTTTTCTAGAATAGCATCTTTGATTCAGCTCTGCATCAACCATCAATACATTAGAGTTGTAATGAGAGCTTGTACTCAATTGCAGGGCGTGTCATTTGGGGGTGGAGCTTAATTATTTTGCAAATTTATTCAGTGAGAGGTCTTTAAAATTAGGGAAATGTTGTATGCATGCATAATACATGTTTCTAAGCATATTTTGTAAGCAATCTTTACATATATATATATATAAAATCGTTCAAGTTGGATGTTTGTTAATGATCGCCTTTCTCCGTAACCCCTTGATCGATTCCGTTCAAATTTGGGCACAACGTTCCATGGTCATATGGGAGTGATCACATGTACTTATATTGTACAAACACCACACCTTTCCCAGGTAAAAATGTGATATTGTGTAAAAAAATATAGTGCCCTCCAGTGGACGTTAAACAGCACAGCACAGCAGTTTCCGAACCCTCCTCCTCCTCTCCTGACATCACTGCCACCATCCAATCGACAGACAGAGCAGCCGCAAACGCTACTGCTGGGACAAAGAACCTCATAGACTAAAATAATAGTAATAATATGTTGTAGAAACAAAGACAAAAACGAGATGGACAAACGGAGAACACGCAGACTGGACTTCAAAAGATAAGCTGTAGGTAAGCATACACTTTCTCTTTCATACTCTATCTTACTTTTCCATTTCAACAAATCACCCACAGCAAGGCGTGGCCGGGTCAGCTAGTATGGACTAAAATCCCTTCTGTGGCCCCTTTGGGTTTAGGGGCGCTGAAGTTAAGCTTGATTAATTTCATAGTAGGTCCACCTGTGGCCAAGCAAAATGGAGCCCTGGGGCTGAAAATAGTTTCTCGCCCCCCTGGCCTTCGGTAAATAACTTCCCTTGCTTCCAAGAAAACAGGCAATGCCTCTATCATTCCTGCAATCCGTACCGGTTTCTGATTTGATCTGGAATGTAATGTCCTGCTTTTCCTTGGGACGTCTCTATTTTCATCAGAGAAATGTTGGCGGGTATGGAGTTAAGAGACCCCTGAGCCAAGGCAATAAGTAGCTATGCAACCTTTAGAAAACATATGAAGGCAGTCCTGTATAGGGAAGTTTTAAAATGTGTAATGTTTTATTATGTTTTTATATATGTTGGAAGCCGCCCAGAGTGACTGGGGCAAACCCACTCAGATGGGCAGAGTCACTGGCGTAGGAAGGGCGGGGCGTAGGGGGCAGTGTGCCCGGTAGGGCTCCATCTTGGCTGCCCCCCCCCACTGCGCACCACGCCCCCAAAACACGCGCCACGCCCCTGTGGGCGGCACGTCACGCCCACAAAACGCGTGCCAGCCCCACCCCCGCCTGCTTCCCGCCCCCAGTGCCAGAGCATGAAGCTCCGCCAGTGGGCGGAGTATAAGTATAATAATACTACTAATAGTACTACCGTAATGCTACTAATGCTAATGCTAATGCTAATGCTAATTATTATTATTTTTATTATTAATAACAATAGAGTAGGACGTCCTATTTTAACAATATTTAGCTAGTATGGAACACGAGCCTCACCATGATTGCTCTGCACTGCGTTTAGTTAGGACTGCTGTCTTAGGAAGTATACATTAGCTAGTTTCTTAGAGCTCTGCCAATAGAACAGAGCACCTGGGTTTTGTTTGCTTTCCTTGTTGTTTGAGATGATTCCACCTTAGTCCCTATGATAACAAGGCAATCTCGCAGCAGTCACACCGAGATACCGTCCCAGCTTCTCGTACGAGGGGCAAGCGACCTCCTTGCTGGGTCAAGGAGGGTGTCTCTGACATTGATCTCAAGAACAGAAGTGGCACTGGCTTCTGCACTTTGGGGAGCCTTCAAGCACCTTGGCCTACAGGGGCCTCTGGAGGTCAGGGGAGAGGGGTAAAGGCTCGGCTTTTCAGGGCAGAAAGAAGCACAGCAGATCATCACCCCAGAGACACATCCAATTTCCCAAAAGGGATGAGATTCAGGGAGAGGGCTGCAGTTGGGGAGGTGCATAGCTCAGTGGTAGAGCATCTGCTTTGAATGTGAGAAGGTCCCAGTTTCAGTCCCTGGTATCTCCAGGTAGGGCTGGGAGAGGCTTCTGTCTGCAACCCTCCAAAGCTGCTGCCATTCAGTGCAGACAGAACTGAGCTAGCTGGACTAATTGTCTCCGTATAAGGAAGCATGCAATATCCCTAGATAGCTGCAGAGTCTGATCAGGCTGTAAGCCTGAAGCATAGGTACCATCTCTGTGAGGCCCTCCCTTGTTTTGGAGTTGCCGGGGAGCGCCGGAGGGATCTTTGCACCACGGCACCGGATATGCTTAAGACGGCCCTGAACCTGAGACCTTCTTCATGCCAAGCAATGCTTTGCCGCTCACCTTCTCTGACGAACCGAACTGAACAAGATCGGGTCTGTTTGGTTCAGCTGCCTTGCAAAGGCAACTGGAAGCACACGTTAGGACTGAATCATCCTGAATGCGATTTCTCCTTTTTAGCCTTTGTGGCTTCGCCACTAAGACAAAACCCACAGGGCGCCGCGGAGTGTGCAGTGAAAGCACGGCGTAACTTGACGTGAGTGACATCACGGAGTTAAGCAAATTGGACAGAGCAAGTGACTCAAGGCGACTTTCCTTTCCCTGCGACCACGTGGGAGCCCGGCGATGTCTTGCTGCAACGGCGGAGGCTCTCCTGATTTCCAGGTCAGTGGATGTCGGGAGCCTCACCGACATGACACTGCAGACCACAGAGGAAGCAGCAGAATCAATAGCAGATGCACGAAAGGGCACTTTGTTGGAGAGACAAAGGAGAGAGCGCCGTTCCCTGTAAAATGGAAACCAGGATGCAAAAGAGCGGAGGGGGAAAGGAGATTGACAGGATTCTGAATTCCCTCTGAATCGAGAGAAAGCTTCACATCTCTCTGTCCGGCTGCCGGTGGAATTTACCTCGGCCGATCCCATAGACTCAAGTTACCTTGCTGTGTTTAAAATGCTTCTCCCCTCAGAATTGGGTACACGGTTGCATTCTGGTGGTTGGCATGCAATGGAATCTGCTTTGACAGCTTCTGATGGCTGGAAGTTTCCGAGGGCGCAACCAGACATGGACATATCCATAGATGTCAACCCTCCCTTTTTTTGCGGGAAACTCCCTTATTCCAATGCCGTTTCCCGCTGCTATCCCAGATTGTTGATATCCCTTAAATTTCCCGGATTTCAAAGGAAGCAGCTCCTCTCCCTCCCTGCCGGCCAGGGAGGCTCCTCAGCTGCGTTGCTCGGCTGCCAATAAGGAGTCTGAGACCGACTGGGGGTGGAGCTTGCATGCCTTGTGCAGCCAGACCCTCACACCCAACCAGACAGACAGCCTGCCTGCCATATACATGCTCGCTCTTTTGCTCACCCATTCGTGTGCAGGGTGGTGAGGCTACTTGGTGCCATTGCACCACCCTCGCGGCATCCCTTATTTTCAAATCCGAAAGTTTGAAAAAATTCCTTATTTTCAAATCCGAAAGTTGACAGCTATGGACATATCTCACATCAGTCCCTTGCCATTGTTTCCCCCCACCAAGAACCATGGGGGAGAATCCGTTTGGGGTCATGACCCAGGGATGTAGGAAGCAGCCATTTACTGAGTCAGACCACTGGTCCATCCAGCTCAGTATTGTCCACACTGTCTAGCAGCGGGTAGTCCCCATCCCTACCTGAGATGCCAGGAATTTAACCTGGGACCTTCTGCATGCCAAGCAGTTGCTCAGTGATTTATGGCCCTTCCACTGTGGATATCTATCCTTTCCCACAATGCAATTTCCCCCTCCAATGAAAATTGCACCCCACCATCAGCTACTATTTTACCCCAAAGGGCAAAACATAGAATCGCCTCATGGGAGTTTTGGAAGAGCCATCAGGAAAATGTTGTGAGGGGGAAGGGAAATCCATCCTCTCTGCCACAGCTTCAATTGACCTATTATTATTATTTTATTAATCTCCTATTATCACATCTAGCCTGAGTCTACTATTCCAAACAAAACAATCAAGAGATGTCGACAACTAAACAATTTGACGAAACATCAGGAATAACTTTCTGACAGTAAGATTCATTCAACAGTGGAACAGACTCCTGTGAGAGGTGGTGGACTTTCTATCCTTAGATGGTTTTAAGCAGATGTTGGACTGGCCCCCTGTCATGGATGCTTTAGCTCAGGCATCCTCAACCTCGGCCCTCCAGATGTTTTTGGCCTACAACTCCCATGATCCCTAGCTAGCAGGACCGGTGGTCAGGGATGGTGGGAATTGTAGTCTCAAAACATCTGGAGGGCCGAGGTTGAGAAAGCCTGCTTTAGCTGAAATTCCTGCATTGCAGGGGGGTGGACTAGATGACCCTTGGGGTCCCTTCTGACTCTACAATTCTATCATTCTATGATCTCGGAGTGGTTCTCTCTCACACACAGGACGGTTGATTTTAAAGCCAAATTGTTTCAGGGGCCAGATAGCTCAGTGAAACCCCAGATCGATCATTTTTATTGTTTATGTAGAGAATCACACAGAAATTCTGGCTTAAATATGCTGGCTGTTTGCCGTAATAAACATTGATTGATTGATTGATTGATTGATTGATTGAAATTCCTGCATTGCAGGGGGTTGGACTAGATGACCCTTGGGTTCCCTTCCAACTCTACAATTCTATGATTCTAAGTATGTGGGAATTCATAATGGAGGAATAATAATAATAATAATAATAATAATAATAATAATAATAATAATACTCCGCCCATCTGTCTGGGTTCGTATAAATTATACATGTATAAAATTATACATGGTCTGCAGAAAGTGGATAAATATTCACTTTCTCTTGAATTACTAGAAGTTGGGTTCATCCAATTAAGTTGGGTGTTGGAAGATTCAGGATGGGGGAAAGGAAGTATTTTCTTCACACTGCACAGTTATGGTAGGGAATTTGCTTCCATAGGAGGAAGCAAAAACTCCTCTTTCTGAGTGGAGTTGCTCCTTTTAAACCTTTCCTGGTTCTAAAATAGCCTTTTGAGGTGAGGCAACTGTATTCCAAATGCAAGCACACCACAACTTTGTACAACGTACGGTGTGGATGTGAGCCTAGCCCTTGAGGCTAGTAGCCATTGTCAGGTTCTCCTCTGAGAATTTGTCTAATCCTTTTTTAAAAGCTATCTGAGGGATAGTCACCACTGCCTATACTAGGGGTCGGCAACCTTTTTCAGCCGTGGGCCGGTCCACCATCCCTCAGACCATGTGGTGGGCCGGACTACATTTTTTTTTTGGGGGGGGGGATGAATGAATTCCTATGCCCCACAAATAGCCCAGAGATGCATTTTAAATAAAAGGACACATTCTAATCATGTAAAAACATGCTGATTCCCGGACCATCCGTGGGCCGGATTGAGAAGGCGATTGGGCCGCATCCGGCCCACGGGCCTTAGGTTGCCTACCCCTAGCCTATACCTTAACTTTCTTTTGTCCTTCCGGAATCTTCCAACATTCGGCTTCCTTGGATGTCCCCGAATTTTCATATTACAAGAGTGAATCAAATCAAATATTATTTATTGCATTAGCCATCTGGCCATAGCACGTAATGCGAAACCAGGCAGAAACCTGTCGCGAATGTACATAAAATACAACAGATACATTTTGTACATTTTGTACAAATACATTTAAAAACTTTAAGTGTAAAATCATGCTGAGTAAAACAGATAAAATAAGGAGCAATAACAGGGCAAGTCGACAGTGACTATGTCAGGAAGTTACATAGGGCTATGTCTATGGCAAGTTAGCCGAGAAGGTGGCCCTGAGTTTCAGTGCCTGTAAAATATAGATAGCCACACCACGTGGCGTCTACCAATAAGTATTTCATGCGGTCGTTGTCCTGGGCGATGGTCGGTGGGATTAAGAGGGAAAGCCTGGGTCTAACTGTAACATATAGAGGGCAGTGGAAGAAGAAATGGATAAAGTCCTCTATCTTTCCCTTGTTGCATGTGCAGAGTCGAAGATCCAGCGGAGTATTGGAAAATACACCCTGTAAGAATGCTGTCGGGATGGCGTGGAATCGTGCTAATGTGAAGGCCCTTCTTAACGTGGGATTTATCAGATCACTCAGATAATGGACCGGAGATCTGACTGCCTTCACACGAGGAAACCACGTGGATAATCTGGCCGCGTTGGATAGTGTTAGATCGAGTGCTTCATCCTTAGCTAAAATCCACAAGAGTGAAAAACTTCTCTCCTTCTACTTTCTCAATGTCTGGCATAATTTTGTGCATTTCTCTCATGCCACTTCTTACTTGCCTCTTCTATCAATTAAAAAATCGCAAACGCTGCAACCTGTCCTCGCAGGAGAGCTACTAGGTCAAAATTTACACATCTTGAATTATGCCTTCTGTAGGAATTTCCACATATATATTTTTTTCTAAACATACTGGGCATAAAAACCACCCTTAAACCCTGTCCTGATGTTACCTATGTGAAAACATAGAGACACCCCTGATATTTTCACCTCAAGAAAAAATAAAGTTGGAGGGGTGGTCACCTCCTTACCAGAAACATCCATGGCATTTTCATAAGGGCAAAAAAAAAAAAAAAAAAAGGCTAAGCAAAGACTTAAGTTACCTCTAGATTTCACCTAAAAACAAAATGCGAAGTCAACTTGGAGATTCCTCCTCAACATCAGAGAAATTTTCAGGAAATATCTTAAGTATAAGAATACGGTTTGTTGTTTAGTCATTTAGTCGTGTCCGACTCTTCATGACCCCATGGACCAGAGCACGCCAGGCACTTCCACTGCCTCCCGCAGTTTGGTCAGACTCATGTTGGTAGCTTCGAGAACACTGTCCAACCATCTCATCCTCTGTCGTCCCCTTCTCCTTGTGCCCTCCATGTTTCCCAGCATCAGGGTCTTTTCCAGGGAGTCTTCTCTTCTCATGAGGTGGCCAAAGTATTGGAGCCTCAGCTTCAGGAACTGTCCTTCCAGTGAGCACTCAGGGCTGATTTCCTTCAGAATGGATAGGTTTGATCTTCTTGCAGTCCATGGGACTCTCAAGAGTCTCCTCCAGCACCATAGTTCAAAAGCATCAATTCTTCGACGATCAGCCTTCTTTATGGTCCAGCTCTCACTTCCATACATCACTACTAGGGAAACCATAGCTTTAACTATACAGACCTTTGTCGGCAAGGTGATGTCTCTGCTTTTTAAGATGCTGTTGGATACAGTTAGCAAAATGCAGTGGGGAAAGCATAATATTATACGCTATACCAGAGCATATATGCAATAAGCATAATATTATATCATAATATATCACTATGCAATAAGCATAATATTATATCATATACCAGAAACATGAGCCCGTTTACTGTAACTTTCAGACATAGAAATAGGAAAATGCTATAAAAACCAGATGAAAGGCCTTAAATGGAGAAGCACAGCTTGGTGGAAATGAAGGCAGCCACACACCTCTCAGAGACAGAAAGGCAGAATGTGATGATATCAGACTTGTCAGGTTAAGTTTGTTTTCTTCATCGAGGCCTCTTCTTTTAAAGTTAATTATATCCCAAAGCAGTAAACATCTCTTGGTAACACTTACAACACAGGCTGCCCGTGCGCTGAAGGGCCTTGAACAAAGTGGAATTTAAATTCTGCTAATGTAGAAATAGCCACATCATATTTATCCGTGTCACCGGAATAAATATGCCCTCTTTCTTCTTCCACTCCTCACAATAAAAATAAATTCCTCGTCCTCAAGGATGAAATCCTTAATGGTGTGTTTTAGGGGGCCCAGCAAAGCACCTTCAATCAGGAGAGCATCCCTGACAGAAACCTAAGCAGCAAAAATGTATCCAGATTAATATAAATGCTGTGTACATGGTGCTATATTCTTAGGGTTATGACGGGAGGGAATTTACCTCAGAATTGATTTTGACAAGGATCAAGAAGGTAGCATGTGCTAGTTCAGCTACTTACTGTTTATCAGACAGATAGATATAGATAGAAGGTTGGATCCAATGGGATTCACAACCGCATACACGTCAACATTCCCCAGATGAAAATAGAAACATTTCTAAAGTCCCCACAACTTACCCTCCTCGGTCCCCGCCATTTTTTGTCCATCCCCCCATAGAGCATTTCCTATCAGAAGAAGGCGAGTGCCTCCAACACTAAAAGGACCCCTGGATGGTTAAGTCTACTCAAAGGCGACTATGGGGTGCGGCACTCATTTCGCTTCAGGCCAAGGGAGCCGGCGTTTGTCCACAGCTTTCGAACACAGCACCCATGCCCTCCACTGTCCTTAGAAAACCAGTCAATCCTGATTTGATTTTATTCTTCGGTAGATTCGCGAAAAGAGAAACATACATGAATTTCTAGAAAGGGGCAAGATTAGACACAGATTCACAAAGTATATGTAAGACTTATGCACCACCTTCTTGTTAATGATGTTACTGGAAGGTGCCATGTTTACTCATCCTTACTTCCACTGTCATGGCTTTCCATGGTTTCCCCCAAAGAATCCTGGGAAATGTAGTTCACTAAGTGTGCTGAACGTTGTTAGCAGAGCCCTGTTCCCCTCACAGAGCTACAATTCCAGGCATTCCCTGTGAAGAGGGATTGATTCTGTATCTCCGGGAAGGAAATAAGGGTCTCCTAACAGCCCCCAGCATCCTGAACAAACTACAGCTCCCAGAATTCCTTGGGGAAAGCCATCCTAGTGCTTTAAACGCATGGTGTGAAGGTCGCCATAGTCTGCTTCAGGGGCTTATGGGAGAGTAAACGGATAAAAGAGGTGGATGAGAATCCTTTGAGAGAGGTTAAGTGTTGTTGTTTTTTTGGGGGGAGAACTGACACTCACCCTTGCGTGCGACTCAAGGTCTTTTTTTTTTTTTTTAAATAATTTTTATTAGATTTTCCAATTTTTGTCCAGCCCCGATTCAGGCCGGATCACATACATTTTATACATTCTCTGATGACTTCCTCACGCCCCCCCTCATTGTTTTCATTTATCATTATTCACATTCTTACCAGGTTTCTACTTCCATATCTTTAACATTTCCATAGTTCATTAATTCCAAACCGCTTACCAACCACTCACATCTTTTATAATCTTATCTTTTACTTTAAACATATTCCTGCTCCCCCCCCCAGTCCCCGGCGCAGACTATTTCAGCATCAAAATTACTTATCACAACTTATCATGCAAAATACCTATCAATGTTAAATCCTTATTATCAATCTTCATTTTCACTCTTATATCATTATCAATCTTATATCACTATCTTCATTATCAATCTTATATCATTATTTTTCTAAAGTCATACTATAATCATATCCTCCAATCCAGATTCAAAAACCAGTAATCCACAAAACAATTACTTTGTATAAATGTTCATCCTATTCCAGCAGGATCCCACTTTGGAACCCAATGTCTTTGCTGCAGGGTGACATCCAAAACAGTGTCCATAAAGATTTTTGGCCTTCCCTTCCACTTTTGGTCCAAATTGTCACGACTTCCTCTCCGCTGCTTTTCACTGAGCTGTAGTTTGTTGTCCATTCTCCTAGTAATTCTCTTTTTCCTGATGATGGTGACAGCTCTTGGCTTGAAATGTATGCGTCTTTTGCGTCCTTTGCAGCTGGTTGTCTTCTGGGTAGGCTTCCTTTGTTTGGGCACATCCGATACACTGTTCACAGAGTTGAATTGTAAGTCCTGACCAGTCAGACCATTGTTTATATTTTGCTTTATCTCAGTCACAGTGCTGTTCCCAGCAGCAGCCAGTTCAGCTCTCAGTACTTTCACTCCAGCTTTGTAATCCAGTCTGAGTTCTTTCAGTTTCTCCAGCAATGTTTTCAAATCCACATCCTGTTTCACCGCCATCTTTAGCAAACAGTTCTTTTCTAATTTTTCTGACTTTTCCAAACTTTTAGAAATTTTTCAAAAGTTCCAAAGCTCCAAAATGCTTCTCTTACTCTTAGCAATTAAGTTTACTCCATCTGCCCCCTAGGACCGGGGGGGGATCGCAAGGGTTAAATCTCCGAAACAAAGTGTCAAATTCCAGGCATAACTTCTCAATCTGTGCAACAATGCCCTGTCGTTGTTACACAATGGCAAGGGACGGACCTCCGTAATTTCGCCCTCAAGCCAGGTTCCAAATGAAGCAAAAATTTAAAAGTTCTTTCTTGTAGGTTACTTACAGTTCCGAATTAGAATTAGGAGGAATCAGCGCGCTCGGCTGTGGCAGTCTTGCAGCTTCGCCAGACGGGGCTGTAAGCGGACCCTGGAGCTCCGCCGTCCGATCGCCCGAGAGCTCCGCTGGGAGCTCCCTGGGACCGGGACCGGCATCCGAGCTCTTGCGGGTCCTCCAGGTCCCGGGACGCCCTTCCCGGGGGTTTTGGGGGTCGCGGCGCTGGCGCGAGCACCCCTTTGCCCAGTCTGGCGGGGGAAAGTCAGGAGCGACTTGTCCCCCCGACCGCCATCTCCGGCGCGCCGACCGGAAGACTCAAGGTCTTACAAGCGTGCGACTCAAGGTCTTACAAGTATGCAAGGACATTTCTGTTTATATCTGCGAAATCACAAAGGGTATTTTATCATGGTCTTATTGTTTCACAATTGTTCACGGGTCTGTTGCTGCTTGCCCAATGTTCTAAGTGCTGCAAAGCTGAATTAAAACTGGGGAAACTGGAATGAGATGTCCTTTCATAGAGTACTACTAAAAGGACAGCACTTGTTTTATTTTTATGTTTTTACGTTTTGCACGCCCATCACCCTAAGGTCCAAAGGTCCCGAGGGTGGCAACACGAGAAAGGGCCTTTTCTGCGGTGGCTCCTTGTCTGTGGAATGCTCTCCCCAGGGACGTTTGCCTGGCTCCTTCATTATACACCTTTAGGTGCCAGGCAAAAACGTTCCTTTTTAACCAGGCCTTGGGTTGATTTGATTGACATCCTATACCCTTTTAAAATGTGTGTGGGAGGGATTTTTTTGGGGGGGGGGATATTAGGTTGTTGTTGTTTTTATTTTGTGGTTTTATATTTTGATTTTATTCTGTGATCCTCCCTGAGACCTCTGGGTATAGGGCAGTATATACATTCATTCAATCAATCAATCACCCTAAGATCCCAGGGTGGGTTACAACAGATTAAAATAGAGTTGAAAAAAATTGCAACTAAAAAATGATCAGAAAAACAGGGTGAGTCCTTCAGTTGCCAAAGGCCTGCGTAAAGAGGGCCATCTTCAGGATCTGCTGAAAACTGTGTCATTAAGTTGCCAGGTGTGTCTCTGCAGGGAAGGAGGTGAACAATTTAGGGTGAACATTTTCACTTGGTGAAAAATATTTGGTTTGGTTTAATCTGGGCATGGCTATTTACTTCTCTTCGCTGATCTGCAGGCCACCTTGGCTTCCTTCAGGAAACAAGGCAAGTCAGATAATTTTCAAGATGAATTAAATAAATGTGCTGTAGTGACAAGCCAAGGTCAACATTGCAGAGCTATGATTTGGGAAGCGTGTTGTGAGGTGTTTGTCTGAACCCACAAACGTGTTCATCACTTGAACAGACACAGCACATTCCCCAGGTGGGGAGTCACTGCAGAAAAGGCCCTTCTCATGTTGCCGCCCTCTGGACTGAGGAGGCATATGAAGAAGGGCCCCAGGTGATGATCTCTGGGTCCAGGTCCAGGGGAGGGCTGGTCCTTGACGTATTGCAGTCCTGAGCCATTTAAGATTTCATAGGTCAAAAGCAGCACTTTGAATTGGGCCCAGAAACTAATTGGTAGCCAATGCAGTCAAACCAGGATCGGTGTAATATGCTCAAACCGTCTTGCTCCAGTGAGCAACCTGGCCGCTGAATTCTGCACTAGCTGAAGTTTCCGAACCGTCTTCAGAGGCAGCCCTACATATAACGCATTGCAGTAATCTAATGTAGAAGTTACCAGAACATAGACAACAGAAGATAGGCTATCCCTGTCCAGACAGGGGTGCAGCTGGGCCACCAGCCCAAGCTGATGGAAGGCACTCAGCATCACTGAGGCCACCTGAGCCTCAGGTGACAGCAAAGGATCCAGAATTACTTCCAAGCTACAGTACATACCTGCTCCTTCAGAAGAAGTGTAGCCCCACCAAGAGCAGGCCACCTCCCAGCATTCTGGCATAGGGATCTGCCCAGTAACAGTGCATCAGTCTTGTCTGGATTGATCTTCAGTTTGTTGGCTCTTATCCAGTCCATTACCAAGGCAAGACAAGGCTATTTTGAGTTCTTGTCTTTTGCTTTGGTGACCTTTGGCCCCAACCACTTTGGTCTCTGCCCACCATCAGAAGGCAACTTCCCACCCACACCGAAAGTTGGTCAGAATGAAATCCAGTCCTTAAACTGAGAGTGCTTCTCCACCCCTGAATTAGATCCAGTGTTTTGAAATTATCTTGCAGTTTCCGCTGGCGGCAAATTTTTGTGCAGGTAATAGCAAAAACTACAAACCATAATTCACTTCAAGCAACAACTACTTCTTCTTCTTCTTCTTCTTCTTCTTCTTCTTCTTCTTCTTCTCCTCCTCCTCCTCCTCCTCCTCCTCCTCCTCCTCCTCCTCCTTCTCTTTCTCTTTCTCCTTCTCCTTCTCCTCCTCCTCCTCCTTCACAGTACTTTGGCTGACCTTTGACATCAAAGGATTCACCATCAGACCACCCAACCTCCACCACTGTATAATGACCGCCCCGTAATGAAGTAATTAATGAATGCATCTGTTTATTTTATATCAAGCCTCATGCCAGAAGCATGCCATGATCCATAAAAACAAGCCATTCAAGAAGTCCAGACCAGCACCCATAATTACAAGCAGTATCTGGTCATATTTCACAAGAATTGGAAGTCCATATTTAGTTTTTCATCACTCGTGAGACATACTACACAGTGCATGCCAATTTGTTATCTCTTCTTGCATTGCACCGGGTATATGGATGTATCTGTCCATCTCAATCTTTAACAGTCCAGTTCCTGGATATTAAACAAAGATGAAGTTCATTTCAGACTCAGACCACACCTGCCCCATACTTTTAATGTACTCTTATAACACTTGAGGAGTCCCCCAAAGGATCCTGGGAACTGTAGTTTACTAAGGGTGCCAAAATTTGTTAGAAGACCCCTTTCCCCACCACAGAGCTAAAACTTCAAGAGTTTACTGGGAAGAGTGACGATTGCAGGATCCAGGTCGGGCCATATGGAAAGAGGCCATTTATTCTGTTTTCCTGATGTTTCCCTAACTGTTAGTTTCCACATTATATTTGAGCTTTTACGTGACATAAAAGCCACATCTGGATATATCGCAGAATATAAGTTTAGCACTCATTTATGTCATTTGCTTCCTGAAAAAAGTCCATTTGCCAATAACACGGAAATGAGTCCGAAACGTGCGCTAAGTTCCACAAAATTTCTGGAAGTGGCTTTTGCGTTGTATGAAAGCTCAAGTATGGTGCAGAAATTAACAGTTAGGGGGACATCAGGGAAATGGAAATATATTGCCGTGTGAATGGAGCTCAGGAATCTGCCCCTCCCCAAAAGAAAAAAAAAAGAAAGTGTGAATAACTTCAGATGCAACTGGAGAACACTCCCTTCTTCACACCCAATATTCAAGAGGGTTTTTACCCCTCCCCACCGAAAAAAGGACGGTTTGATGTCCATATCAGTTAGCTTCTCTTGCAGTGTTCAGAAAGAATAATAGTGTTTGATAGTTTTACCTAGCACTGCCCAGCTACATTAAGATAACAGTAAACCACATTCTTATGGCTGTCATAACATTTAGCTCTGTAGGGTTTGCTGTGTGAGTAATCGATGGAGATATGCAAGGTGCAAAAGAATGGAAGGAGGGAGAGAAGGGGGGGGGAGAGAAAGGGGGAGACCCAGCTGCCTTTGTGCCTCTGATTCGTGGCGATCAACTGTTAACAACCAGGCACAATTGCTGGTTAGAGTATTGAGCCGGCCGCTTGGTACCGCTTGCTACGGAGGACCGGAGGTGACCCTTGCCAGCTCCGGCCGGTCCATGAGAAATGCCGTCCTCCTGCTCGGTTTCCCTTCATCCTCTCGTCCTCCTCCTCCTCCTCTGCCCCCCCCACCTCTCGCCAATCCTCCCTCCTACCCCCTTTCCCAGCCTGTCATCAATCTTACTAAAATGACAGCAGACAGATGTTAGCCTTTGCAAAGATCAAATGAAATCTATGGCTTTAGGGCTGTTCACCGAGGAGCAGCCGTGCTTGTACCAGAAGCTGGGCACCGGCAGTCACCCTCCCCTCCTCTGCATCAGCCGGCCTAGAATCAATTTGGCAGCCATCGCCGTCTTCTCTCCGAAGGCAGCGGGGAACCCTGAAAATAGATTCTGACAAACTTTGCATGCTTTTCGCCTCTCCGAAAGGACGGCTTCTGGATGGGACAGATTTTGTGTTTTTGTTAAAAAAAAGTCTCATTCATAACTTTGAAGGGGGGTCCCTCCTGCCTTTCCCCTGGTCCTTTCTAGGAGGGCTAATTTTTTATTTTTTTTTTTTATTTTTGCTCTTTGGACCTGATGCATCCAGGCCCCTGGGTGCTTCTTCCAAGAGAGGAGGGGAGGGAGGAAGAAATGACTCCGTAGCATAAATATTCTGCATGTGTCCTTGTCTCATGCAATTTCTTTACATAGATATCTCAGCATATTTATCCCCAGTAGAAATGTTTAACTAATCTGGTAAATGTCAAACCATATGGTACATGCTGTAAGGATTTTGTCAGTCCTTCTCCTTGCTCCCCACTCTTTTAACCCTTTTCTGAAATCTGCCGCTGCTTGCTTCTCCAGGTAAATGCTGCCGAGGGAAAGGTGGGCGTGGCCCCACAGCGGATGCCATGCGTTCGAACCTGCACTGATGACATTCTCATTTCCTTCCAATGGATTATGGGTATTGTAGTCCTGGAAGGGCCCTCTCGCCCATTATGATTCAGCTGTGCGACTAGGCGCACAAGCAATTCAGCCCATCCAAGTTGTGATCGGAAAACTTTTTTCTTTCTAACTTGTTGTCTTGCGAGTGCGCCAGGCATCCCAGAAACAGATGAAACAGACTCAAAGGCCAATAGCTTTGGTTGAAGGAATCCCTGCAGAATGTCAAAGGACCATAGCTTGGGAAAGGATCATAGAATCATAGAGTAGGAAGAGACCACAAGGGCCATCCAGTCCAACCCCCTGCCAAGCAGGAAACACCATCAAAGCATTCCTGACAGTCGTACCCCATGTTGCGTACGCTCTGTGTTGCGAACGTTCGGGTTGCGCACTCCACAATCCCGGAAGTGTAACACGGAGCGCGGACGCTTCTGCGTATGTCCGCGCGGTCCGTGGATGCGCACTGTTTGGGGGGCAAACGGCACCCCAGAACGAATTGAGTGCACAACCCGGGGTACCACTGTATATGCATACTGGAAATAAATAAATAAATATCCAATTGATTGATTGATTGCTAAAAGTGTGCCCAGTACTCTATGTGAGGTCTGACCAAAGCAGAGTAGACACTGTGCTTCTGCTGATGCAACCTAGGATCACATTAGCCCTTTTAGCTGCTGCATCACCCTGCTGGCTCATGTTTAGATTGTGTCTACTAAAACCCCCAGATCTTTTCCTCATGTCCTGCTGTCAAGCCAGGTGCCATGTCTCACCCTGTATTTGTGCATTTGATTCTTCCTGCCTTTAGGAAGGACTTTACATTTATCGTAAAGTTGACGTTTCTTTTTGTTCGTTTTGACACAGTTTTCCGTCCTGTCTTGGATCCTCTTTCTGTTGGGTGACACATGCAGCTGTGATGAATATCCCCTCTGCTACTGCGTCCATGTATAAAAATATTAAATAACGCCAGGCTCAAGACAGAACCCTGTGGTACCTCATTTGTCACTTCTCCCCGGGTTAACAAGGAACGGCTGACACAGCCACAATAGCAGAAGGCTGGGGTGGATTTTATGCAGTAGATCTTGATTATTGGCACCAAAAAGTGGGGCAAATAGCCCCACTGCAAGAGCCGACTCTGAATGTACAAATGCTGTGGGCCAGAGTGATCCTTTCATTGGAAATATGGTAGAATTCCACTGATAACAGGATGGGATATGGTCGCTCTCCAGTAAGAATGGGTGAAATTTCTGACAATTTCATAGAATCATAGAGTTGGAAGAGACCACAAGGGTCATCCAGTCCAACCCCCTGCCAAGCAGGAAATACCATCAAAGCATTCCTGACAGGTGGCTGTCAAGCCTCTGCTTAAAGACCTCCAAAGAAGGAGACTCCACCACACTCCTTGGCAGCAAATTCCACTGTCAAACAGCTCTTACTGTCAGGAAGTTCTTCCTAATGTTTAGGTAGAATCTTCTTTCTTGTAGTTTGAATCCATTGCTCCGTGTCCGCTTCTCTGGAGCAGCAGAAAACAACTTTTCTCCCTCCTCTATATGACATCCTTTTATATATTTGAACATGGCTATCATATCACCCCTTAACCTTCTCTTCTCCCTAAGCCGTTCCTCATAAGGCATCGTTTCCAGGCCTTTGACCATTTTGGTTGCCCTCCTCTGGACAAGTTCCAGCTTGTCAGTATCCTTCTTGAACTGTGGTGCCCAGAACTGGACACAGTATTCCGGGTGAGGTCTGACCAGAGCGGAATACAGTGGTACTATTACCTCCCTTGATCTAGATGCTATACTCCTATTGATGCAGCCCAGAATTGCATTGGCTTTTTTAGCTGCTGAATCACACTGTTGACTCAATTTCTTCCAGTTTCTCTTTCTAACCAATCTTAATTTCAGTTCTCCAAAATCACAACAACAGTTTATATTGTTATGAGTTGGTGGGTAGGCTGCATGCCTGAACCCCCTTCTAATTCCTTGATCCAGCACAGATTCAATTCCTGGAATAGCCAAGCTAGCTTCCTGGTGAGGCAATGGTCCTCGAAGTATGGACCATTAAGGTAACAAAGGAAGTGGCTATGTGCCAGATAACAAATGGGTGGGGAAAAGACAGAGGGCAGAGTGGAGAGATGTGTTATGTGAGCTAGAAGCTGGAAGCATAGCAGCAGGCTGGGAAGCCAGAGAGAGAGAGAGAGCCATGCCTGATTTCTGCTTGAATCCAGGACTGTGGCTATGGGAGAGAAAAGACCTTTTCGGGGGGTTAATGCTGCAAACTCCTCCATTGTTTGCTCTTTTTGTATATTTTGATGAATAAACCATATATCATAAAGACACCAGAGTCCCTGCTGTTCCTCATTCCAAAGAAAGCAAACCGTAAGCGCTTGGAACTCCTGGAATATTGCACTGCTCAGAGATTAGGGTGGTGTGCAGTTCTATTTTTATTTTATTTATTTTTTTAAAAAGGAATCACCAACAGAATCATAGCTGTCAACCCTCCCTTTTTTTGGCGGGAAACTCCCTTATTCCAATGCCGTTTCCCGCTGCTATCCCGGATTGTTGATATCCCTTAAATTTCCCGGATTTCAAAGGAAGCAGCTCCTCTCCCTCCCTGCCGGCCAGGGAGGCTCCTCAGCTGCGTTGCTCGGCTGCCAATAAGGAGTCTGAGACCGACTGGGGGCGGAGCTTGCATGCCTTGTGCAGCCAGACCCTCACGCCCAACCAGACAGCCAGCCTGCCTACCGTCTACGCGCTCGCTCTTTCGCTCACCCGTTTGCGCGCAGCCTCTGGAGCGCAGGGTGGCGAGGCTACTTGGTGCCATTGCACCGCCCTTGCGGCATCCCTTATTTTCAAATCCGAAAGTTTGGAAAAATCCCTTATTTTCAAATCTGAAAGTTGACAGCTATGAACAGAATTCATCACTAAATTTTCCCCCTTCCTCACTCCCAACCACATATTTAATTAAACACTGTCCAGCAGGCTCCTTCTGATGTTCTTATGTAGTTGTCTCAACCTGTCATTCACTCACTCTGACACCACCTACTGTTGCTCTTCCTGCCTTCCACCCTAGGAGTACCAATGGGTGCCAGCCTCTCTAGCTGCATTTTTTATGCTTTATTAGATTCCCCCCTGCTACCATGCTGGATATTCATGAGCAGGTGTTGGCAAGGTTATCCGGCCATGGGCCGGATCAAGCCCACGGAGAGCGTCCGTGGGCCGAACATGCGCAGCGCAATGCCGGAAATCGCGTCTGCGCATGTCCGTGGTGCCGGAAATAGCTCCTGCGCATGCCCAGATGCCGAAAATCGCGCCTGTGTAGAAGCGATTTTCTGCGTCTGGACATGCGCAGATGCGATTTTCAGCATCTGCGCATGCGCAGACACAATTTCTGGCGTTGCTCACCGAGTCCCCGCGCCACGCTGTGCTGGTTTAGTGCAGCGGGCGGTGGACTCGCCGAGCGGGCGGGGCGGCTCGTGGGCCAGATCCAGACCATGGGCTGGAGGTTGCCAATGCCTGCTCATGAGGGAGACCCCCTCCTGCATGAGGCAGAGCTTCCCAGGAGAATCAAGTAGCCTCCAGTGAG
Source organism: Darevskia nairensis (assembly GCA_034642065.1). Taxonomy (NCBI): domain Eukaryota; kingdom Metazoa; phylum Chordata; class Lepidosauria; order Squamata; family Lacertidae; genus Darevskia; species Darevskia nairensis. The sequence continues at coordinate 2,639,293 of JAWWNI010000386.1, read as the reverse complement.
AGCCAGTGTGGTGTAGTGGTTAAGAGCAGTGGACTTGTAATCTGGGGAACTGGGTTCGCTTCCCCGCTCCTCCACATGCAGCTGCTGGGTGACCTTGGGCTAGTCACACTTCTCTGAAGTCTCTCAGCCCCACTCACCTCACAGAGTGTTTGTTGGGGGGGAGGAAGGGAAAGGAGAATGTTAGCCGCTTTGAGGCTCCTTCTTCGCCACCAGAGCACACCAAAAGCTGTGTGTGCCATTTCAGATCTAAGTTGAGAAATTTGGTGTTATTGGTCTGAGTTAGGCATTGGCGCTCTCTCTGCTCCCTGTTCGCCACCCCGCCGAAAAAAAGAAGAAGAAAGAAGCAATAGTGCTCTCTCCTTCTTATCGCTTCCTTTGTCTTATCAACAAAATGAAAAGCTTTCCCCCAGTATGTTTTCAGCTTAAAGGAAATGTGTGTCTGTGTGTTTATATCTCCGCTATCTCGAATTTCCCTCCCCGAGATAGAGGGCAGTTTACACTAAGCAATACTCCGGGAGAATAAACCATTAGGCCAGCGCCTGGGCTAGTGCTTATTCATGGTTCTGCAACAAGACCAATCTGTTTTGTCCGTCGAAATCTAGACTCTATATTTAGCGATTGGTAAATAGTGACTCAAAAGAGTTGGCTGCCTGCCATTTCTGAGAGAAAACAGAGGATGGCAACTGAGGCCTCTGAAACAGCCAGCGCTTCCGATAAAGTTAGGACTCCCTGCGTTTGCTTAGAGGAATTTGTAGAATTGTAGCATTGGGAGGGACATCAAGAGTCATCTAGCCCAACCCCCTGCAATGCAAGAAGAGTCACTGCCAGTCTGTGCAGCCAATACGAGCAGGACTGTGGAAATCTCTGGCCTGGAAGTCTACAGAGCCTCTGCCAGTCAGAGCAGGCAGTCAGGAGATAGATGGGCCAGCGGGCTGACTCTGGAGATTCCTGGAGCAGGAATCTCTGTGGGGACTAACAGAATATTCAAGCATTTCCAGCAGGAAAATTTTGGCACAGGAAAGGGGTTAGTGGCCACCACACAGCTTGGCGATGTGGTCCCTATCACTTCTGCCCTCACTGCCCTTTTTCTGGACTGTATCACTCCAGGCTACAGGTGTGGGACACCAAATTCAATTTTCCCCTGTAAAAAAACAACATGGGGAGTTTTTTTAAGAGAGAGAGAGAGAGAGAGCACCTTGCACACAGAAAGTTAGTAGATTTCTCCCTGACGTGCTCCATTTCTACTTGCAGGATTTTTTAAAAAAATGTTTCCAGTTGTGTCAACCCCCACTTGGCATCTAAAATGGAAGAATACAGAGACACCCTGTGCTGTCTGGTTTTAGGTTTTGTTTTTGTTTTTAAGAAAAAAGGCCAACCGTTGTCTCTTCTTTCTTTCTTTCTGAGGGAAAACAAGGTCAGGACGACAGACGAACTTTGTTACAGAAACAAGTTGAGTCGATGTACATGCTGGACTTGAAATCTCCTCCGGGGAAATGCCACAACCCCTCCGCTGGGCCTCTCGACAGCCGCATGCTCAGAGGCCATGCCTTTTTTTTTCTTCCTTTTTTTCCTTCCCAGGCTGGCAACGCGGGAACCGTCAATAATCTCTGGACATTGTGCATATGCCTACCAGGCTCTGAGCAAGTGTCTCTTCCCCAGCTGTGTGCTGTGCCTCAAAGGCTCTCGAGGGGTTAATACATGCCATTCCCAAAGTTCAGGGAAGGGACAATACGGAGGGAACAGCGGGAATTTTCAGCATGTTAATAGCCCCGGCATCTCCTGACCGGCCGAAAACGAATGCGCGGTACAGTAAATTGTCCTTGTCAGCTTAGCTCAAATGATGGTATGCTTTATATCTACACATGCCTTGACTCTGTCCATTGAATTTATGTCCAGAAAATAAACACTTCCAGACGGCAATAAAGCATCCGCTCGGAGCTGCCTGGCTATCGCACAGGCGGAAGCCGAGCCCCGGTGCTTTGCCGGGGGAACTGGTGCAGCCGGCAAACTGACAGTCTGGCCTCCTGTTACCTCCTGCGCCTATTTTTCATGGTGGAAGCAAAAAGAGCCTTATGTCTCATCCCAAAGAGTGGAGCAATAAGGAGTCAGGCCGCTCCTTGCCTGGAGGTTTTTAAGTAGAGGTTGGATGGTCACCTGTCAAGGATGCTTTGGGGTTGGACTAGATGACCCTTGGGGTCCCTTCCAACTCTACAGTTCCATGATTCTATGGTCCATTCAGATTATAATCATCTACATCAGAGTGGGGAAGCTTTATTTTTAAACCCAGGGGCCACATTTTGTCATAGGGAGCCTTCCAGGGGCCGCAAGCCAGCAGAGTGCATAAAGGTAAAGGGTAAAGGGACCCCTGACCGTTAGGTCCAGTCGTGGACGACTCTGGGGTTGCGGCGCTCATCTCGCTTTATTGGCCGAGGGAACCAAGAGAGGCAAGAGATCCTAGAACTTAGCTCAGACCCTGAGATCTTGGCAAAATCACCATCCCGCACCTGAACCCAGGGAAACACACATTTCAGCTCCCCTAGTGGAATTGATCTTTATTTTTTCTAACTCATCACACCTAAGGGGTTATTCTAACCCATGGGTAGGCAAACTAAGGCCCTGGGGCTGGATCCGGCCCAATCGCCTTCTAAATCCGGCCCGCGGACAGTCCGGGAATCAGCATGTTTTTACATGAGTAGAATGTGTCCTTTTATTTAAAATGCATCTCTGGGTTATTTGTGGGGCATAGGAATTTGTTCATTCCCCTCTCTCTCTCTCTCTCTATATATATATGTGTGTGTGTGTGTGTGTGTGTGTATGTATATAGTCCAGCCTCCCACAAGGTCTGAGGGACAGTGGACCGGTCCCCTGCTGAAAAAGTTTGCTGACCTCTGTTCTAACCCTTTGTTTGCACTGTCCTCAGTAACAGGTATCGGAGCCACATGGCCCTTTACAGATTTCTCCTACATGCATGCGCACATACGTACATGCCACATGTATGTACACCCATTCTCTCGATGTCCCCAGGTTCCTTCCCCTCCATCTCCCTCCCATTCCCTGTCCCTGCCTTCCTCCTCCTTTCCTTGTGTCTCCCACCCCGTTCAGTCCTTCCCGAGGGCTAATTCTGTCACACGGACGGCAGGTCGAGGAAACCGAGAAGCAACGAGCGTCTTACCACAATTAAGGGAAAGTTAGAAGGCCGGAGAATTGTACACACCGAGCAGCCATAACTTAGGAATGGGTTCGACTTTATCTCTGCTAGATACAGACCCTTTCATTAGGTAGCCTTGCTTCATCCTCTCTCATTAAATTTAAATTTCCAGTTTCGTGATTTTTTTTATCGCTTAGAAATTTAGTTGGAACTGATTACCATGTGCTGAGCCACAAAGGTCTTTTACTCCCCTCTGTGTGTGTGTGTGTGTGTGTGTTCACTATGTGTCCTTCCCTTCTAATTCTTAGCAGCTCAAAGAAGATGAAGAAAAATCCTATATGTTGATTTGGTGGTCTTTAACCATCTTTCTTAATTCTCCTCTTCCTCATTCTTTTCCCTTGGACCTGCAGCCTCTAAAAGATTCGGCAGCAAGGTGTTTTCTTAGAATCCTAGAACTATAGAGTTGGAAGGGACCCTGTGGGTCATCTAGTCCAACCCTCTTCCAATCAGTGCCGGATTTACGTATAAGCTAAACAAGCTATAGCTTAGGGCCACACTCTCTTAGGGGCCCTCCAAAAAATTAAAGGGAAAAAAAACCGGATGTACATTTCCAAAATATAAGATAAAAAACCTACATACAGCAACAGTGTTTTGTGTTGTGTAGGCTCCAATTAGGTCGATAAATTACCATATAGCATATATTCAACACAAAAAACGGTGACAATTTGTTGTTGACTGTTATGTACTAAGCTTGGATCCTAGAACAATAGGCTGGTAGGATCCTAGAATGCAACAACTGATTGGCTTGCAGGAGAAGACCAATCAGGCTCCAGGAGGAAGTTAATCAGCCTATTAGGCTGGTAGGATCCTAGAATGCAACAACTGATTGGCCTGCAGGAGAAGACCAATCAGGCTCCAGGGGGGAACCAGAATCAGCCAATCAGACGGGAGTCATTGTGTAAATAATGTATATAAAAGCCTGAGGTTTCAGGGGAAATTCAATCACTGTTTTACAAGGTAAAATAAAGAGCATGAAATCACTGCAGGCCTCCGAGTTTATTTCACTGACAAAGGACAGCTGGACATATAAAGGGCCCCATTACCTTCAGTAGCTTAGGGCCTCGTCATACCTAAATCCGGCCCCGCTTCCGATGCAGGGATCACAGAATCCCTGACAGGTGTCCATCCAGCCTCTGTTTAAAAACCTCCAATGAAGGAGAGGATACCACCTTCTGAGGTCTCTCCTTCGCTGGAGGTCCTTTTAGGCTTGGTTAGAAGAAACCTTGGCCAGATAACTGAAGGAGGGATATGTTTTTGGGGAAGAGCCACAGGTCAGTGTTAGAGCATGTCTTTTGCATTCAGAAGGCCCCAAGGCCTCAATAACATCTTAGGTGGGGCTAGCAATATGCCCTCCAAAAATCCTAAAGGCCTGCTGCCAGTTGCTATAGACAACACTGCTTTAGATAGACCGATAGTCTTACTCCGTATAAGGTAGCTTCCTATACTCCTTTTTTGAACTTATTGCCACCCTGACCACTTTCTTCTTCATCATCTTCTTCATCATCATCGTTATTACCAGTGCTTTTTTTCCTGGGGGCACGCAGGGGGACGCATAGCCCTAAACATTTTTTGAATCTAACGGGAGAAGAAACTAAACTACAAAATTGTAAATTTTGAGTTTCTTCCCTATCATGGTGAATCGTCAGTTCTGTTGCTACCCCTGATGGCGGCCTCATTTCCGGTCATGATGTTTCCCGAGTTTCAGACGGAAGCAAGCGTTTAATGTGTGAAGCAGTGTGGAACAACAACAGCAAACTTTATTTGCGTAGCCTACAGGCCATTGCATCCTTTCAAGGATGCTAAAATGGTTGCCCATCCAAATTTGGGCCCCGTAGAGTATCTGTGCCAGCGGTTTGGCTTGAAAAACTTCTAGGGCTGCTGGGATGTATTTGCGGCCCTTCGTGTAGAAAAAGCGGGATAGCAGCTTATCACTTTGGGCTGCTTTTTCTTTGACACATTTTTGATGTACATCCCATGACCCCGATGACTGGAAGACTATGCCCAGTGTCATGTCCCCAATGGTAACTGTAGCTAGCTGTCAAGAACGCACGCCACTCCGAGAAGTCAGCGGAAGAAGTCTTGAAGTTTATTGTACAGCACACAGAGATACGTGGAAAGTCCGTGAGGATTCTGAGGAGACCATCTCAGAATCCCCCTTTAATACACCTTGCTGGGTGACTCCCAATTCCCCCCTCCCTTCTGCCCTAAAGGTCCGGGGGTGATCCACTTCCCCACCCGGGATGGCTTGGACAAAAGAGTTAACTGCTCTGGTCTACCTGCACTATTCATGGGTGCTTTTTACATTGTTATTGCGATGCTGCCGGTTCCGCCGCTGATGGCTCGTTAGCGGTCGTTATCGCCCATCCTGGGATTGTTTACCCCGTGGGGCATGCCTGGGCGAGGTCGGGCCTTGCTGCGCTCGGTTTAACCCCTGCGTGCCTGGCTCCGCTGTTGCCCCCTTTCCTGGCCCGCTGCATGGTTCCCCTTCCTGGCGCCCGCATGGCGCGACCCCACTGTCTAGTCGGGTCGCGACATCCTGCCCCCCGAAACTGACACCCCCCTCCCCTGGGGAGCGTCCTGGGTCCCGGGGCCCCCCGGCCGGTTCGGCCACTGCTGGTGGAATCTCTTGACCAGCTGTGGGGCCAAAACGTCCGACGCCCACACCCATTCTCGGTCCCCCATTGCGAAGTCCTTCCACTCCACCAGGTACTGCAGACACCCTCTGTGGAATCTGGAGTCCAAAATGTCCTTGACCTCATGGTGCTCCCCTCCCGCCAGGATCAGCGGGTGCCAACCGTCGTCCTCCGGGGACTTCTTCAGCAAGCTGAAGTGGAACACCGGGTGTATCTGTTGCAAGTTCTTTGGGAGTTCCAGCTTCGCAGAAACTCCGTTGATTACCTCTAACACTTTAAACGGGCCCAAGTACCGGGGCCCGAGTTTCTTGCTGGGGAGGCCCAGCTTCAGATGCCGCGTGGACAGGTAGACCCGGCACCCTGCTTTGATGTCCCCCGCCGGTCTCCTTCGCTGGTCCGCCGTCCTCTTCTGCGCCGCCTTGACCTCCAGCAGTTGTTCCCGAAGGGACTCCCAGCACCTGGCCGTCCTCTCTCTCCACTTTCCGAGCTCCTCCGGCTTCCGGGCGGTGGGCTCCCCCAAGTCTGGCAGGTGCCTCAGGTCGGTCCCGTAGACCACAGCGAAGGGGGACATCTCCGTGCTGCTGTGTACGGAGTTATTATAAGCGAACTCCGCCAACGGAAGCAGCTGTGACCAGTTGTCCTGCTGGTAGCAGCCAAAACATCGCAGGTACTGCTCCAGCACCTGGTTGACACGTTCCGTCTGTCCGTCAGTCTGGGGGTGGTAGGCCGAGCTGAGTCCCTGCTCGATCCCCAGCAATCCCAGGAACGCCTTCCAAAATCGGGACACAAATTGGGAGCCGCGGTCGGAAATGACCTTGTCTGGAACCCCATGGAGCCGGAAGATGTGCTCCATGAACAGCTTTGCCACCTGGGTGGCGGTAGGCAGTGAGGCGCAGGGCACGAAATGGGCTTGCTTGGAGAACAGGTCCACCACGACCCATATTGCTGTTTTGCCTCGGCTGGGTGGCAGATCCGTAATAAAGTCCATGGAGATCACCGACCAGGGTCGAGGTGGGACCTCCAGGGGCTGTAGGAGGCCCTGCGGCTTGCCCACTGCCGGCTTGCAGGTGAGGCAGATGGGGCAGCCCGCAACGTAGTCCTTGACATCTTTACGGAGCGTGGGCCACCAGAAGCTCCGCCGAACCAGCTTCCACGTCTTGACGAAGCCGAAGTGCCCAGCCGCTTTGGCGTCGTGGCATGCTTCCAGGGCGGCCCTCCGGAGGGGTTCCGGGACGTACACGGCGCTCCCTCTTTGCCAGATGTCCCCTTCCAGTGTCAAGGAGTCCCGCAGGTTCTGTAGTTCCGTGTCTGTCGGATACGCTGCCACTAGTCTGTCGCGGAGCGCTGCAGAAGGCTGGCTGCGCTCCCGGGGGGGGGTGTCCCAACTTGACCCCCTGTCTGTCCCTCTTCCCTCCTAGCCTGGTTACGGGTGGTGACGGCTCGGGCTAAGTGTTTGTCCTCAAATAGCGGACGCATCTCTGTGCGGACGTCCGCCTCGTACTGGGGCAGGCGAGACAGGGCGTCCGCGAGGAAGTTGTCCTTCCCGGGGATGTGGCTTAGCTGGAAATCGTACCGGGAGAAGAACTCTGCCCACCGCATGTGCTTGGCGGTCAGCTTCCGCGGCTGTCGGAGGGCCTCGAGGTTGCGGTGGTCTGTCCAGACCTCGAACGGTTCCCTTGCCCCCTCCAGCCAGTGCCTCCACTCCTCGAGCGCCATGCGGATGGCCGCTGCCTCCTTCTCCCAGGTAGACCAGTTCCTTTCCGCCTTCCCAAACTTCCGGGACAGGTACGCCCCGGGCCTCAGACGGCCCTCCCCGTCCCTCTGCAGGAGTACCGCTCCCATGGCCACATCACTAGCGTCTACCTGTACCACCATGGGCCGGGCTGGATCCACATGGATCAGCGTAGGCTCGGCGGCGAACGCCTCTTTGAGCCCCTGGAAAGCCTCCTCCGCCCGGGACCCCCAATCCAGAGCCGCCCCGGGACGCTTGGCCCCCTTTCCTTTCCCCTTGGTACCTAGGAGATCGGTGAGGGGGGTCACCAAGGCCGAATAGTTGGGCAAAAAGCCCCTGCAGAAATTTGCGAACGCTAGCAGGCTCTGGAGTTGGCGCCGTGTCCGCGGCCGCTCCCACCCCAGGACTGCCTCCACCTTCTGGGGATCCATGGCCACCCCCGCCGCCGAGATCCTATACCCCAGGTAATCTAAGGAGGGACGGTGGAACTCGCACTTGGGCAACTTGACGTATAGGTGGTTGTCCAGGAGTCTCTGCAAGACCTCCCGGACCAACCGGACGTGTTCCCGGGGGTCCCGACTGTACACCAGCACATCGTCCAGGTAGACCACCACCCCTTTGTACAGGAGGTCGTGGAGTACCTCGTTGATGAGACTCATGAACACCCCCGGGGCCCCGCTCAATCCGAACGGCATTACCAGGAACTCGAACTGTCCAAACTGGCAGTTAAAAGCCGTCTTCCATTCGTCCCCCTCCCGGACCCGCACCCGGTAGTATGCCTCACTTAAGTCTAGCTTCGTGAAGATCGTGCCGGTACCCAACTGGTCCAGCAGATCCGGGATGAGGGGGAGCGGGTACGCGTTCCCTGCCGCTATGGCGTTCAACCCTCTATAGTCCTGGCACAACCTCCGGGTGCCATCCTTCTTGCCCACGAAGATGACCGGAGCCCCCATGGGGCTCTTGGCGGGGCGGATGAACCCTCTGGCCAGATTCTTGTCCAGGAACTCCCTGAGGTCCTGGAGTTCCTCCCCGGACATCTTGTAGATGCGTCCCTTGGGGAGGACCGCATCTTCTGGGATGTCGATGGCGCAATCTGTGCAGCGGTGGGGGGGGCAGCTCGTCTGCCTCGGTTTCCCCGAACACCGCCGCCAGATCCCGGTACTCCGGGGGTATCTCCGGCGCCACCACATCCAGCTTGCCCTCGTCCCCGTGGACCCCCGTGGACCCCTTTGGCCTCCCCCTTTCCGGGGCACTGGGGGTCCGATTCGACCCTGTGCTGCCCACACCTGTCCAGGTCGAACGTCAGGCGCCCTGAGCGCCAGTCTACTATGGGGTTATGTTCCATCAGCCAATACAACCCCAGCACTACCTGGTACCCATCCGTGGGGACCCTAACTAGCATCCTGGACTCCCGGTGGTCCACCACCCACAAGGAGACCGACCCCACTTCCACCCCAAACGGACCCCCCTTTATGGGACTGCCGTCCATCTGGACGAAAACTAAGGGGGTGCTCCGAACCTGGGTGGGCAAGTCCAGTTCCTTGGCCACTTCGGGGTGCAGCATACTGTGGTCGCAGCCCGAGTCCAGCAGCGCATCTCCCGTCCATTGTTTGCCGCCGTCCGGGTTTTACAGCCTCACTCGGACCAGGTTGGGTGGTCTTCCCGCCCGTTTCTTGGGGTCCGTTGACCCTGGCGGGACCTGCAGCCGGGCGTCCTTCACTGCAGGTCCAGGTCGTTTCCCAACTCCGCGCCTTCGGAGTCGGACTGGCGCTTTTCCCTCGGCTCCGACGCGACAGCCGCCCGGCTCCCGGTCTTGGGTGTCCGGCTGGTTCCCGACGTCGCTTGGGACCCTGCTGGGGTCCGAACCTCTCCTGGGGGTCGCTTGGGGCACGCCACCGCATAGTGTCCTGCCCCCCCGCACCTCATGCAGAATCCATCCCGGCGTCTCCTCTCCCGTTCCGGGTCGGGGGTGCGCTTGGGCCGGGGGACCCCCGCGCATTGGCGGGACGGGGGGTCCCCGAGTTCTCCACGGGCCTTCGGGCCTTGCCCGCCCTGGGTCCTAGCTCCAGCATCCCCAGGTCTGCTTCCAACTGAGCCACCATGCGGCACCAGCCGTCCAGCGTCGACAGCTCCCGAGGGGTCCCTTTCACTACGGCCCACTTGCGGAGCTCAGGATGGAGGCCCTCCTTGAAGTAGTGGACGAGGACCTCCTCGTTCCAGGAGGAGATTTGGGCGGCCTCCCCCCTGAACATGTCTACATAGTCCTGAACCGCGAGACCCCCTTGCCTGGCCTTCTGGACCCGTCGCTTCGCCTTCTCCTCCGCCTGCGGGTCTTGGAAGCGCTCTCGAAGGGCCGCCAAGAAGTCCTCCAGGTTGGCCAGAGCCGGATCCCTGCGGTCGACCAGGAGCATGGCCCATTGGCCGGCCTTCCCCTGCAGGGAGGAGATGACCGCCGCTACCAAGTCCTCTGGGTCGCAGTCGTCTCCCCCGTACCTTCTGGCGTGGTTCCTTGCATGGAAGATGAAGGTGGAGAGTTCCGCCGAGTCCCCCTCGAAAATGGCCTTCAGCTCCGGGGGCGGCCTGCGCCGCGCCGTCGCCCTCCCGCGGACGTGCCTCCCACGGGTCTCCGGGGTCGCTGCAGCGCGCTCGTCCTCGCTGCTGTCGCCCGTGGAACTCCCCGCCACTACGTCGTCCTCCAGCCGGCTGCTGCGACGTCTTGGCGGGGGAAACACCTGCCCCCTCAGGGCCGTCCCGTCTGACCACGTCAGTCATTGAGTCACTCCAGGCTCCTGACCTGAGCCCTTCCTTGGGGTCTGCCGACTGCAGACCCCCGATCCCGCGTGGCCTTGGCTCCCGCCGCCGCTACGACTTGTCCGGGGCACCGCGCCCCCACAGGCCTGGTCCAACAACCGGCCTGACTCCTCGCCGACCCGCAGCCGCTCCCAGATGAGGTGGTTCAGCTGCTCCTGGAGTCGCCGTAGCTCGTCCAGGCTCCCGCTGTCTGGTCTGGCCGAGGAAAGGCTCTGTTGGTTTGAGGTAAACAGATCCGCCGGCCGCTCGAGTAGGGCGCTCGAGGTAACAGGGGTCTGAAAACGTGCCGCTCCGCGCCATGGGGTCGCCATCTCAGTAGCTGCCGGTAAGCGATCCCAACACGATACGGACGTTGAAGTTTTTCGTGAGAATCCTCACTATGTCATGTCTCCAATGGTAACTGTAGCTAGCTGTCAAGAACGCATGCCACTCCGAGAAGTCAGTGGAAGTAGTCTTGAAGTTTATTGTACAGCACACAGAGATACGTGGAAAGTCCGTGAGGATTCTGAGGAGGCCATCTCAGAATCCCCCTTTAATACACCTTGCTGGGTGACTCCCAATTCCCCCCTCCCTTCTGCCCTAAAGGTCCGGGGGTGATCCACTTCCCCACCCGGGATGGCTTGGACAAAAGAGTTAACTGCTCTGGTCTACCTGCACTATTCATGGGTGCTTTTTACATTGTTATTGCGATGCTGCCGGTTCCGCCGCTGATGGCTCGTTAGCGGTCATTATTGCCCATCCTGGGGTTGTTTACCCCGTGGGGCATGCCTGGGCGAGGTCGGGCCTTGCTGCGCTCGGTTTAACCCCTGCGTGCCTGGCTCCGCTGTTGCCCCCTTTCCTGGCCCGCTGCATGGTTCCCCTTCCTGGCGCCCGCATGGCGCGACCCCACTGTCTAGTCGGGTCGCGACACCCAGGTATTTAAAGGCTTTAACCTGCTCGATTGGGTGGTTGTCCATGCTCCAACTATGTAATCTATGCCATTGCATCAAAAGACACAAATTACAGATACTGGTAAAAAGCCCTATATCAACCAATAAAATGAGCTGAATCAGGATTCAGCACAAAGCAGTGTGGAATTTGGATGTGTGGTATTTTTCCCAATTTAAACTATAAAATGATGATTTTTTTTTTTTTTTTTAGTAAAAATGAGAGTACCCCTAAACATTTTTTTAAAAAGGAAAAAGGCACTTGATATGTTGTTGTTGTTGCTGCTGCTGATGATGATGATGAAGAAGAAGAGTTTGGATTTGATATCCCGCTTTATCACTACCCGAAGGAGTCTCCAAGCGGCTAACATTCTCCTTTCCCTTCCTCCCCCACAACAAACACTCTGTGAGGTGAGTGGGGCTGAGAGACTTCAGAGAAGTGTGACTAGCCCAAGGTCACCCAGCAGCTGCATGGGGAGGAGCGGAGACGCGAACCCGGTTCACCAGATTATGAGTCCACCGCTCTTAACCACTACACCACACTGTCTGTCTGCTGCTGCTGCTGTTACCCCATATATGCCCTCTCAACCACTTTAACCAGCCAAAGGTGCCAAAGAATACCCATTCCACGTATTGCGGTGAGATCGCTAAGACTGACCTCACTGCTGTTGTGGTTGGGATCGTTTGGATAGCCACAACAATCCAAATGGGTCCCTCGGTTGCTGGGGTAATTCTGGCCAGGGGACCTATTTATACCGCTGCACTTTGCGCCAAGCTTCCTCTTAGCGCCTCGTGCATCGGATCACCCGCCCACCCTCCATATATTTAGGGTCTTGCTATGACCTTGCTATGCCATTGCAGGTCATCTGATTTTGGGGCCCGGTAGGAATTTTCTCATTTGGCGGATTGGCCGGTGGCACTTGGGTTTCACCTGCTGCGTAGGAAATCGTCACAACTTTGTAAGGTTTGGCGGTTAGGCATTGGTTCATGTGTGGTAGAGGGGAGGTTGTCACACCTGGCCCCCCAATGTGTGATAGGGTATTCCGTTAAAGGAATCTAGGGGCTCGTCATGCTTTTGTCCAATCCCCTTCCAGGGGTTAGGGCCACGCCAGAGCACCTGGGAGCATTTACCCTTACTGACTTCTGCCAGTGTCCAGTTGTCGGTGCTGCCCTGCCGGAGGTGTAGGTGCACAGTAGAAACAACAACAGACAGTCACGGTGGCTATACAAAGGATAATATACAAAACCGTGAACAGCTATAGATGAAAATGTATTGAATCATGAACTAAACAGACAATGTCATACAAAAAGCATACATAGGTATTTCCTCAGAGGCAAAAGCCTGTATATACTTTCAAACATTAGAGTGCTAATTCAAAGTGCAATAAATAGTGTTAAAGATGGTTAAGCAAAGTCCATCAAACGTATGGCCAGCTTCGAATCTTCCCATTTCACCAGCAGTTTCGTCAAGGACTGGACTTTATCATCAACACAGAACTAGGATATTCCACATAGCTAAGCTATTCTAAGAAACTCAAACACTCATCATTCAAATAAAGCTAATAATAATCTGATGGACTTTGCATAACCATCTCCAACACTATATATTGCACTTTGAATTAGCACTTTAATGTTTGAAAGTATATACAGGCTTTTGCCTCTGAGGAAATACCTATGTATGCTTTTTGTATGACATTGTCTGTTTAGTTCATGATTCAATACATTTTCATCTATAGCTGTTCATGGTTTTGTATATTATCCTTTGGAGGCGTAGGTGCAGCTAGTCAAACCATCCCTAAGCAAATCACTCACATTCTGTAATCAATCAAGTTGTGGCCAAAATTATACCAATAACCTTAAACTAATATTGGTGTCAACTGTGTCTTTCTTTGGGAGGTCTTGGGGGTCTTCACACACAATCACTCTTTTAATGTGGCAGCACTTGCACTTCGGAACTCCCTGCCTATTGATATGAGGCAGCCGCCTTCACTGTACTCTTTCTGGCACCAGTTAAAAGCATTTTTGTTTAGGCAAGCTGACACAGATACCAACAATGCTGATGCGTCTTTAGTTTATTGCTGTTTTAATTTGTTTTGAACATTTTAATGTGGGTTTTTTGTACTAATAATTTCATTTTATTCCTTTTGTAAACTGCTTTTAGATTTATTTATTTATTTTGCAATCCAGCAGTACCTAAATTTTAGGAAACTGCTGTTGCCGGCATCTGTCTGTCTCAGGAAACAATGGAGTGTGCCTCCAGGGGTGAAGTCCAACTGCTGTGTTAGCAACACTGAAGTGCATAGCTGTCAACCCTCCCTTTTTTAGCGGGAAACTCCCTTATTCCAATGCCGTTTCCCGCTGCTATCCCGGATTGTTGATATCCCTTAAATTTCCCGGATTTCAAAGGAAGCAGCTCCTCTCCCTCCCTGCCGGCCAGGGAGGCTCCTCAGCTGCGTTGCTCAGCTGCCAATAAGGAGTCTGAGACCGACTGGGGGCGGAGCTTGCATGCCTTGTGCAGCCAGACCCTCACGCCCAACCAGTCAGCCTGCCGTCTATGCGCTCGCTCTTTCGCTCACCTGTTTGTGCGCAGCCTCTGGAGTGCAGGGTGGCGAGGCTACTTGGTGCCATTGCACCGCCCTCGCGGCATTCCTTATTTTCAAATCCGAAAGTTTGGGAAAATCCCTTATTTTCAAATCCGAAAGTTGACAGCTATGACCGAAGTGACCTCCTGGGGCTACAAGTCTGGGCAGTGCATATGGAGGCCCTGGGCTGCCCAGATGACAAGACCCCACTCTTGGCCTCGCTGATGTGGTCCGAAGGAAAGCAGAGCAATATGTTTGGCACCAGCTTGGCTGCAGGAGTTGCCGGAAGGAGGCGTACAAGGTGCCATCCAACTGTCTTAGGGACTCCACTCTGGATTTGTGTAGGGTTTGCTCCTTAGTCTTTTCTTCTCCCAAAGATGTCCCAGAAGGCCTCCTAGATGGGCCACCTTCCCAAGTTGACAAGCCCCAAATAAGGAAATAATAATAATAATAATAATAATAATAATAAAGTTCTGGTTTTGATTGCTATTTGCAATGTTTTATGTGGCCAGTTTAAAGCAGCAGTCTGGTCCCAAGATCCTGGGAGCTTCCTTCCTTCCCACCTGCTTCACCCCCGCTCCCAGCAGAAACTGTTCGAAGGAGCCCGGGCAGGCAGGGGGTGGGGGTCTCTATTCATCTGTGCTTCCAGCTGCAACCCTCCCCATAGAAATAAACAAGTCTTCAAAGGGACTCGAGCCGGCCTTTTTCTTTACATCCCGGCTTCTCCCACCTCCCTCCTTCCCTCGGCTGCTTGCTCTGATCTGGGGCTGGCCTGGATGTCACAGCCAAACTTAGGACTGTCATCTCCAGACGGCTATTCTCTTAGCCATGCCAGGAGCGACACGTTAGTCCTGTGTTAATTGCCCTGCTCAAGGCTCGGCTATCAGCCAGCCCCTGTCTCAGATTTGCTGATTGAAGACGTGACCGGAGTGAATGAGTGAGCCAAGGAAGGGGCTCAGGGCTCGGAGAGGCCAAGTTCAAGGGCACCGGCTGGTATCAGGCATATAAACAAGGGACTGGTATGTAAGCAATAAAGACATAAAGGTTGCGATCAAGGGTAGCCGTACAATAAAGAGCTGCGATAAGCCGGCGTTGCTTATAGATAAAAGGGCTGCCATCCTGTACACTTCGAAATCTCGTTTGCCTTTCCTTTTGCACATCTAACTGGGTGTAGGATTGCAGCCGAAGAATTTATGGGCATCATTTTCCTTCTTCATATTTTCATCCCCCCAAAAAATATATATGTATGCAGCTTTTTGCAGGGTACATTTTTTGCCTGGCAGTTTGGACGCTTTCAGGAACTCAGCGTGAGAAAGTCAAACAAATAATAATAACCTAAAAGAGGCTCAAAGTGCTAATTTTATTTATTCGCAGACTAGGGAGCGGGGAGACTTTTAGTTCAGGCTGCATTTTGACACGAATCAACACAATTCACCTGACGCACAATAAGCACCGAAACACAGTCTGTCGAAATTTGCACTACGCTGAATTTTTGCAACTCAGTTATCCAATTGAGTACTGTGTACAGAAATGCATGTGCTAGGTAATGTGTGCATGTATTAGTGAAAATAATGTGCAAATTTCATTCTATCAAGGGAAATTGCATTTTTAAAATTGCAATTCACATTAAAATTCTGGTGAATTTTCACGAGGATTGTTTTAAAAATCTACACTGATCTGGAAATTTGGAGAAATGAATTTAAGATTGGGAAAATGAGGCAACTGACAGATCCAATCATTCCTATTGATTACACAGTCCTATACATATCTTTACTCAGAGGCAAGTCCCTTTGAGTTCAGTCATGCTTACTCTGAGGAAAGTGGGTAAAGGATTGAAGGTATATGCATTTAGTTGCATTCATCAGTCAGATTCCTTCTGTGGTTCTTAAAGCAACTTCCAATAACAAAAGCAGTTACTTTAAAAAGAACATTGTTTAAAAAAATCAACAATTAAAGATTAAATTAAGCATTAAGGGGGAAAACCGCGAGCATTTATTACTGTGCCTCCCATCCAATCCTGAGCATTCTTGCTTCGAAGTAAGTTGCACTGAGTTCAGCTAGTCGCAGCCTGAATCCTGCAAAATACAGCATCATTTGAATGGCAGATGTCAACTTTCACAATCCAGGTAAAGCACCCATCTACTCATTTTGTTTACAGTTTATCCTGATGAAGAGCTTTGGAGAACCTGGAAGTCTGCACACTGCATACTATTTTGTAACATTATTTTGGGCTCATAAAGGCATTGCCTTAATGTCGATTATATATGGAGCTGCTATTATCTTAGTAAGAATTTGAACGTTTCGTCAAGGGCTGTTTCATCAGGTTAACTTTTGCCCAGCTGTCGGACTGGCAAAATGGTTTTGGAACGCTAAGATCAGAAGGTAGCCACACGCATCTCATACGATTTAACTGTCTTGTGAGGACCACGTCGCTACATAGCTTAGTGCAGCTATTGATCCAAGTGGCCACATTTCTGAAGCAGAAAATTATTGCGGAGCAAAAGCAGTGCAGAGGTGACGATTTTAAAAAGCCCTCAGGTATATAAAGACAGAGAGATTTTAAAGTCACCCTGCAGACTCTCTCTAACTCCCCCAATTCCACTGTGTATTGGGACTCTTTTTTAGGCTAAATCCCAAAACTTTGCACACCTTAGCATAGCAGTTGCCAGGGCCTGTAAATAAGGCAAGTCCTCAGCAGAAGCCAATGGGGCAACAGAGCTGAATTTAAACACATACAAGAACAGAGTCAAATGTGGGTTTTTTGTTGTTGCGTGTGTAGGGCACCCATTCACTCCCACCAGTAACTCACACTGGAGACATAATTTTTGGTTTGGGTTTTTGGGCATATTTTGGCCACAACTTTATTGAATACAAATCACGTGAGTGGTTGCGTAGGCATTGGTTCACGCTGTCCAACGGGACAGAGCTGACCCTAGTCAGCAGCAAGACTAGCTGTCGCAGCGGGACAGAGCTGACCACTTGTCAGCGAAGGGAAACCATTAGCTGGGGAGAGTTAACGGGGCCGGATCACACGGAGCCTCCCCCTCCCCAGGGGTCCACAGGGACTCCTGCATGGCCCTGCACCCACCGGGTTTGGACAGCAATGTTGAGTCCCTGGATTCCTTTGCGGAATTCCCATTACCAACATCACTTCTTGGGGGGCACCGCCCACCCATACCACAGAACCAATGCCTAACCGCCAACCTTACAAGTTGTGACTATTTGCTATGTAGTAGGCAAAAACCAAATGGCTCGGCCAATCTGCCAAATGGACAAAATTCCTACCAGGCCCCTCCTAAGCAGAGGCGACCCCTAACCGGCACAGCAAGGTCAACGCCAACCTATACCAGGGAAGGGGGGGTGGGAGATCCGAAGCTCTGAAAAGAGTGACCCCAGATCCACGTGGGGATCTATTTAAGGACGCTGGGACGTCCTCCAAAATTGTTACAATCAAAACTGCCTAACAACAAGCAGGTCCTGGAAGCTGTAGCCTCAAGCCCTATCCCCAAACCAGGAGGAGTGACTTCCTGCCCACCCCGCAACGGCAGCTCTCTACAAGAACTCACTTTGTTGTTGTTGTTGTTGTTGTTGTTTTTGGGGGGGGTTAACCGGAAATAGATATTTGTGTGAAAGGGCCATGAGCTCAGTTCTGGTACTGAAAACAAATCCCCAGGCTGAGCATGAGCTCAGGTGTGTCCCATCCACTAATAAAAAAAACCTTTTAAGCCACTATTTTGGACCAGGGTCCAGTTGGTGGACCTCAGAGTTCTATTTTGAAAAGAGAGTTTTCCCAAAAACCCAAAGTAGATTTCACAAGCCTGCAGTTTCCCTACCCCGAGTTGGAAAGGGAAAGGTAGATCTGCTTCATTGACTAAAGATGAAAGGACATGGCAAACACAGAGGTTAAGGACACAAGAATAGCCTGCGGGATCTGGCCACTGGGCCATCTAGTCCAGCATCCTGATCTCGCAGTGGGCAACCAGATGCCTCTGGGAAGCATGGTCCCTGACTCCTCACAGCCATCTAATTATCCTGCGTGCAGCCAACCTTTCCTCTGCCCTTTTTATGCCTCTTCTGAGACAAAGAATGAGGGGAGCTTGTTGTCCCAGCAGGAAGGCGAGACACCAGCCAGACTCCTCTCTGCATCTTAGCCTCCCTCCTTCCTGGCTTTACCTTCTGCCACTGATTCTGGACTTCTTTCCGCGAAAGACCGCCCCCTCCCCAGCTCACTAAACCCTGTTTACCTCTTCAGCTTCCAATACCTCCTTTTCCCGTTCTTCTCTCTCTTCTTCCTCTGACCACTAATCATTGTCCCACCACCACACCCCAGGCTCTGAGCCTCCTTCCTTTGTTTTTCTTTTTTCAATTTTTTTATTGATTTCAACAATTTTACGCACTTAACAATACCGTTAATTTTTCATCCTTCCCCCCTCTCACTGGAGGAAGTAAATTTCCAACCCCCTCTCTCACCGGGAGAAACATAGACATTGTACATTTAACATAGCTAACATTATTAAATATCATTGCTTGGACCTGGCCCAATTCTGTGGGCCAGGTATTCCTTCATTCCTCAATTTCATATTTCGGTTGACTTCCTCAAGTCCCCCTCTGTTGAATTCATTATCTATCCTCTTTATCAGTTTTCCAAACTCATGAACTTCATAATCACCTAAAATACAAAAATCATTTTACTTAAACTAACTCCTTTTTCCAAACCTCAGCACCTTGGTACTTCTGATCCTTTCCTCGAGCCTTATCAAATTCCCTTACTCCAACCTAATTTAAAACTCCTAATTTTCTACTTTTTGCACCCTTACCTCCCTCTGGTCTCGAAATTATTAGCTAAATTTCCCACTACTAACCTCCTAATTTTTAACATATAATCATTTACGCCAGTATCCAGATCCAAACATCATAACCCTTTAAACCAGAAAACCTCCTTCCTTTGGTTGTTCCCCAACTGGTTCCTCCCACCATTCCTTTGCATCCAACCAGTCCATGACATGGACGATCCTCCACTGACTAAAACTCCCATCAGCCCTGAGCACTGGCCATGCCGGTTGGGGCTGATGGGAGTCCTACATCGCCTCCTTTGACTCAGAAGCATCTCAGCAGAGGCAAGGGCTCTAGTCACGCCAACCCAGTGCCTGGGGCCTTTCCAGAAACTTTATTCCTTACACCCCAGCCTTTCTTCCCACTGTCTAGGGAAGGGATATCTGGCAAGGGAAACAACCCCAGCTCCCAAATAGAGACTTTGAGAACACCTGAAACTCTTAATGGGACCAATGCAGGACTCAAACAATGATGATCAAGGAAAGGCGTGTTTTTTGTTTCATATTGGTTTCCCCCCCCCAAAAAAAATGTGGCATCCAAACCCCTCCACCCCCACCAGTGACCCCCTGCAAAACAAGTTTCCGAGCACAATTCAAAGTGTTGGTGCTGACCTTTAAAGCCCTAAACGGCCTCGGTCCAGTATATCTGAAGGAGCGTCTCCACCCCCATAGATCTACCCGGACACCGAGCCAAGGTCCAGCGCCGAGGGCCTTCTGGCGGTTCCCTCACTGCGAGAAGCCAAGTTACAGGGAACCAGGCAGAGGGCCTTCTCGGTAGTGGCCTGTGGAACGCCCTCCCACCAGATGTCAAAGAGAACAACAACTACCAGACTTTTAGAAGACATCTGAAGGTAGCCCTGTTTAGGGAAGCTTTTAATGTTTGATTCATTATTGTATTTTAATGTTTTGTTGGAAGCCGCCCAGAGTGGCTGGGGAAACCCATCCAGATGGGCGGGGTATAAATAATATATTATTATTATTATTATTATTATTATTATTATTATTATTAATCACGGAGCGTTTTAAAAAATCTGAATTTTTCAAAATGTACACCGTTCCCCCCTCAGTTCGATAACGGTTGCCCTGTGAGCGCCGAGCCAAACCATTTGGAGAAATTTCAGAGGTGTGCAGTGTTTGGCTGCTGGGAGCAATCCGAACCGTCGCCGCACTGGGAAATAATTTTAAAAATAAATTCGAGGAGATATAGACGCGTTCTGGAAAATGACACATTTTGCCACCCTCTCCCGCCAAGCGCTTTTGAGCAGCTAAGCAATTTGCATCTAATCGCAAAGTGTTTTTTAATCAGCCAGATCAATTTGTGAAGAATTGGTACATTAGGTGCAGCCATATAGCTGAGATCCGTACCGGCAGAGGTTTAGAAGTAATTGCTCTCTGACCCAATGAGCAATGTACTACTATAGAAGTTTGTATTCTATTAAGAGTTAATAAGTGACCAAGAGCTAGTCTAATACACTGTCAGGGTTCATTATCTTTACAGGTTCTATGCTATTTTTCCCCCCTCGGTGCCTTTTGCTCTGCCCTTCTTGCTACATATGGAAAACCTATATCAAGATGGTTGTCATGGCAATGGGCAGATTTGCATGTGTCTTATCTATCTATTTAAATACCTTCTTATGGTTTATAACTACCATAATACAGCCCTCCAGTCTTGCTCATTGCTAATTTAAAGCTAGCCTAGTGTGTCTGAGGTCAGTGATACCATCTAAGGGATGTTGTCTAGACAACTCTGAAGCCACTGTCCATGGGGTAATTGTTTTATGCAAATTTCCCTCAAAGTACAATGGTGACATGTTCGTCCATGGTTTGCACAATCCGAGACATGTTGGGGAGCATATGCAGAGAATGCCAAATCGGGCGCCCCCGCGTAGAGATGTTTGCTGCTAAATGAAGTGGCTATATTTCGGAAAGAGCAGATCCTTAATCATCCTTCTGATCAAATCAATAAAATTCAGCTCACACGCTACAGGGGTACCTTCCGCGGAATGAAATAGTGCCAAATACTCTTGCCTTTTTTATGAATTCATTTGCCTGTCGTTACAAAAATACATTTCAAGGTAAAAAGGGGGAGGAAATTCACCAGCTCTGAATCAGTAATACCTTTTGACAGGCAACAAAATATTTGGGTGTTTTCACCTTTCTCTTGCGTGCATGTGTGCGTGTCTTACCTTAACGGTGACAAGGCTGGATGGAAAGGCTGGATTTTTATTGATGGATCGATGGGGTTTTTTCTTCTTTTATGTTCATCAGGCTCAAGGCTGGTTACAATGTAAAATATGTTGAATGGGGGGGGGATTGATGTGGGATGGGGATAAAATATAAACTCCATGAGCATAATGTATCCTGAAAGAAAATGAAATATTTCCAATGAAATTTTCCCCTTAGTACATTTCTGATGTTTTTGCCATATTTGACTGCCCGTGTCCTTTTATGATTATTATTTGCAAATAACATAGCTTCAAATACGGTGAGGGTTTTGCTTTAAAAAAAGGCAGTAGGGCGGCGGTGGCGGGGGGGGGGGATGATCTAAGTTTTTGCTTATGAATATGAACAGCCAAACAACCTTTGTTCATCTATCTGCGTTTTTTCCCTTCTTTCCCCTCTTCCCTTCCACACACTTCACTTTTCTCTTTAAGCATTTTGCATTTTATATTTCCACTTGAATTATAGGGTATGCAAACATGATTATCGTGAATAAATCTATGCAAAATTTGACAGTCCATGGGGGGGGGGGGTTAATGTAATGTAATAACAACAAAACACAGCCTTCTCCCCCCAAAAAACGAAAACCAGCGACTTTGAAAAAGAGACAGTTTCCTGCATGATGCTAAGGATTTGTTCGACAATCTGATGCTAAAAAATTCTTTCATACATTTCTCTCTCTCTTTTTTAAACAATGCTGCTTAACTGATTCCCCCTCCCCTAGTGGTAATTTCTATCGTTATTCTTAATCACAAGAAAAAAAAATGAACTCATGTAGCAAATGTGAACTGTTCTCCCGGACAATTGATTTAGTCAGCGGCAGCGTTTACATACAAAACTCTGGTTTTGTAATCTGCAGTGTGTGTGTGGGGGGGGGTGTCGGTAGGGGGAGGGTCACTTCCATATCCCTTCCCCCAATCCATGCCTCTCCCCCCCTTTTTTCACTTTTTAACTCCTCTTTTCTAGTCCATGGCAAACTTTTGCAAGATGAGTTTTTTCCCCGCACCGAAAAGCTGAGTTTAGAGCGTTCTAATCTGGACTGGAAGTTTTGGTGACAGATTTAACAGAAACGTACTAGGGTAAAAACGTCCTTTTCGGGATACACGCCACGGGCTCGCACTTCCACATCTATATAAAACTGACAACACACTCCCCAGACAATTTCTTGGCAATTTTCTCCGGCGCAAAGACTTCAAGCCGACCATCGGTTTTCCGGGTGTTTTTCATAATGGATTTCAAAGCAGATGACCTGACAGCTAATCTTGTGATCTAAGTTGTGCTTTGTGGCATAACCACAAACAACCCCCCTCCCCACCGCCGACTGCTCAAAAGGATCACACTGTTTTTCACATGACATGTCTGCGCCGCTAAGAAGCACAAATGTCCAGAGGTCCAGACTGACCTGCTGACCTCTCGTCTGGGAAACATTTCTTCCCCTGAGCCGCTCTTTCTTAACAACAAACAGAGCAAGACCACGGCATGACATGGTAGAAAGGAGGGGGGGGCGCCTATGAATTGAGCATGTCTGGTGCAACAATGATGGACAATGAGTATGAATAAGAGACAGAACGGTCCCCTGGTTGAAATGGCTCAGAGCATCTCCCGTCTGCCCAAACTCACATTCCCCTCCCCCCGTTTCTTTTCAGTCCTCATCCCTCTCTCTGCCCCCCCCCCAATTACAAATATATCATCTGCTCAGGATGCCTAGGAGGGCCAACTAATTAACGGAAGCAGCTTCGTTTGCAGGATGAAAACCGCAAAGTTTTGCAAGGGGGGGGGGGCTTTCGACACTTTCAGCAGTGTCCCTCCCTCGCCTCGTGCAAATGGTGAGGTTTCGAATGCTGCTTTCCGTGGCAGGAACTGAAGAACAAGAATTAGTGACTAAGAAAAAGAAGAAGAAGAAGAAAAAGAAAAAGAAGAAGATGAGGAGGAGGAGTTTGGATTTGATATCCCGCTTTATCACTACCCGAAGGAGTCTCAAAGCGGCTAACATTCTCCTTTTCCCTTCCTCCCCCACAACAAACACTCTGTGAGGTGAGTGGGGCTGAGAGACTTCAGAGAAGTGTGACTAGCCCAAGGTCACCCAGCAGCTGCATCTGGAGGAGCGGAGACACGAACCCGGTTCACCAGATTATGAGTCTATCGCTCTTAACCACTACATCACACTGGCTCTCAGAATCAAAGCATTTCAAGTGTGTTGCAGGTTCACACAGCCCCCCCATGTTGAAATAATGTGTAAGGGAGGGCTATGGGGCCATGGCAGCTAGGTCTGCAGAGCAGAAATGCTCCCCTGCCACCTGTGTCTTCAATCCATGTGGGAAAGAGGTCTACGTGTATACAAACTGTGCATAGAGCATATAAGGAAAGACTAAGGCCACCTTGCCAACAAAGGTCCATATAGTTAAAGCTATGGTTTTCCCAGTAGTGATGTATGGGAGTGAGAGCTGGACCATAAAGAAGGCTGATCGCCAAAGAATTGATACTTTTGAATTCTGGCGCTGGAGGAGACTCTTGAGAGTCCCATGGACTGCAAGAAGATCAAACCGATCCATTCTGAAGGAAATCAACCCCGAGTGCTCACTGGAAGGACAGATCCTGAAGCTGAGGCTCCAATACTTTGGCCGCCTCATGAGAAGAGAAGACTCCCTAGAAAAGACCCTGATGTTGGGAAAGATGGAGGGCACAAGAAGAAGGGGACGACAGAGGACGAGATGGTTGGACAGGGATCTCGAAGCTACCAACATGAGTCTGACCAAACTGTGGGAGGCAGTGGAGGACAGAAGTCGGACATGACTAAATGACTAAACAACAACAACAAGGTCACATTCACACCATGCATTTAAATAAATACCACTTTAAACACTTCACGGCTTCCCCCAAAGAATTCGGGAACTGTAGTTTGTTGAGGTGGCTGGGCGTTGCTAGGTGGCTGCTGTTCCCTTGCTAGAGCTACAGTTGGAAGAGTTCCCTAGGAAGAGGGATTGGCCACTAATTTGGATGGCATCCGCCTGTCTCGGATGTCATCCAAAAACATCTGGAGGGCCGCAGTTTGAGGATGCCTGTTGTAGAGACTGATGTGGGAGAGACATGTTTAGTTGCACACTGAGAACTGGAGCTCTGTGAGGGGAATAGAGCAAACTAACAAACTACAGCTCTCAAAATTCTTTGGGGGAAGCTGTGACTCGAAATGTATGGTGCTGGAGGTCCATTCAATGCCCTCCATCACATGGAAGAACTTTGCCCATGTTCTGAAGAAGGGGAAGAACTCTTTACCAACCTGTGGGTATTTGTGGGGGCAGGAACACTTCTGCTGTGTGCCGGTTGTGTGCCAACATGGCCCTGCAGCATCTCCTCACGTGTAATTTCAATGCATAGGGGACGGTTGTGTGGACTTCTTGTGAGTAGGCCAATATGAAGTGCTGGACGAGACAGAACCGCTCAAATGTTCCAAACAGAGAGGCCATTGTAGTGCTTCACAGCCGCATGCTATTGCTGCAGGGCATTGTGGGTAATGTCATGGTGACTGCCCAGTGCTTGCCAGCAACTTGTATACACTGCCTCCTACAGTGGCGCTAGCATATCCATCAACTGCCCCAGAAAAAAATGGGGCATCCCTTTTTTCCCTCCTCGCGAGAGCACGGTAGCCATTTGGGAAGCCTTGCTTGTGAGATTTCGGGCCAAGATCTCCCCTCAAATAAAGTGTTTTGGGGGGTAGCGGCGATCTTGCAAAGCGCCCCAAAACACACAACTTGGAGTGCTGTGTTCCAAAAAGCCTTTTTACCAGGTCCACGTGGGACATATGGCGATAGAATATAGCCACTGGCCCCGACTTGGTGGAACGCTCTGTCACAAGAGACCAGGATTTGACATCTTTCTGCAGGGCCTGCAAGACGGAGCTGTTCTGCCTGGCCTTTGGGTTGGACTCAGTCTGACCCTTATGTTTCCCTCCCCTTATGGTTTTGATTTATGGGCTACTACTAAAAATGAGGCTGCATTTTAAATTTTAAATTGTATTTTAACCTGTATTTTAATTCACTGTTTCTTCTTTCTTTTATGTTTTATTATAATTTTATTGGTGTTAGCTGCCCTGAGCCCAGTTCTGGCTGGGGAGGGCAGGGTATAAATAAAAAATTATTATTATTATTATTATTATTATTATTATTATTATGACTAGTAGCCACGGATAGCTTTATCCTCCATGACTTGGCCTAATCCTCTTTCAAAGCCATCCAAGTTGGTGGTCATCGCTACTTCTGGTGGGAGCAGATTCCATGGTTTATCTGCATCCTGTGAGAATAATTCCTCCATTTTTGCAGCACGAAAGATGTCCCCGGGATTGGGTATCAGCAACAGGGGCCCTAGTAGGCCCGTGTTGCCACCTGCTGATGCCAGGCTCGATTTCGACACACATGGCCACTTTTACCTCACAGACTCAGTCAGTTTCAAAGCAGCGGTGACTGGTGCCTATTGGACCTGACAGGGCAGAAGGCAGGGAGTCTAACAGTAGGTGGCACCAGAGAGCCAACAACAGGCAGAGCTGCTCCCTGACTTTTGAAAAAGAGGGCAGGCAGGTGGGGGTTTGCTGAGGGCTTACAGAGGCTGGTAGGGCACTGCCCTATTCACTCCAATGGGCCAGCCTCTACTGTTCCAAAAAAGCCCCCCCCCCCAAGCCATTACTGGGGCTTAGAGAAGGTCAAGTGCAGTGGCTAAAAAGTGTGAGTCAGAAGAACTCCTCTGGTTTGCAGTTTTCCTCAGCCCTGAACCCAGTCAGAAACTTGATGCCAACGGCTGACTCCCCCTCCTCAATCCATCCATATCCACTCTGGGGTTATTAATCATAGAGATAAATTAGTAGTTAGTTGGGGAAGGGGTTTGCATGCATTTAACATTCAGCTAGGGAAAAGCTCGTCTTAATCTATTTACAGAGGATATATTTAGCAATGCCACTGAAAGTTACGTTTCCTGGCTCAGAAACAGAAATTTCCAGTCTTCATGCTTGCCTTGGTTTTTAATGGGAGATGGAGAAGAACTTAAATTCTCCCTCCATACCCCTAGCACCAAATCCCCTCCCTCCCTCCCTCCCTTTTATATCCTGCGTTATATCAAAGGAGGTCAAGGTGGTGTACACATATTCTCCCTGTCCTCCGTCCAGCAGCGGAGCAAACCGATCAAGCACCTGGGGCAGCGTGCATGCCCTGCACCCGTGGGGGCGGAGCCAGCCGTCCATGGGGTGGGGCAAGTCGGGGCAGGACTCTGAGGAGTCTGCCTGCCTCCTCCCACTCAGCCGCCCTACATCTGAGGGGGAGGTGGCGGGCGGACCGTTAGGGATGATGGGAATTGTAGTCCCAAACATCTGGAGGGCCGGAGTTTGCCTATGCCTGTTCTAGACTGCATCAGCAGAAGTATAGAGTTGAGATCAAGGGAAGTCATAGCCCCACTGTAATCTGCTTTGGTCAGACCACACCTGGAATACTGTGTCCAGTTCTGGGCACCACAATTTAAGAAGGATATTGACAAGATGGAATGGGTGCAGAGGAGGGTTGACCCAGATGACGAACAGTCTGGAAACCAAGCCTTATGAGGAACGGTTGAAGGAGCTGGGTATGTTTGGCGTGGTAAAGAGAAGCTGAGAGGATATTCGATAGCCAAGTTCAAATATCTAAAGGGCTGCCACATGGAAAATAGAACAAGCTGGTTTTCTCCTGCTCCAGGGGCTAGGACCCGAATAAATGGGTTAAAGTTACAAGAAAGGAGATTCCGACTAAACATCAGGAAGAACTTTCTGACAGTAAGAGCTGTTTGGCAGTGGAACGGACTCCCACAAGAGATGGTGGGCTCTCATTCCCTGGGGGGTTTTAAGCATAAGTTGGATGGCCAACTGTCTTGGAGGGTTTGGTTGAGATGCCTGCATTGCCAGGGGTTGGACTAAATGAGCCTTGGAGTCCCTTCCAATTCTATGATTCTATGACTGGCCCAAGGGGATTTGAACCTGGGTCTCCTAGGTCCTAGACCAACACTCCAACCACTACACCACACTGCTCCTCAGTCTTTCCCTTGCTTTCTTGTAAGCTCTCTAGTGAGGTTGGATCGGTGCTTTCCATGTTACTGGTGGTTTCATCATAGAATCATAGAGTTGGAAGAGACCACAAGGGCCATCCAGTCCAACCCCCTGCCAAGCAGGAAACACCATCAAAGCATTCCTGACAGGTGGCTGTCAAGCCTCTGCTTAAAGACCTCCAAAGAAGGAGACTCCACCACACTCCTTGGCAGCAAATTCCACTGTCGAACAGCTCTTACTGTCAGGAAGTTCTTCCTAATGTTTAGGTGGAATCTTCTTTCTTGTAGTTTGAATCCATTGCTCCGTGTCCGCTTCTCTGGAGCAGCAGAAAACAACCTTTCTCCCTCCTCTATATGACCTCCTTTTATATATTTGAACATGGCTATCATATCACCCCTTAACCTTCTCTTCTCCAGGCTAAACATACCCAGCTCCCTAAGCCGTTCCTCATAAGGCATCGTTTCCAGGCCTTTGACCATTTTGGTTGCCCTCTTCTGGACACATTCCAGCTTGTCAGTAGTTGGAACTACTACCATCAGATGCATGGTAGGGTTTCATTTGAGCTTGGAACTGGTTTCATAATAAAGCAACCTTATTTTGAAGGGGTTCGGGGGGGTTGCTGAGTTTTCTGAGTCTGACATGCGGATGTTTGCCTCTATCTGCCAATGCTTTTGGAGTTAATAAATTAACTAAATACAGCTATAGACCACCCAACATCAAAAAAAGAAAAAGGATCTCACAGCAGTATACAAAGACGTTTAAAATTACAAATACACGATAAGATATAATCAACCGTACTATAATATTAGAAGTGATGAAACAATTCGACCATAATCTAACATCCCTGGGCAATCAAAGTAGTTTTTTGTTGTTGCTGTTTTACCTTGCATCAAAAATAATACCACATTAGTATCAGATTAAAACCATTGCTTTGTGCTTTTTCCCTGCTCCCATCCATCAGGAGAGGGAGGAGCTTGGAAATTTATTTTTTAAAGGAACTTGTGTGAATGGGTAAAAGGATTTTGGTAGAGAATGAAACTCTTAATCTCGGGATGTGGGTCTGAGCCCCACATTGGGAAAATGATTCCTGCGTTGCAGGGGGTTGGACTAGATGACCCGTGTGGTCTTGATTCCAACACTACAATTCTATGATTTGGGGCTGAATATTTTGATGTCATTGGGCAGGTTGTTAGCTAAATGAGACACACCAGCTCCTTTATCTTTTTGTTATGTACTGAGCTGAATTCTAGAACAATAGGATCCAAAATGCAGCAGTCTGATTGGTCCTAGAGCAATAGGATCCAGAATGCAGCAGTCTGATTGGTCCTAGAACAATAGGATCCAGAATGCAGCAGTCTGATTGGTCCGCAGGAGGCACCCAATCCAGCTCCAGGTGGAAGTGAATCAGTCGACCTGATTGGCCTGCAAGAGCAGCCAATCAGGCTCCTGGATGAAGTCAATCCGCAACCTGATTGGCCTACAGGAGTAGCCCGTAATTAGCCAATCACGTGGGGCCCATTGTGTAAATAATGTATATATAGCAGATGTTTTGGGGAAAGATTCATTCCTTGCTACTATGAGCTGAATAAAGAGCATGAAATTCACACTTGTCTCCGAGTATATTTCACTTTTGGAATCCGATCTGGCATCCCCAAAGAACCTCATCCCTAACCCTCCCCCCTCCCTCTTCCTCCTCCTCTTCTCCGAGACTCTTTATCAGCCCTCGAAGTGAAAATCAACGCTGAGGTGGAATGCACTAGACTGAAGTTTAACGCCCCCCCCCCCTCCGCCGCACCTGGCTGCAGGAAGGTCATGGCTGGGTCAGCCTGTCCTTTTTCTCCAGCCGTTTGTGTTATTCACCCATATCGCCCGCTTACAGTTATAGGGGTCAGTTCCGTGGGAAAGCTTAAAAGGGCCTGGAGATTGTTAAACGTGGAAATTTGTTTACTCCTGGCTTTTAATATGAGCATATTTCATCGGGCTCAAAGGAAGAGGCCACTCATTCGCAGAGTTCAACGCCGTCCTTCCTCTCCAAAGGTCTCCTCCATTTCCATTTTAGGCATGCAGCTCTCACCGGCTTGGCTGTTATATTCAGGGAAGCCACTGCCGTCTCCAGAAACAAAATGCTAGACAGTAGGTGGTGTCTTCAGCCTACCAATGTCACTGAGACACCGCTTCTGATTGCATTTCTAGTGCCTCGCGTCCTTTTCGAAAATGGCGCGGCCTGTAAACGACAACAGAGCTCTCCTGTCGGTCCTGTAGCTCAGCGGTGGAGCATTGCTTGGCCTGCAGAAGGATCTAGGTTCAAATTCTGGTGCCTTCAGGAGGGGCTGGAGCAAGCTCCTGCTGGAAACTTTGGAGAACTGCTGCCAGTCAGAGTTGACAATACTGAGCTAGGCGGACCTAAGTATCATCTAGTCCAGTGATGGCTAACCTTGACACTCCAGATGTTTTGGAACTACAACTCCCATCATCCCTAGCTAACAGGACCAGTGGTCAGGGATAATGGGAGTTGTAGTCCCAAAACATCTGGAGTGTCAAGGTTAGCCATCACTGATCTAGTCCAACCCCCTGCAATGTAGGAATATGCAGCTGCCCCATGCGGGGATCAAACTTGCAGCCTTGGCATAATCAGCATCGCACTCTAAGTGACTGAACTATGCAGGTGCTATCTAGGCATCTTGGACTACAGCTCCTATCAGTCCTAGGCAGCATCGTAGTGGCAGCACCTGATGGGAGTTGCACTCCAAAACATGTGGACTTCCCAAGCTAGAGAAGGCTGGTCTACAGGATAAGGCCGATAAGGCTGAAATAGGATCTGAGCACAATGTTCTGTACGGTTGCACCATTAGACTCTGCAACTGCATTCTCAGTGGCCTTTTTCAGATGTTAGATAATTGGCATGTGTAGGAAGGCACAGGATGGTGCCTATAACAAGCCTGCACTGGTTGGTCAGAAAGTATGAGCAGAAAACTTGCATGCAGCTGACTTGCCTCACCACCACACCTCCAAAACACAGGCATGCCTCTATCTTCAGCAGAAATGCATCAAGATGCATCATTCTGGCCCCTTTCCCCATCATGTCCTCTCTCTTTTCCTGCCTCTCTCACTCAAAGGGTAAGTGTTTGACAGGGAAGGGTGAAATTAGAAATTCTCAGAAGCCAAAACGGGCAGGAAGAAAGAACCTTAAAGAAAAAGCGGCATGTGGTTACAGGAAGTCATATTTCTTTTAAGGAAGACCTCAGGAAGTTCTGCTCCTTCTAATGCTTTGTTGTCGATGCTGCGAAGCGGCATTATGTTTCCCGTGGACATGCAAAAGGAATGAATAAATTGAGCTCCATGAATTGGGCTTTGGCTCATGAACTAGATCAGTGATGGCTAACCTTGACACTCCAGATGTTTTGGGACTACAACTCCCATCATCCCTGACCACTGGTCCTGTTAGCTAGGGATGATGGGAGTTGTAGTTCCAAAACATCTGGAGTGTCAAGGTTAGCCATCACTGAACTAGATGATCCTATAATGTGTCTACTCTGGAGGAAGCCTTGCAGGGTTCAGTGGTGCTTACTTCCTGGCGTACAATGAAGCCCGAAGGGGTTGTTTGTCAAGCCCAGCTTCCAAGACATTGGTCTATCATTACGCTGAGCTAGGAATATGCAGAGGAAAGGACTGTGCCATGCAAGGATCAGAGGCTTGACAGCCCTGTCAGGAATGCTATGATGGTGTTTCCTGCTTGGCAGGGGGTTGGACTGGATGGCCCTTGTGGTCTCTTCCAACTCTACGATTCTATGATCCCTGATAGGTCCAGTCTTTGCACACAAAGGACACCTCACAGTCTCTTGAAAGACCTCCTAAGGCAGGGGGAAGCCTGTCAGCCTGAGGGCCACCTTCCCTTGTGAAGAAGCTTCTGGGGTCCACATACTAGGTGGCAGGCCAGGTCAGAGGAATAGTGTGCAGATCAAGCTCACTTTGGGACCCCTGCAGCCCTGAGGCACCCAGGGCATGTGAACTGGCCTCGGGGCGACTGGAGCTGCACCAGCTTGGACCATGAAGATGTCTCCTTCATAGAAAGGTCTTGGGGAGAGCCAGTGTGGTGTAGTGGTTAAGAGCGGCAGACTCGTAATCTGGTGAACCGGGTTCGCGTCTCCGCTCCTCTACATGCAGCTGCTGGGTGACCTTGGGCTAGTCACACTTCTTTGAAGTCTCTCAGCCCCACTCACCTCACAGAGTGTTTGTTGTGGGGGAGGAAGGGAAAGGAGAATGTGAGCCGCTTTGAGACTCCTTCGGAGAGTGATAAAGCGGGATATCAAATCCAAACTTCTCTTCTTCTTCTTCTTCTTCTTCTTCTTCTTCTTCTTCTTCTTCAACTCGGCACCCTGTGCATGGGACTGCTCACAGTGCCCTAAATCTGATGCTACCAGTTGCAGCAGGTGATAGGAAGATGAGGGTTAAAATCATAGACTCGTAGAATTGGAAGGGACCCCATGGGTCATCCAGTCCAACCCTCTGCAATGCAGGAATCTCAGCTAAAGCATCCATGACAGATGGCCATCCAACCTCTGCTTAAAAACCTCCAAGGATGAAGAGTCCACACCCTCCCAAGGGAGACTGCTCCACTTTGGGTTGTGCCAAAGGATTCCCAGAAACAATGTGTTTTGAGAGGGGATGTGGAGAAAGAGAGGTGGCCTCATGGAGACGTTCTGGAAAGCAGTTCTAGGCATCCGCGCCAGCAAGGGAGCAGGGGTGGAGTCATTTGAAGGAGCAGTCGACCTTCAGGCAGTGGCGAGCAGTGGAGCTGGAAGGCAGAAGGTCAGAGGCAGGGATTTATATGCACATGGAGAGAGAGATTGCTACATTGTGTGAGGTGTTGTCTGCCTGCAAAGGCTCAAATCTTTCAAAGGGCAGGATTCTTCTGAAAAGCCACCTGACCCAGAGGGAGCAGAAACATCTCCGTCTGTCTCTGGAACAGCACTTTCCCTTTTCTCCAGGAGCCTACACTAGCAACACCGTCACTCCCCCTCGCTAGACTTTCACAAGGTTACAGACGGATCTGCCTTCAACTCGCTCTTGACAGGCATCACCCAGGGGCGCCCGCCATTCTTGGCGCAAAGAGGTCTGTCCCTTCCCTTTGAGCTGCTTCCGCATTTCATGTTCTGACAGTTCAAGGGATGCGGAGGCATTTGATCACTAAATGCAAAAAAAAAAAAACCCCGCCACGCAGCCCATGCCCCAACCACATACATACAAAGCAACGTCCCTGTTTATCCTTAACAGTCGCCGGGGCTGCTTCTCATTTGTGCGTGATACAACGGGCGTGGCACAGAAGATCTCCGCTGGTTCTGGAGCCAGCTATCGGAAGGTCACGGAGTCTTGTGTGCACTTAGAGACATTTAAATAGCATTGCATGGATGTAAACTTCTTTCTTATCAGAAATATCATCTTGGTGCTTTGGGCAATCTTGGATCTTACTGTAAGCATCTCCATGTGCCCAGCTCCCCATTTATCTTTACAAAATAACATTCAAGGGAGTTGGGGGGATCCTATGAATCAGTCATATGATCAATGACTCATGATTTATTGTTTGTTTGTTTTTTAAGCGTACCTAAGGCTTGCCGATCAGAACGTCGGCGGTTTGAATCCCCGCAACGGGGTGAGCTCCCGTTGCTCGGTCTCTGCTCCTGCCAACCTAGCAGTTCAAAAGCACGTCAAAGTGCAAGCAGATAAATAGGTAACGCTCTGGCAGGAAGGTAAACGGCGTTTCCGTGCGCTGCTCTGGTTTGCCAGAAGCGGCTTGGTCATGCTGGCCACATGACTTGGAAGCTGTATGCTGGATACATCGGCCAGTAAAGCGAGATGAGCGCCACAACCCCAGAGTCGTCCGTGACTGCACCTAACGGTCAGGGGTCCCTTTACCTTTTAAGGTTCAAAAGGACAATATCATTTTTGTCTGTCTTCAAGATGCACAAAGACACACGTGCACACACTATTGGCTGTAGCGCTTCCTTTGTTTTTCATACATGCCACATTCACACCACAAATGTAAAGGAATGTGATACTACTTTAAAGAGTCATGGCTTCCCCCAAATAATCCTAGCGTTCTTAGGGGCTGTTAGGAGACCCCATTCCTCTCTCAAAGCTATGATTCTCAGAGCTCCCTGTGAAGAGGGCTTGATCTGTGAAATGGGCATGAGAGAAGGTGCAAGAGTGGCCTGGTGTTAGTGACAGGGTTTGGCTTACCCCACGGCTTTCCCGCTGCTAATGGGAGGAAGTTGAGAATGATTATATCCACTGAGCCTCTTGGGTTTGCCAATCAGAAGATCGGTGGTTCGATTCCCCGCGATGGGGCGAGCTCCCATTGCTCTGTCCCAGCTCCTGCCAACCTAGCAGTTCGAAAGCATGCCAGTGCAAGTAAATAGATGATCGCTGCAACCCCATAGTCACCATTGACTGGAGTTAACCGTCCAGGGGTCCTTTACCTTACCTTTTACCTGAGAATGATGATCTCCCGAGCACATCTCGATATAGTTCAAGCTCACATGCTGCAGCATCTTCCTAGGGCCATACTTGCCCTGCACATGTAAACCATTACAATACCTATATAAATAGTCCCGGCTTCCCCCCAAGGAATTCTGGGAGCTGCAGTTTGTTAAGGGTGCTGAGAATTGTTTCTCCTTCATACAGCCTGTGAAGGCGGTGAATGTCCTTCGTGAGTGTCTGGAGGCGGTTGGAGGATGGTTGACGGTGATATTTTTAATGTTTCATGTTTTATTACGTTTTCTACATGCTGGAAGCCCCCCCCCCCCCCGCAGAGAGTCTGGGGCAACCCAGTCAGATGGGTGAGGTACAAAAAATAAAATTGTGGTTGTTGTTATTATAGATAGATAAAGGTAAAGGACCCCTGGACGGTGAAGTCCAGTCAAAGGTGACTATGGGGTTGTGGCGATCACCTTGCTTTCAGGCTGAGGGAGCCGGTGTTTGTCCACAGACAGCTTTCTGGGTCATGTGGCCAGCATGGTTAAACCGCTTCTGGCAAAATGGAACACTGTGACGGAAACCAGAATGCACGGAAACGCCATTTACCTTCCCACCACAGCTGTACCTATTTATCTACTTGCACTGGTGTGCTTTCGAACTGCTAGGTTGGCAGAAGCTGGGACAGAGCAACAGGAGCTCACCCCGTCACAGGGATTCGAACCACCAAGCTTCTGATCTGCAAGCCCAAGAGGCTCAGTGGTTTAGATCACAGTGCCACCCACTGTGTTATAGCTACAATTCTCAGAGGTTTTTGAGAAAATGAGTTAATTGTTAAACCACACTGGGAACTGGAGCTCTTTGAAGGGAATAGAGCCCTCCTCCTAACAACTCTCAGCACCCTTGAGAAACTACAGCTCCCAGAATTCCTCAGGGGGAGCCATGACAGGTTAAGGTGCTTTCCTAGTGCTTTAAATGCATGGTGTGAACTTGGCCAAGGTCCCAGTTAGGTCCCACCAGCCTAAGTTGCCCATACCCATAAAAATTAAAACAAAACAAAACAAAATGCAAGCAGAGCAAAGATTGGATTGGATTTCTTCAGACCCTCCAGGATCCGCCAGCCCAGTCTCCTTCTTTAAAAGCACAATGGTTCTTCAGTTTCTCTCAGGTACAGATTCATTAGCTCTTGACTTGTTTGCCAACTCCTTGTGCGGAGGGTGGGAGGGGGAGGGGAAGAAAAAGTCATTTACCCTCGTGAATGTCAAGGTTAGTGCAAACTGTCCGTGTCATCAGTCTCTCTGGCAGAAGGTCAGGGATAAGCTTTCGTCAAATGGGCAGCGTCAAACAAAGCACAGGCTGACTTAACTCATGGAAAGAAAGGAGACCTTCCCTGTAAGTCGATAAACATTTCACTGGGCAAAAAAAGAGAAGGAGCTGCAGCAGAAAAGGGTAACCCTTTCTTTGCCAATTTGTGTAGTGCTTCCCTCCTCCTTCTGTTTGTCCAGTATTCTCCACTGAGAAGCCAAAGACTGTATACCAAGGAAAGGAAACAAATATTTGAGGATTAGACAAATTCCTGGAGGAGAGGGCTATCGATGGCTACTCGCCATGATTGGCTCTGCTCTGCCTCCACAGTTGGGGGCAGCAATGCTTCTGAATACCAGTGTTCAGCAAAGACACTACTGAGCTAGGTCGACCAATAGTCTGGACTCAACTCTATGATTCAGAATATGGCAGCTTCCTATGCAACAATTCTTCAGAGATAACATATACTGATAAACATGAGTATAGGGATGTTCCACCATCAAATACAGCCTTGCCTCCTCTTGAAGAAATGGAAATGTAACACGGCCCAAGTGGGAATTTAATCAAAATCTTCCCTCATGCAGCTCCAGTCTCACAAAATCCCTTTTCAGAGAGCTACAGGAACAAATATTTCTGATTAGGGAAGGAGGCAACTTAGTTGCCAATTTAGGGGTACCATTAAATAAAGATCAGTAAATTGTCGCAGAATTGGCTTTCTTGTTATTAAGGGACATAGCTCAGTGGTACAGCATGTGCTTTGTGTGCTGATGGTCCTGGGTTCAATCCCCACCATCTCCAGGTAGGGTTGTTATGCTATCCTGCCCTGTCCTGGCTGGATCAGATGGGACAAAGCGAGTCAGGAGTTGCAGGACCACAGAGAGCTCCAGGTGAACAACGTGCTCTGGCAGAAGTAATAATAATTTTATTTATTTATTTAATTTTTTTTATTTATACCCTACCCTTCCCGATTTAAAAACCGGGCTCAGGGCGGCTAACAACAAATATAAAACATTGATTTGGAATGACTTTAAAATAGCTTAAAAACAGCATAAAGTACAACATAAATGTAGTATCGCCAGGGCTAACTGGCCAAGTTAGTCCTGCTAGGGCCAGCAAGGAGACCAGGGAAGGGTTTAAATGTGGTGTCTCAGAAAGTTTTTTTCATAGAAAAAGGGAAGGGGAAAAGGAATAAAGGATCAGGCTAAATTGAAGGCCAGGCGGAATAGCTCTGTCTTAGAGGCCCTGCGGAAGGAGATCAAGTCCTGCAGGGCCCTAGTCTCGTGGGACAGAGCATTCCACCAGGTCGGAGCCATCACTGAAAAGGCCCTGGCCCTGGTGGAGGATAATCTGGCTTCCTTAGGGCCCAGGACCCTTAAGCTATTATTATTCATGGACCTTAGGGTCCTCTGCGGGACATACCAGGAGAGGTGGTCCCATAGGTATGAGGGTCCTAGGCCACATAGGGCTAGTAGAGAGGACAATGCCCCTTTTTAAGCCTTGGACCACCTTCCCCAGGCCCTACGCCCTTGTGAATAACGTTGATTATTAAAGGACCAGCCCTCTGGCCTGAGAAGGAACACCCTTCACCCATTGAATATTCTCAGGACTGCTGCATTCCCTGTGCCAACGGGGCTGTTAGGTACTATGGGAGGCATTTGGTTCTTCTGGAGAAGGCATCCATGGAAGTATTGCTCTGGCACTAGGAATCCTGGTGGTATGGGCTTTTTCTCTGTGGTCTTCTGTCTCTCAGCCTCAGGGATATCCCTGCCTCCCAAAGCATCCTAAAATCCTAGAATTGTAGAGTGGGAAGGGACCATGAGGGTCATCTAGTCCAACCCCTTGCAACGCAGGAATCTTTTGCCCAATATGGGGCTCAGACCCACAACCCTGAGGCTAAGAGTCTCATGCACTACCCACTCCCTTCTTACGGTTTCCAGCAACTAGCATTTAGAAGCATTGCCACCTCTGACTTGGGAATAGTCAAAATTGTAGAAAGCAAGAACTCTGGCCAGGCAGTAGATCAGTTTTTGAATCTTCAAACAGTTTTAATATTATAGTATGGCAACAAAATCCAGTTGAAATAAATTCCTGTTCCAGGACAAGGCCCTGTTTCGCTAATTCTTCGCCTCACACACAGAAGACACATTGGTACACTTTGACCATGAAAATTTAGCTGACGAAGAATTAGCGAAACTGGGCCTTGTCCTGGAACAGGAATTTATTCCAACTGGATTTTGTTGCCATACTATAATATTAAAACTGTTTGAAGATTCAAAAACTGATCTACTGCCTGGCCAGAGTTCTTGCATTCTACAATGTTGACTGCTGTACATCACCAAGAACTCCAATTTCTAGAGCACCTCTGACTTGGGAGGCAAATCATAGCCATCTTGGCTAGTGGGACTTTGTTTCAAATCCTGGCTGATCTTGGCCCCTCACCAAAGCCATAAAGAGATGCATTCATCATTTGAAGCCCTTCTTTGTGTGCCTCCTCCATGTGAGGTCCCAAGGGTGACAACACAAGAACAGGCCCTCTCTGTAGTTCGCCTGGCGCCTTCTTTATACAGCGGAACCTCGGTTTTCAAGCGTCTCGGAAGCTGAATGATTCAGAACCCAAACGCCGAAAACCCAGAAGTGAATGCTTCCGCTTTTGAATGCGCCTTGGAGGTCGAACGGCTTCCGAGGCCCATTTCTCCATTTTCTCAATGGAATTTGCCAACCGCCCATTGTGCCTCAGTTGTTGAATGTTTTGGATGTCGAATGGTCTTCCGGAATGGATTACGTTCAACATCTGAGGTAAGGTAAAGGTAAAGGGACCCCTGACCATTAGGTCCAGTCGTGACCGACTCTGGGGTTGCAGCACTCATCTCGCTTTATTGGCTGAGGGAGCCGGCGTACAGCTTCCAGGTCATGTGGCCAGCATGACTAAGCTGCTTCTGGCGAACCAGAGCAGCGCACGGAAACGCCGTTTACCTTCCCGCTGCAGCGGTACCTATTTATCTACTTGCACTTTGACATGCTTTCGAACTGCTAGGTGGGCAGGAGCTGGGACCAAGCAATGGGAGCTCACCCCGTCGCGGGGATTCGAACCGCCGACCTTATGATCGGCAAGTCCTAGGCTCTGTGGTTTAACCCACAGCGCCACCGCTGTATACCGGTATATTTTAGGTGCCAGGCGAAAACGTTCCTTTTCAACCAGGCCTTTGGCCGATTAATATTCTACAGCCTTTTAAATGTGTCTGTGTGAAGGGGGATTATTGTTTTGCTGTTTTGCTCTACTCATTTACTTGTTTTTATCCCGTGTTTTATTCTCTAGACCAGTGGTGGCTAACCTTGGCGCTCCAGATGTTTTGGGACTACAGCTCCCATCATCCTTGACCACTGGTCCTATTAGCTAGGGATGATGGGAGTTGTAGTTCCAAAACATCTGGAGTGCCAAGGTTAGCCACCATTGCTCTAGACCTTCCTGAGATCTTACGTTGGAGGGCGGTATATAAATCTAATAAATATAAATGAAATATAAATATTAACGAGAAATAAATAAAATAGATTGGCAGGACAGAGATGCCTGTGTTGCAACGACTTGCGAGCTGACCCTCAGTGAGAACAAAATAGGAGGTTTCTTTGAATCAGAATGCACTGCTCATGTGAACGCCGCCCCAGAGGAAGTGATGCATCCAAACTGGGACTTGCAGGCAAACAGTTTTGCAAAAGTTTCTGTGCTTTTCCCTGCTGCAGCCATGCCCTGGGTGACGCAACACAGGAATCCATCAGGACTGCTCATACGGGAACCATTAAGGCGCATAAGCAAACAATAACCACCCACTTTAGACTCATTAGCTTTGGTTTCTAGAGCTCATGCTGTGATATCTTCAAGGTGGTGGCGACGGCACTGCCTTTAATAGTAGTGCAGCATATGTGGTGCTTAATGAAGGCGCAGTGTGTGTGTGTGTGTGTGTGTGTGTGTGTGTGTGTGTGTGTGTGCAATGCCAAGTCCAACTATAATTAATGCAGGAAGGAAATCATTTCCAAAGGAATACCTTGGTAAGCGCAGCGAGGATCAATTATTAGAAAACGGGTCTCTCACATCTGGAATGGACCTCAGGGAGGAAATGAATGAAAAGGTAAAACAGCGAATCTGTCACCTTTTAGGTTTCGGTGCCATGTATTGTGTGTTGGTGAGTCAAATGAATAAACTTTCTGGCCTTGAGAAAACAAGTCTAATTCAGAGCTGTGGGCACACTGTGGCTCCACAGGAGTGCAGAACGAGGCTTGGATGTGGAATTAGATGCCTGGGAATTTTCGTTTTGTTGTTTAAGCAAAGCAACTTTCTAGACCCTGTGCCAGCAAAGATATGATTGAAAGCACATGTGAGCAATGCAAGCGAAAATATGAGAAGCCAGAGAGGTGGGTGACGGTGATGTACAATGTTTGGAGTGTCCAGCAAAACCCTGTCCTGTTCTCGATGTTGGCAAGAATAAACTATGCAAGATTTGCCCAAACATTCAAAGCTGCAAGCGGAATAAGAGTCATTACGCGCGTATCATTGATCTGCATAAAATATATACCGGTAGGCTGCAGAATTCAGTTACACTTGACACAGAAATTGAATTGCCTAGACACCTTTAAAATAAAAGGCAAACACATTCCCGGTGCTTTGTGTATCAGACTGGATTATTATTATTATTATTATTATTATTATTATTTTGTTATTTGTACCTCACCCATCTGGCTGAGTTTCCACAGCCACTCTGGGCAGCTTACAGCACATACAAAAATGTAAAACATTAGAAATTAAAAATTTCCTGATACAGGGGTGCCTTCAGATGTCTTCAAAAAAGTCAAATAGTTATTTATTTCCTTGACATCTGATGGGAGGGCGTTCCACAGGGCGGGCGCCACTACCGAGAAGGCCCTCTGCCTGGTCCCCTGTAACCTCAATTATCGCAGTGAGGGAACCGCCAGAAGGCCCTTGGAGCTGAACCTCAGTGTCTGGGCTGAACGATGGGGGTGGAGACGCTCCTTCAGGTATACAGGGCCAAGGCCATTTAGGGCTTTAAAGGTCAGCACCAACACTGAATTGTGCTCAGAAACGTACTGGGAGCCAATGTAGGTTTTTCAGGACCGGTGTTATATGATTTCGGCGGCCACTCCCAGTCACCAGTCTGGCTGCCACATTCTGGATTAGTTGTAGTTTCTGGGTCACCTTCAAAGGTAGCCCCACGTAGAGTGCATTGCAGTAGTCCAAGTGGGAGATAACCAGAGCATGTACCACTCTGGCGAGACAGTCTGTGGGAGATAACCAGAGCATGTACCACTCTGGCAAGACCACTCTGGAAAGGAGAATGTTAGCCACTTTGAGACTCCTTCAGGTATTGATAAAACGGGATATCAAATCCAAACTCTTCTTCTTCTTCTTCTTCTTCTTCTTCTTCTTCTTCTTCTTCTTCTTCTTCTTCTTCTTCTTCTTCTGCTTCTTCTTCTTCTTGGCTAAAAGGGGCACTGGCCCCCCAACCTGAGACTGCACTCAGCTGACTATCATCTGACATCAAGTCCAGGCAGTCAGAACTGGGGATCAGCTTCACTGAGAGCCAGTGTGGTGTAGTGGTTAAGAGTGGTAGACTCGTAATCTGGTGAACCGGGTTCGTGTCTCCACTCCTCCACATGCAGCTGCTGAGAGACTTCTTCCTCCTCCTCCTTAGTCACAGGGAGGAGAATGGTGGCAAAACTAGAATTACTTGACTCTGATACCCCCTATTGTTGCCCTTTCCTCCTTCCGCCCTTTCCATCTCAATGGGCGCCAACCACCACAGCTTAGACTGGAGAGCCCAAAGTCTGACCCTCTGGGAAATTTTGTGGATTTCAAATAATTGCAACTCCTCATTTCAGCTCTCCTGTGTGCAGTCATGTTGCAATTCCTGGAAGCAAGGGCAATCACTCTCAAACACCTCTGGGTTCTTCTTCTGTCAGGTGAGGAAGATAGAAAGGACAGCGGCTCCGCATTTCCTTTGTTACAGCTGAAAAGTTCATGTAGGAGCCAGCACACCAGAACGTTTTCATTTCCATACCTTACAAAACATGCAAAATGCCATCTGCAGTTAGTGTAGCTAACTTCAAGCACACAGCCATGTAATAGACCCACTCCGGGCTCCCTTCATTCCGCTGCTAAACATTATTCAAGAATGAAAGGAAATCCATTTTTACTGCTAATGCCACCTGCAGGTAAAAGAAAAACAGTTGCCATCCCGGTCCCTGAAAATTGCTGAAATATATGCCTTTGTGGGGGAAATCCAGCTGCAAGGCTTTTCGGCTGGGTTGTGTTTGGGGGCAAATGCACAACTGTAGGGTCGGGGAAGAAATGTGCTCAGTTCACAAGTTAATTCACACTTCCTGAGTCAATACACCAGCTGAAACACAGCCATCCTTCAAAATTTACACCTCTCCAAATTTTGTGACGCCCTTCTCCAGCCAAAACATGCCTACAGAAAATGTTTCTGTTCAAGGAAGATGCAGCACCAAATATACACCCCACACTGCCTTATGTTAGGAATGTTTTTGCATCCCGTTTTCTCCTGCACGAACGTTCCTACAAGCATCTTGCAGCGAATTTTGCATGTTACATTTACTAAATATATGCATCTTTATGCATGCTTTGCCCCTCTTTTTGTACGCATCACTCAACTGGAGAAGCAAGTGCATTGCCAAATTTGGGTGGGGGGGAGTAAATTTTGGAGGATGTCTGTGTTTCGGTTTGCATACTGTTTCAGGAAATGCGAATCATGTTGCTTGTAAATGCAAAGGAAATGAATATCTTTTTTCATCCCTAATTGGCAGGGCAGCACTGATGGACTCAATACAGGGCATTGACTGATTGTCTCCTGTCCAGGTACTGGCCAAACCCAGAGCTGTTTAGCTTCAGCAACATGAATGAATCATGTACCCTGGGAGCAACAAATTGCTTAATTCAACAGTCTGGAAATTTAAAGCAGGGAACAGTTTGCAGCAGCTTTCATTTATGGTATTTTCCATATTATTGCATATTATTATTTTCATCATTATCATTATCTTTTTCTCAGTAGTGATGTATGGAAGTGAGAGCTGGACCATAAAGAAGGCTGATCGCTGAAGAATTTATGCTTTTGAATTCTGGTGCTGGAGGAGACTCTTGAGAGTCCCATGGACTGCAAGAAGATCAAACTTATCCATTCTGAAGGAAATCAGCCCTGAGTGCTCAATGGAAGGACAGATCCTGAAGCTGAGGCTCCAATACTTTGGCCACCTCATGAGAAGAGAAGGCTCCCTGGAAAATACCCTGATGTTGGGCAAGATTGAGGGCACAAGGAGAAGGGGACGACAGAGGACGAGAAAGCTGGACAGTGTTCTCGAAGCATGAGTTTATAACCAAACTGGTCTTCATATATTTAGCCTTGTGTTCCTCAGATTATTTTTGTTTGTGTGGGATCCCCTTATGGTTCACTTGTATTTCTTTTGCCAAAGTTTGTGTTCCTTTTTTTGCTCTTATTTAAACCACAGAGCCTAGGGCTTGCCGATCAGAAGGTCGGCGGTTCAAGTCCCCCGACGGGGTGAGCTCCCATTGCTTGGTCCCTGCTCCTGCCAACCTAGCAGTTCGAAAGCACAAAGTGCAAGTAGATAAATAGGTACCGCTCTGGCGGGAAGGTAAACGGCGTTTCCATGTGCTGCTTTGGTTCGCCAGAAGCGGCTTAGTCATGCTGGCCACATGACCTGGAAGCTGTATGCCGGCTCTCGGCCAGTAAAGCGAAATGAGCACCCAACCCCAGAGTCGTCTGCGACTGGACCTAACGGTCAAGGGTCTCTTTACCTTTACCTTTACCTTACCCATATTCTAAAGGAGAACCTCTGGCCTCCAACAGCTCCTTTGACTTATTCCCAGGTTAGGATTCCATCCTTGTTTGTCACATGAAGAGATGCACCTTTGGTACCAATGCACAGAAACACACAAGCAATTTGTATATTGTGCAGCTAGACTGGTGACTGGGAGTGGCCGCTGGGATCACATAACACTGAGAGAGCTACATTGACTCCCAGTACGTTTCCGAGCAAAATTGAAAGTGTTGGTGCTGACCTTTAAAGCCCTAAACGGCCTCGGTCCTGTATACCTGAAGGAGCGTCTCCACCCCCACCGTTCAGCCCGGACACTGAGATCCAGCGCCGAGGGCCTTCTGGCGGTTCCCTCATTGTGAGAAGCAAAGCTACAGGGAACCAGGCAGAGGGCCTTCTCGGTAGTGGCGCCCGCCCTGTGGAACGCCCTCCCATTAGAGGTTAGAAGGATCAACAACTACATGACATTTAGAAAACACCTGAAGGCAGCCCTGTTCAGGGAAGTTTTTAATCTGTGATGTGTTAATGTATTTTAATATTTGTTGGAAGCCGCCCAGAGTGGCTGGGGAGACAAATAATAAATTATTATTATTATTATTATTATTATTATTATTATTATTATTATTATTATTATTATATTCAAGGTGGTTTGTTGAGGTTAGCCTGCAGAGTACGCACACACACACACAGAAACACCTCTCTTTTCACATTCTGAAATGAGAGAGCACCAGAGATCATGGAAATAGTCTTCTTTTCCTCTCCCCAACCCCCCCCTAATGCCCCCCGCAGGGCAGAGGCTCATTCAGCTTTACATCTAAATTGTTGAAAGACAAAGCTATTTCAGGCAAGACGTGTTTGTCATTTCTTCGTCTTCCTCTCCCCCTCGCTTCTTGCCCGGAAAAAAGACATCTTGGACCTGCCTTTTAAGGAAAAAAGAGCAAAAAAAAGTCAAATAGGCTTCAATGCACGAAACGGTACAACCTTTGACATGATGTAACCATTGACGATGATGACATAATGTCACGAGAACACTTGGAAATAATATGGTGAAGCCCCATTCCCTGCCTCTAATAGGCAGCTGGTGACATGAGCGAAACACCTTCTGCAGCACTTAATAAAATTATCTTCATTTCGGGGGGTGGGGGTGGGGAAGGGATGCAGATATGGAGCCAATTACCTTAGGGGATCTGACAGGCAACCTTAAATGGATCTTCAGCTTGCTCCGTTTTGGACCACACACACACACACACACACACACACACACACACACACACACACACGATGTCTAAGGAAATTCTAATCCTCAGCCTGGTTAAAAATTAATAGCGGAGGATTCAAAGCAGACTAGAAACTGGGGGCATTTTCTCATTTGTCCCTTTACGTCTTTGACTGAATTGCAGGGGTCCATATCTCTTATCGGACCCAGGTGGCATGTGGGTTAAACCACAGAGCCTAGGGCTTGCTGATCAGAAGGTCGGCAGTTCGAATCCCCGCGACGGGGTGAACTATGTTTAGCCTGGAGAAGAGAAGGTTAAGGGGTGATATGATAGCCATGTTCAAATATATAAAAGGATGTCATATAGAGGAGGGA
Source organism: Darevskia nairensis (assembly GCA_034642065.1). Taxonomy (NCBI): domain Eukaryota; kingdom Metazoa; phylum Chordata; class Lepidosauria; order Squamata; family Lacertidae; genus Darevskia; species Darevskia nairensis. The sequence goes on along the minus strand of JAWWNI010000386.1, from coordinate 2,595,064 downwards.
GAAAGGTTGTTTTCTGCTGCTCCAGAGAAGCGGACACGGAGCAATGGATTCAAACTACAAGAAAGAAGATTCCACCCAAACATTAGGAAGAACTTCCTGACAGTAAGAGCTGTTCGACAGTGGAATTTGCTGCCAAGGAGTGTGGTGGAGTCTCCTTCTTTGGAGGTATTTAAGCAGAGGCTTGACAGCCACCTGTCAGGAATGCTTTGATGGTGTTTCCTGCTTGGCAGGGGGTTGGACTGGATGGCCTTTGTGGTCTCTTCCAACTCTACAATTCTATGATTCTATGATTCTATGAGCTCCCGTTGCTTGGTCCCTGCTCCTGCCAACCTAGCAGTTCGAAAGCACATCAAAGTGCAAGTAGATAAATAGGTACCACTCTGGTGGGAAGGTAAACGGCGTTTCCGTGAGCTGCTCTGGTTCGCCAGAAACGGCTTAGTCATGCTGGCCACATGACCCGGAAGCTGTACGCCGGCTCCCTTGGCCAATAAAGCGAGATGAGCGCCACAACCCTAGAGTTGGACACGACTGGACCTAATGGTCAGGGGTCCCTTTACCTTTTTATATCTCTTATCCCTAACAAGAAACCAACAGGCTAGGGTAGGCTGCTAAACATAGGATATAAAGTGGAGTTTTTAAAGGACGGAAAAGGTGGGCGCAACTTAGGAAAGGTTCCAGGGTGAGGTGGGTTGTCCCTAATGGGAGCCTCATTTGTTTTGTGTCCACCCTTTCAACCAGACACAGGAGATTCTAGTAATTCTCAAGGAGGGCTTTATTCATAACCTCCAGCCAGGGGCGTAGCAACGGGGGGGGGGGGGGCGGGGAGGCGGGGGGGCGGGTCGCCCTGGGTACCACCCCAGAGGGGGGTGACACTTTTTTTTAAATTTTTTTTTTAATTTTTAATTTATTTATTTTTTTAAATTTTAACTTCATTGAAAAAAAGAGATAATAGACACACACACACACACAACCCCCCACACCTCACAAAGTGGCACCATCAGAGGGGGGAACACTTTTTAATTTTTTTTAATTTTTTTATTTTTATCATATTTTTTTTAATTATTTTTTTTTATTTTAACTTTATTGGAAAAAAGAGATAATAGACACACACACACAAAACCCCCACACCTCGCAAAGTGGCACCCTCAGAGGGGGGTGACACTTTTTAATTTTTTAAAATTAAAGTGTGTGGGGGGGTGACAAAAAAAATTCCGCCCCGGGTACCACCTGGGCTTGCTACGCCTCTGCCTCCAGCCATCTTCTTGCTCCTTCTTTTCGTCTCTCTTCTCCCCCTCCCCCCTCCAACTAATGGGTGCTGCTAAGGACAAACTTCTCAAAACTCAAAATCAAGGATCACCCCTCCTCATGTGAACCGACCCGTACCTGGGATCATCATCTGAGGGCCTTCTTCACGTACCTCCTCCACAAGAGGTCTGGAGGGCGACAACACAAAAACGGGCCTTTTGAGTGTTGGCTCCCCACTTGTGGAAGGGAGGCTCTTCTGACACCATTGTTACATATATTTAGTCGTGAGGCAAAAACATTTCTCCTTTGTCAAGCCTTTGGCTTTTAACTATCTATGGCATTTTTGCATGGAGGGGATATTTTAATGTAGAGGGGGGCATTAGCAGAATTGTGGGGTTTTTAAAGATTTTTTAAAATGGTGGTTTTTGTTTTTTACTTAAAATATCACAAGTCACTTTGAGTTGCTGTGGCAAAAAAAATGACTAATTTTTTTTTACTTGGAATGGCGAACCAGGTGGTCCCCAAGGAAGACCAAACTTTCTTTTTGTATGCCACAACCGCAGCCAGAATTCTAATTGCAAAGAACTGGAAAACTCAGAACATTCCTACAATAGAGGACTGGCAAATGAAAATGATGGACTATATGGAACTTGCCGAGCTGACCGGAAGACTCCGCGACCAGAGGGAGGAGACGGTGGAAAAAGACTGGGGAAAATTTAAACTGTATTTAAAAAATCATTGTAAGATTTGAAGATCGGAAAAAAGTTGGAATAAAGGAGAGACTGCAGAATTAAAAGATAGTTAGAAACAATAATGACCGATGATACAGGTTAAGATCTTTGATTAAGGAAAGAACATAAATGAAAAGTTTAAATGATATTTAAAGATGATAAGAGATTACTAAGACGATTTAAAATGAAACGCAGAGGGAGGGACGTGAGGAAGTCGCACTACAGATGTTTAAAGGAAATAGAAGGGAAAATAAGATTTATGTTGTGTTTATATTGCATGATCAAATATTAGACAATATGTTAGAAAAGAAGATTTATTTTTTGTTTGTTTGTTGTTTGTTGAATGTAATTGTTTGTTTAATTGCAAACCTAATAAAAATCTTTAAAAAAAATAAATTTAGATAATAAGAATAAGAATATAGCAGACTTTTACACTCTCTGTGCCTCCCATGTCAGTTGATAAGCAGAGGGAACAGCTAGTCAGCTCTGGGGTGACTGTTGGATACAGCCCATAATACTTCTCCCATCTCCCAAAATGCAATACTTTTTTCAAACTCTTCAAAAACAGGTGGACTACACAGAACATCTAAAACTGAGCTCACCAAAAATGGTCACCTTTCTCCCAAGATTTGAGGTTGTTTATCTGAGGTTGTATCGACTGCAAAAATGACCCGAATTATATCTGAGTCGTGAAATGGCTGGAAATCTGGATGGGAGTGCTCCACGCTGCAACATTTTTGTTGCAGGGCTTCTTTGTATACATCTAGACAGAGCTCTCCACCAGAAACAAAACCCTGACCTAAATGGAGCAACTCTTTTGTTCCAGTATGGCAACTTCTATTATCCAGTGGAAGTACAGATTTCATGGTGGGAGTTTAGTTCTGTCAGATTAAATCAAAAACCCAGGAATAGCTGTAACCGTAGCCGGCCACTTTCTAAAACAGACACATACACATACAAACAGGAAAACAAAATATTAATCATTATAATTACCAGCAATATAATGCTGAGGTGTAAAGAAGGGGTGGCGAGATCTTGTTTGAGGAAGGGGACTAGATCCCCAAAGTGTGTCATTTGTGGTCATACTAAATGCTAATAAGCAAAAGTCATTCAAAGAGAAATTATTCACCTAAAAAAGCAGAGAAGTGTTGTTGTTTTTCTGTGTATGAAAACTGATACTTGACCTCAAATTCCTCCACAGCACCCCAGGGGGGGAAATGAAATTAGAATTGAGATAAGATACAGCTTTCCACATCTAGAGGTCACGAGGACAAGCCATGCCTTTCTCCATGGCAAGAACAAATTCCTGCATTCCAGCTCTACAATTCTACAATTCCATGAAATCTTCACCAGGCTGTCAGCCGAATCTGAGTCCTCATAACATCAATTTACCTCAGGGGTGGGGAACATGGGTTCCTCCAGATATCACAGGATCAGAGCTGGATTTAGGTTTGATGAGGCCCTTAGCTACTGAAGGTAATGGGGCCCTTTATATGTCCAGCTGTCCTTTGTCAACAACAAATTGTCGCTATTTTTGTGTTGAATATATGCTATATGGTAATTAATGGACCTAATAGGTATCTAAAGCCATTTGCACATAACAAAAAAGGTATTTTATCAAAGTAATTATTGAACAGAAATACAATTAAGAAGAAGTATATTTTTTGGGGGGGGCAAAGAGAGTGGGGCCCTAAACTATAGCTTGTTTAGCTTATACGTAAATCCGGCACATTGTGTGTGTGTGTGTGTGTGTGTGTGTGTGTGTGTGTGTGTGTGTGTGTGTAAAGGTAAAGGGACCCCTGACCATTAGGTCCAGTCGCGGACGACTCTGGGGTTGCAGCGCTCATCTCGCTTTATTGGCCGAGGGAGCCGGCGTACAGCTTCCGGGTCATGTGGCCAGCATGACGAAGCCGCTTCTGGCGAACCAGAGCAGCGCACGGAAACGCCGTTTACCTTCCCACCAGAGCTGTACCTATTTATCTACTTGCACTTTGACGTGCTTTCGAACTGCTAGGTTGGCAGGAGAGCCAGTGTAGTGTAGTGGTTAAGAGCGGTAGTCTTGTAATCTGGTGAACCGGGTTCGCGTCTCCGCTCCTCCAGATGCAGCTGCTGGGTGACCTTGGGTTAGTCCCACTTCTCTGAAGTCTCTCAGCCCCACTCACCTCACAGAGTGTTTGTTGTGGGGGAGGAAGGGAAAGGAGAATGTGAGCCGCTTTGAGACGCCTTTGAGTAGTGATAAAGCGGGATATCAAATCCAAACTCTTCTACACACACAGAAAGAGATTCAAACTTGGGCCCATATCACAGGCTGGGATTAAAGGGGGCTTCTGGGTACGCAGAGGTTGGAGACCAATGAGAGCGATGGCTATTATGCGCTAAAATAAAAACTAGGTGCTAGGCAATTAATATAAGTGACGATAGCTCTGCCTACTTGCTTGCAATGAATAACTAATATTAAATATGATACATTAGCCCCGTTTGTCCCCCTTCCTGTCTCCCTCGCCCTCTTCCCTTATCACCTTTTGAATGACAGAGATCTCGTTTCAGATGAGCACGTCGAACAAAAAAAAGAAAGGGGGGAAAAAGCCGCCTCCATCCTGCGTCACCCTCTCCTTTCTTTCTTTTTATTTCATTATTTTCTCCCCAACATGGCGGTGCATGCTCCTGCCCGCTATCTGCATAAGCCTTTTGTGTATTGCTAATGGAGTGCTGGAATTGTGGCAGGCTCTGAGCAGGGAATATGTTTGAGCAACAATGTGCTGACAGACCCCTCTGTGGAATCTAATCCGTTCCAGCTCATGCACTCCTCAGAAACTATTTAACTTTCATTAAACTGTGTTTGATATCAGCTAAATAGAATGCATACGGCACCAATATCGCTCATATGGTCTCATTCATTCAATCACAGCAGTCTCTCTCTCTCCCCCCACACCCCCTCTTTTTTATATATTCCCCCCTTTCCTTGTCTCTGTACCCAGGATAGCGGGGTAAATAGGAGACCTTTGAAGATATAGTTAGTGCTCAGATTTCTCTATTCTTTTGTGCTGGTTTCTCAGTGTTGAAACAGTGATTCATGTATGTCTCAGACAGTTTCCATTAATTTCATGTAATGTAGCTTTTATCTCTTAGCTGGGACAACTCTCTCTAATACGAACTCTCTCTATTGTCCCCCCCTCTCTTTTCACCAGCTCCTCTCTCTCTCTCTCTCTTCTGTTGCTGCCTCCCCAGTTGTCTCTTGTTCAGGGACACCCCTTTACAGGAAAACGGGGGGAGCGTCTTTTTTAAAAATTCAGAACATGGCAACCGTATAAAAACACAAGGAGGGACATCTCCTTTTACAGCGCTACGGCAACACAATCCCCCCCCCCTCAAGGCAAGATAAACAGGTCTGGATAAGCCATTGTGCTAAGTGTGCCAGAGAGCGCTGAACTCTGCAATTATAAGAGGGTGCATGACAAGATCGTAAACAGCGATTCCAAATTAATTAATCGTCCCTAAAAGAAAGAAAGGAAACTTGTCCAGGAATCATAACTGGTCTTTAGCCAAATGGAAACGTACAGCAGCTCCACGCTGATCCTGCCTTACTCTTGGCTATAGCCATGTTGGCATTTTCATTGGGCAGTGGGCGTGTGAGAATTACCAGCTTCCCACGAGCAGTAGGCACACACATAAGTGAACACCGCTCCCGTATTCGGAATGCAGTTGTAGAAGCTCCTCTTGTTGAGCATTTTCTATCTCAAAACCATACTGACATGGATTTACTTTTTACAGTTTTATGGATCAACAGGAGAACCACTAGTAATAGGATGTGATTTTGTAAAAAGATTAAGACAGAAAGAATCCCAATTCATTTTCATGTTTAGGACGCTTCATCCGGAAGGGTTGAATTCGGAAATGGATCTTGGTTGCTTTATTTAGCTCTGGTTAAGGAGTGATGTTGCTTTAACTGTGTTCATTCATGATTATAATGGAATTCTTTTTTTTTTTTTTTAAATAATTTTTATTAAATTTTCCAATTTTTGTCCAGCCCCGATTCAGGCCGGATCACATACATTTTATACATTCTCTGATGACTTCCTCACGCCCCCCCTCATTGTTTTCATTTATCATTATTCACATTCTTACCAGGTTTCTACTTCCATATCTTTAACATTTCCATAATTCATTAATTCCAAACCGCTTACCAACCACTCACATCTTTTATAATCTTATCTTTTACTTTAAACATATTCCTGCTCCCCCCCCCAGTCCCCGGCGCAGACTATTTCAGCATCAAAATTACTTATCACAACTTATCATGCAAAATACCTATCAATGTTAAATCCTTATTATCAATCTTCATTTTCACTCTTATATCATTATCAATCTTATATCACTATGTTCATTATCAATCTTATATCATTATTTTTCTAAAATCATACTATAATCATATCCTCCAATCCAGATTCAAAAACCAGTAATCCACAAAACAATTACTTTGTATGAATGTTCATCCTATTCCAGCAGGATCCCACTTTGGAACCCAATGTCTTTGCTGCAGGGTGACATCCAAAACAGTGTCCATAAAGATTTTTGGCCTTCCCTTCCACTTTTGGTCCAAATTGTCACGACTTCCTCTCCGCTGCTTTTCACTGAGCTGTAGTTTGTTGTCCATTCTCCTAGTAATTCTCTTTTTCCTGATGATGGTGACAGCTCTTGGCTTGAAATGTATGCGTCTTTTGCGTCCTTTGCAGCTGGTTGTCTTCTGGGTAGGCTTCCTTTGTTTGGGCACATCAAATACACTGTTCACAGAGTTGAATTGTAAGTCCTGACCAGTCAGACCATTGTTTATATTTTGCTTTATCTCAGTCACAGTGCTGTTCCCAGCAGCAGCCAGTTCAGCTCTCAGTACTTTCACTCCAGCTTTGTAATCCAGTCTGAGTTCTTTCAGTTTCTCCAGCAATGTTTTCAAATCCACATCCTGTTTCACCGCCATCTTTAGCAAACAGTTCTTTTCTAATTTTTCTGACTTTTCCAAACTTTTAGAGATTTTTCAAAAGTTCCAAAGCTCCAAAATGCTTCTCTTACTCTTAGCAATTAAATTTACTCCGTCTGCCCCCTAGGACCGGGGGGGGGATCGCAAGGGTTAAATCTCCGAAACAAAGTGTCAAATTCCAGGCATAACTTCTCAATCTGTGCAACAATGCCCTGTCGTTGTTACACAATGGCAAGGGACGGACCTCCGTAATTTCGCCCTCAAGCCAGGTTCCAAATGAAGCAAAAATTTAAAAATTCTTTCTTGTAAATTACTTACAGTTCCGAATTAGAATTAGGAGGAATCAGCGCGCTCGGCTGTGGCAGTCTTGCAGCTTCGCCAGACGGGGCTGTAAGCGGACCCTGGAGCTCCGCCGTCCGATCGCCCGAGAGCTCCGCTGGGAGCTCCCTGGGACCGGGACCGGCATCCGAGCTCTTGCGGGTCCTCCAGGTCCCGGGACGCCCTTCCCGGGGGTTTTGGGGGTCGCGGCGCTGGCGCGAGCACCCCTTTGCCCGGTCTGGCGGGGGAAAGTCAAGAGCGACTTGTCCCCCCGACCGCCATCTCCGGCGCGCCGACCGGAAGTCGATTATAATGGAATTCACCTGGTGCCATGAGTGGGTTCATAAGCTCCTGAACTCCTGATAACTAACAGCAGTGGTTACATATTCATATGACCACTGCTCCTTGAAAACTTCCATTGTATATTGAGGTATGCTATTATATTATATTATTATATTAGTGCAATGTTTTATTGAATTGTGTATATTTGCATTAGATGTATTGATTTCATGGATTACTGTGATACGTGTCCATGCAGGTTTTTGGTTGTTTATTTGTTTTTCTATATTTTGCAGTTACATGCTGAAGAAGACGTACACGAAACAGTGTTAATACCGGATCACTGTCCGTTGTCTTACTGTTATTATACATGAAAAAAATATACTACAGTGGTCCCTCGACTTACGAATTTAATCCGTTCCGAATGAACATTCGTAGGTCGAAAAGTTCGTAAGTCGAAAAAGCGAATTTCTCCCATAGGAATGCATTGGGAGAAAAAAATATTCTGAAAAATTCACAAGTCGAAAAAATCGCATCTAAAATTTGTAAGTTGAGGAAACCGCATCTAAAACTGGCAACGATTTCCATTCGGATGTCGAAAAATTCGTAGGTGTGCGGCCACTTTTTTCATTCGTAAGTCGAAAAATACGGATGTCGAGTACTTCGTAAGTCGAGGGACCACTGTACTTTCATTGGCCGTCGTGTTGCTCATTCTTGGTTTCTGTTTGAAGATTGCAACACAGAGGTTTCTTGAACTTTCCCACAGTTTTGGGGCAGGCGGTTATCAATAAGAGCATCAATGGTAACAAGAAGGAAGACTTGGTGACGTTCGCCTGACTGAAGTGTTCCGAGACTTGACACTCCAGAATGGCTCCATTGACCTACGGAAGTTTGCTGCCATGAGGAGAAGTCATAACAGAACAAGGAGGTGACATTGTGTGGCAAATGTTGGGCCCGTACAGGGCACTGTCCCTCTTCAGCCACACTCTAATTGTCCTATCTTAGCCGGCTGTGATGGTGCCACAACAGAAGAAATGAGAAGAAGAGGTATTCTGTGTGGAAGAAAGGCAAACATTATTAGTGACAGGACACGAGGCCAGTTTCCACAGGTCTCATCAGGGCGAATAGGGAACCAGCCTCATTTTACTCTCAGCCGAGTTCTCATCTGCTAGCCAAGTTCTCCCAGCCAAGTTTACTCCCAGCCAAGTCCTCGTGGCTTCCCATCAGCCATGCAGCTTCTGGGCAGATGCGAGGTGAGCTGTTGGGTTTTCCATCAGTGGAGCCCAGCGGGAATCCCCAGAATGTGCCATTCCAATGGTGAGGATTGGTCACCTTGGGATCTGAACCCAATGTGGTCTCCAGAGCCAGTGTGGCGTAGTGGTTAAGAGCGGTGGACTTGTAATCTGGTGAACTGGGTTTGATTCCCCGCTCCTCCACATGCAGCTGCTGGGTGACCTTGGGCTAGTCACACTTCTTTCAAGTCTCTCAGCCCCACTCACCTCACAGAGGGTTTGTTGTGGGGGAGGAAGGGAAAGGAGAATGTTAGCCGCTTTGAAACTCCTTCGGGTAGTGGTAAAGGGATATCAAATCAAACTATTCTTCTTCTTCCAGTGAAGGAGTTCCATTAGAGAGAGGACTGCCCCCAATCCTTGCACCAGCCTGGAGAGCCCAAGGGCCTGATCATCCTGCCTTCTCCACCTCCTGCTGCAACTCCCCTGAGCAGCTCCCTTATCCTATAGAAACTGTCAAGGAATTTCTCTTTCCTCCTCCCTTCCTGCGGATGGAGGGGAAAGAATTGCCCTAATAGGCACCCCAGTTTCTCTGCTCACGAATACGGTGGAGAAATCAAAGATGCCATTGATGCAAAGATCTAGTTTCAAACCAAGCCTTCTGCCTGAAATGCTAGCTTCTTTCTTGAAAGGAGGATGGAGGATCCTTCAGCAGTGATGGTCAGGGACTATGGAGCCTGGTAGGGTGGAAGGCAGGGAGGTCAACAGAAGGTGGCGCCAGAGTGCATGGCACATGGAGCCGATCTGTTCATTCCCATTCTCTCCCCTGCTGAGTTTAAAAAGGGGCAACAATGAGAATAAGAAGGATAGAATCAAAGAGTTGTAAAGCTGGAAAGGACCACGAGGGTCACCTAGTCCTAGCCCAAACCCCTGCAATGCAAGGAACTTTTTGAACCCATTACCCTGAGATTAAGAAATACCGACTGAGCAGTGCCACCCACTGGACAGAAGAAGGCAGGCAAGTCTGAGGCTGACTGACATTCAGTTGGATTCGCTCCCAACACTGTTCCAAGACACAAGTTTACCACCCCAGTAAAAGCTAGACCTGTGATTGCAACCACACAAGCACTGCACCTCACATGTCTTGCCAGTTTGTTCCTTTTTACTCTGTGCCTGACTGTTTGGGGGATATTTCTGAGTTGCCCTTTGTGAATTCTTCTCTTCCCCCGCCCTCCGTGCCTCCAATCCAAAATCAGGTCAGATTTGGCAAGTCAGAAGCCGTGTTGCCATTTGGGTAACCTATTCACACTGCACTAATTTGACTGAGAATGGAGCACAGTGGGAGCCCTCGGTTTGCGCCGTGAGGACAGGGCGGCAGATGCAGGAGGAAAGGCCGCTGGGAAAAGTTTTCGGGGTGAAATTCCCACGCAGAGCACCGCGAAAACACTCCTGGGCATATTAATGACTCGAAGGACCATCATCACTCTTTTGGGATGATTCTCCCTTTTCCTAATGAAAATGGATTCAAAACAAACACACACACATAAAAGCCAACCCTTTCTCTAAATCCTACTAGCTTCACCTGAGTGTCGAAGAAGATAGAAATCTAAACTTGAAAGCGAAAATTCAACATTGTCAGAGGAACCCAGCCTTCTCTTTCCCACTTAAACTTTATCGAAAGGAATAATCGTGTTTGTTTCTCGGCTGCTTAAGAGGAACAACATGTGGTCCTTTGACAGAGGGATTATAACAAAGGATATTATTTTCGTGAAATGTTTTATTTTATTTTGCTTCTAGTCTGGAAGATCTCTGGTGGTGGGGGGAGGGAGGGGTGTTTGTATGCTCACAGCAACATAAAAGCAACAACAACAACTTGGTTTCTTTTTCTTTTTCTTTTCTTTTCGGAAGAAACGTCTTGCCAGGACAATTAATTGCATCTACGAAAAAGGCTTTGTTGTGCTATACGTTCTTAAAGAGAGAGAGAGAAAAAATAACAGTCTTTACCCTGAAATGTATGACTGGGGGCCAGTTCATGCTCATCTAAGGGCAGCTGTAGCACACATTAAGGGTTTGTACCAGAAAGCAGCACATGCAGGGAACTGTAGAGAAAGCCTAATGTTGTTTGACACTGACTGGCAGCAGTGGCAATTCATGGTTCCAGGCAAGGGTGCCTCTGAACTCTACCTGGAGGTGCCAGAGATTGAACCTGGGAACTTCTGCATGCAGGTACAGTGGTACCTTGGAAGCCGAACGGAATAATAATAATAATAATAATAATAATAATAATAATAATAATAATTTATTATTTGTACCCCGCCCATCTGGCTGGGTCTCCCCAGCCACTCTGAGTGGCTTCCAGCAAATATTAAAATACATTAACATGTTACAGATTAAAAACTTCCCTAAACAGGGCTGCCTTCAGGTATTTCCTAAATGTTACGTAGTTGTTGATCCCTTTGACCTCTGATGGGAGGGCGTTCCACAGGGCGGGCGCCACCACCGAAAAGGCCCTCTGCCTGGTTCCCTGTAACCTCACTTCTCGCAGGGAGGGAACCGCCAGAAGGCCCTCTGCGCTGGACCCAATGTCTAGGCTGAACGATGGGGGGTGGAGACGCTCCTTCAGGTATACTGGGCCGAGGCCGTTTAGGGCTTTAAAGGTCAGCACCAACACTTTGAATTGTGCTCGGAAACGTACTGGGAGCCATTGTAGATCTCTCAGTACTGGTGTTATGTGGTCCCGGCGGCCACTCCTAGTCACCAGCCTAGCTACCGCATTCTGGATTAATTGCAGTTTCCGGGTCACCTTCAAAGGTAGCCCCACGTAGAGCGCATTGCAGTAGTCCAAGCGGGAGATAACTAGAGCATGCACCACTCTGACGAGACAGTCTGCGGGCAGGTAGGGTCTCAGCCTGCGTACCAGATGGAGCTGGTAGACAGCCGCCCTGGACACAGAATTCACCTGCACCTCCATGGACAGCTGTGAGTCCAAAATGACTCCCAGGCTGCGCACCTGGTCCATCAGGGGCACAGTTACCCCATTCAGGACCAGGGAATCCCCCACACCTGCCTACCCCCTGTTCTGTTCTGGAAGTCCGTTCGCCTTCCAAATCATTCGGAAACCAGGGCGCAGCTTCTGATTGGCTGCAGGAAGCTCCTGCGGCCAATCAGAAGCTGCAGAAGCCGTGCCAGACATTTGGGTTCCAAAACTGGAACACTCACTTCCGGGTTTGCGGCGTTTGGGAGCCAAAATGTTTGAGTGCCAAGGCATTTGGCTTCTAAGGTATTACTGTATTCTATCCCTAAGCCACTGCCCTTCTTCAGTGACCTGAAAGGCCATTATCCTTTGAGTAAGAAACCAGTATCCTTCTGGCATACCAGAGCAGCGCACGGAAATTCCGTTTACCTTCCCGCTGCAGCGGTACCTATTTATCTCCTTGCACTTTGACGTGCTTTCGGTTGGCAGGAGCAGGGACCAAGCAACGGGAGCTCACCCCGTCGCGGTTTTTACCTTTACTGGCAGGTAAATATTTTCTTGTTCCAACAAACCTTTGGGAACTGACTGCTTTTAATGAAAAGACTGATGTAATTATTTGAGTGGTTTTAATAGATTGCGTGTGTGTGTAGATATAGTATGCGTGTGTGTAGATATAGTTTAAATTTTAACAATATTTAATCATTTGTTAATGATTGGGTTTTTCCTATGTTTTTAAGTGCTCTTATTTTTATCTGTAAATCCTTTCAGAGAAAAATGTGGGATGCAAAAAACAAATCTTCCCCCTTTTACATAAATGGTGCCACAGTTTTATTTGCTACCTATGCGTCATTCACCACTTGAACATTGGAAATAGAAAGGTTGATGAAATTTTAGGAGGAGGGGGGCCTTCTTCCTGGAGATCCAAGCTCATCACCCTCTCTTCCATCTCCTTGCCTGACCCAAGTCACAATTTCCAGCCCACGTTTTCAAATTGCTCGTGCGTTGCCACTTGAATGGGTATCATAAAAATTATTTAGATAAATGCATTGACTTTTTTTTTACTATACATTATTAATCGCATTAATAGCATTAACAAAGGCTAATTGAAAATGCTTCACCTATAATTACCCTAGTCTTCATTTCAGTACAGTGTGTGTGTGTGTGTGTTTATCAGAGTAAACCAAAAAGGAGTAATTAAGACTCAGCTGTTATTTACCCCTTTTTATTTTTATTATTGAATTTGTTACTGGAGTAAGTGGGGGAGAGAAAGAGAGTATTTGCAGGAAGAAACGCTTTAGTTGAATGGCACACAAAGAAATTTGCAGAAGGTGAACTAAACAGGTGTGATTCCCTTGTATAATGAGGCTATTTTTATTTTATTGTTCTGGTTTTTTAAACAGCAACAACAACAACAGCTTTACCTGTTGGCATCCATCTGTCTCTAAAGACAATGGAGTGTGCTCCCAGGGGTGAAGCCAAACTGCTGCAGAACCGAAATGACCTCCCCTGGGTCTGGACTGCCCAGACGACAAGACCATCCTCTCGTCCTCGCTGATAGTAGAATAAATAAATGTGAGACTATGGTTTGGTTGGCCAAGTATGTTTTGGGTTGCTATCCTCAGGCAATATGTATTTTCTATGGATTGCATGCAGCAAAATTCATATTTCTATTCATGGTATAACTTCTGCTTGCAGAATGAAACTTTCCCTCTCTCACCTACCCCTTGACAAATCCGCAAGATGGGATTAGGAGAACCAGCAAAGCAGATTTGGGGGAGTCAGGGATACACAGTGGAGAGGATCAGGAGCAGAGGTTCTATTGTGCATGCGGAAGGCATTCCGCAACCACAACGATTTCAGTAGATACTCCCCTATGACATGGGACCCAGGTGGCGCTGTGGGTTAAACCACTGAGCCTAGGGCTTGCTGATCAGAAGGTCGGCGGTTCAAATCCCCGCGACAGGGTGAGCTCCCATTGATCGGTCCCTGCTCCTGCCAACCTAGCAGTTCGAAAGCAAGTCAAAATGCAAGTAGATAAATAGGTATCGCTCCGGCGGGAAGGTAAACGGTGTTTCCGTGCGCTGCTCTGGTTCGCCAGAAGCAGCTTTGTCATGGTGGCCACATGACCTGGAAACTGTACGCCGGCTCCCTTGGCCAATAATGTGAGATGTGTGCTGCAACCCCAGAGTCGGACACGACTGGACCTAATGGTCAGGGGTCCCTTTACCTTTTTACCCTATGACATAAGTGTAGAACTGGTGGGTTTTCTACATGTTCTGTATATGTGTGTGTGTGTGTGTGTGTGTGTGTGTGTACACACAAACACACACACACACACACACACACACACAGTGGAACCTCGGTTTTCAAATGTAATCCATTCTGGAAGACTGTCTGACTTCTGAAACGTTTGAAAACTGAGGTGCAAAAAGCTGTTGGCAAATTCAATTGAGAAAATTGAAAAAATACTCAGCAGATGACGTTCGACTTCCGAGGCGTGTTCGAAAACAGAAGCATTTACTTCCACGTTTTCGGCGTTCAGGTTCCGAAACGTACATCAACGGAGACATCCGAGAACCGAGGCTCCACTGTATATACTTAGAATTTATTTATGGGAAGGTTTTTATTTGAAATAGTTTCATCTCCCACATGCTTAGCTCAAAAGCTGAATTGCTCATGGAATTGCTTACAACCGTCCACTCAAAAACCAAGAAATCGTTCTTCCAAATTTGAGAGAGAAAATTGGTAAGAGCAGCAGACACAAATGACACCATTTCCTAAATAAACAAATAAGGCACAAGGGGGAACTGCTAATGATGGAATCATGAGTCTAGCAGGCTAAAGGTCTCCTCAGTTAGAATGTGCAATTTTATTGCACAGAAGTAAAAAGAAAACATCCCTAAAAATCGATGTCTAGGAAGAAAATGTTTGATTTGGAAGCAAGGGAATCCCCGTGAACAGGATGTCTGCAGGATTCTGGGATTGACTTCCCACATACACAGCGGCGGAGCAGGCCGTTTGGGCACCTGGGGGGCGCACGTACCCTGTGTCCAGGGGTGGGGCCAGTCACCTGCGGGGGCAGGGCCAGCCGGGGCAGGATGCACCGTGGCGCCTCTGAGGAGTCTGCCTGCCTCCTCCCACTCAGCCGCCCTACAGCTGAGGGGGAGGCGGCGGGCAGACCATTTGGGGAAGCATGGAACCTGCGGGCGCTCAAGCCACCGCGTCACTCCCAGGAGAGATACGTGGCTCGGGTGTGCTGCAGGCCCTGTGGTGAAGAAGAAGAAGAAGAAGAAGAAGAAGAAGAAGAAGAAGAAGAAGAAGAAGAAGAAGGAGTTTGGATTTGATATCCCACTTTATCACTACCTGAAGGAGTCTCAAAGCGGCTAACATTCTCCTTTCCCTTCCTCCCCCACAACAAACACTCTGTGAGGTGAGTGGGGCTGAGAGACTTCAAAGAAGTGTGACTAGCCCAAGGTCACCCAGCAGCTGCATGTGGAGGAGCGGAGACGCGAACCTGGTTCACCAGATTATGAGTCTACCACTCTTAACCACTACACCACACTGGCTCTCCTCACTGGCTCTCACACTGGTGAGCGCCGCCTGACATTTTGTCACCCCCCTCAGTGGTGACACCGGGGGCAGACCGCCCCCACCGCATCCCCCTTCCCCCACCCCTGCACATACAGTGTCAGGGTTGGCAGGAGTTTATTTCTGGAATCAAATAACAAGGAAATGAGCATGAATATATCCCAGCTATATTCCAGGCACGTCCAACAGGTAGATCGTGATCCACTGGTAGATCACTGGACGTCTGTGGTAGATCACTGACTCCCCCCCAAAGAAGCCCAAGAATTTTGGCTCCCCACAAAAAAGCTAAAAATCTTAGCCCTGCAGCCCATAAAAAGCAGCTCACCATCTTTGACCTGAACCCCTAAAGAATGGGCCTTCCTGTTCCGTAAAAAAAAGCTCAACAACTTTGACCTGAACCCCCCAAAAGGGGGTAGATCACTGCCAGTTTTTAACTCTGCGAGTAGATCTCAGTTTCTTGGGAGTTGGCCACCCCTGCTATCTTCTATTCTATTATTTTTATGGAAGTGGCTTTTGCACCATGCGAAAGTTCAAAGATAATGCGGAAATTAACTGTTAGGGAAGTGTCAGGGAAATGGAACAAGCTGCTGTGTGGATGCAGCCTCAGACCGGGTCAAGAGATGCTTGTTAGACCCACAAACCCTTGCATGCATTCTTCCTTGGAGTTTGCAATTCGCTCTTCGGAAGTGGGAAATAACCCACGGAAATGATCCATCGCTTCTGACACCAGCTGAAGAGACTCAGGGAATTCACCACCTCTTGCCCTCCTTTCCAGTCACCATGGGAAGAGAATTGCGGCAAACCGCTTGCGCGGCCAAACTCGCTGCGCACTCCCAAGCACTTTGTGGATTTAAACGGCTGTGCAAACAATCACAACAATGCTGGGACCAAGCAGAGCATGGGGTGGAGGGGAGAGCCGCAGCCAAACCTTGCGCGGAGAAACAGGAAGCATAAAGCAGGCACCTTGCAGGAGAAACACGAGTGTAAAAATAGCTGCTATCATGTGATAATTTATTGCCCGATAATGGGGTACTGTGACAGTTTTTTCCAGGAGCTGCCTGGCTTGTTTGCCTTCATGTAATGCCGTTGTACAGAATGTGATGTGTAATTGTTTAAGCAGTTAACAGCATCGGTGTGGGTAAATGCTACAGTAAACTGCCTAGATAGGAAAGCTGGCTTCATTGCAGCCAGGACGGGAAGGAGCATGAGAACATGGGAAGCTGCCATATCAGTACATCAGTCAGGAAGGACATTGGTCCATCTAGCTCAGTATTGTCTGCACTGACTGGCAGCAGCTCTCCAGGATTTCAGGTGGAGGTCTCCCCAAGCCCCACCTGGGGATGCTGAGGACTGAGCCTGGGAACTTGCGCATGCCCTGTCACTGAGCCACAGCCCTTAAAAAACCAACTGTCCATTCTGACTGTTGTTATGGCTTTGAAAGCACGGAAAATGCACAGGATCTTGAACATCAGAACACTGGGAACTGTCTTATCCTGAGACAGATTATTTGTCCATCTAGAGCAGAATGGCTTCCCAGGGCTTCAGGTAGGGTTATTTCCATTCCTTAACTGGAGATGAGTTGGGAGTTGAACGGGATCTTTGGCATGCAAAGCAGATGCTCTGTCACTGAGCTGTGGCCCTTCTCCAAGTGAAGTGAGCTGCAAGGTCCTCAGTCTGAATCTTGTTTTTTAATGAACCTCAGTAGGTAGCATTAGGCAAGTCAGAGGGAACACCAACCCACCACACTTATCCAGTACCGGAATAATAATGATACTTCTCATGATCAGACTCCACCTGGTCCAGTTCTGGGCACCATGATTTAAGGAGGCTGTCAGGATGTCCTACACATGAGTAGAACCTTGGCAGAGACACATGCCCGACTGGCATGTTCCCTCCCTCCTGAGCGATCGTTCGGGAGCTTCAAAAGCATTCCTCAGCCCTAACATCACAGCGACTGATGCCAGAAGACATCAGCACACTTAGGGATCCGCAGAGGTTTGCGTAGTTGCGTAACAGAACTCAGCAACTCAGCATTTAGGCTAATCTACTTTATTTTCATATAAACACACATGGAGCAACATGGCTCCCTCTCTCTCCACCATCAGGCAGCAAAGAGAAAGAACAAAGGACAACAGTCCCACTTCAGGGAACACAGTAAGACAAGCATCCTGTCTTCATCACATCCCATTTCCCACTCTGTGGAATCAAAACATCGTCATGTGATAGACAACAATCCCATGACAGCACACGGGGAATGAATCTCCAACAGAAGCTACTCTGCCATACCAGTCTTTCATGTCACCTTGAAGTCCATAATCTCCATAAATCCTTTTGATGATGATGATGACCTGAAAAAATGTATTTTTTCAAGACGAATGTGGAGGAGACCACACCAGGAATACTGTGTCCAGTTCTGGGTGCCACAATTTATGAAGGATATTGACAAGAACAAATGCAGAGGAGGATGACTAAGATGACCAAGGGTCTGGAAACCAAGCCTTATGAGGAACTGTTGAAGGAGCTGGGTATGTTTAGCCTGGAAAAGAAGAGACGGAGAGGAGATATAAAAGCCTTTTTCAATTATCTCAAGGGCTGTCGCATGGAATATGGAGGCTAGGACCTGAACCAACGGATTCAAGTTACAAGAAAGGAGATTTGAGCTAAACAGAAAAGCTTTCTGGTAGTAAGAGCTATTCGACAATGGAACACTCAGGAGGGGATGGACTCTCCTTCCTTGGAGGTTTATAAACAGAAGCTGGATGGCCATCTGTCTGGGATGCTTTAGTTGCAATTCTTGCATTGCAAGGGGCTGAACTAGATGACCCTAAGGGTCCCTTGCCATATGTCCTCTATTTCCAGGACACGTCCTCTTTTTCATGGGCATGTAAAATGAGAGTCGTCATAGCAATCCATAGTTAAAAGTAGGAGTCGGCAAATGTGTCCTTCAAGAAGAAGAAGAGTTTGGATTTGATATCCCGCTTTATCACTCCCCTTCACTCCTCTCAAAGCGGCTAACATTCTCCTTTCCCTTCCTCCCCCACAACAAACACTCTGTGAGGTGAGTGGGGCTGAGAGACTTCAGAGAAGTGTGACTAGCCCAAGGTCACCCAGCAGCTGCATGTGGAGGAGCGGAGACGCCAATCCGGTTCACCAGATTACGAGTCTACCGCTCTTAACCACTACACCACACTGGCTTCAAAACATGGCAACCCTAATTTTTACTGTACAGGTCTCTGATTCCATGATTCCAAGGTGCCCTGAGAAATGCAGAACGATGGGTTTTGAGTAACGGGTCGCGGCAATCATGAGAAATGGCATGCTTTTAAAAAAATTTTAAAAAAAGCAAAAACCACCCAACTAAACCCCGACCAAATGAGCAGCTTTGTGTGCATCGTAATCAGGTAGAGTTTGAGACCTGAACTGCTTTGCTTCGTAATTACTCCTCCACGTTTCTCGACGGCTCTAATGAAAACGCTGGCATATTGGTCGCTCTGGCTGCCAAGTGATATGGTCGTGCCCTCTCCGCAGGATCCAAGTACAAACATGCCTGATAGGGCCTCTCGAGGGGGAGGCCCGGCTCTGCCGTCACACTGCCTGACATATGTAGGTGCACCTGAAAGCTACAGGCTGCTGCTTCCCAGGGCCCTCGCTTGGCTACCTTTGGCTCCGCTGCCACCAAGGGTTAATTTTCTAATGGCTGTTTGCCGCTAACGCTGGCCAAGTTTTCCATCGCCTGCAGAGCGCCACAAGCTGTGATTTGGAGCCAGAAAACACTATTAATTTTCTAAATACGAAGGATCACATATGTAAACTGTCTGGTTGCATAACCAATTGGGCAGGTGGAAAAGACAGAGAGAGAGAGAGAGAGAGAGAGAGAGAGAGAGAGAGAGAGAGGAAGAAGTTCTTGCCGAGGAAAACCAGGAGGTGATTTTTTCCCTCTTCACCGGCTTTTCCTCCATATTCATTTCCTTCCTTGCCAACACAAAATAACCTAGAAGGTCGTCGGGAGGAAGATCTGCTTCTTCTGTTGTCTCCTCAGATTTTGCCATCACAGAAGGTGTGCAGAAATATACTTAAGGATGGCCTCAGATTCTAGAGCAGGAGGAGGCAACCTAAGGCCTGGGAGCCGGATGCGGCCCAATCGCCTTCTCTCTCTTTTTTTTTTTAAAATACATTTTTATTATAGATTTTCAAATTACAATTCTCTTATTAATGTATTTTGATAAATATGCACAAATAAATAAATAACAGTTATTTACTCTAATTTTGTTGTTCTTGTCATTATTTCAACTCTTAAAGAAAAAATAAAAATAAAATAAATAAAAATAAAGGTATATAAACAATATAAATAATTTCAGGTAAGTATCACTGTAATGATAAACACCAGCATAATTACAGGTAAGTATCACTGTAATAATAAGATTGTCAATATTAGAAAAGAAAATTAATGATAGTAATAATAATACAAAACCAAGTTCCGACTTCCTGCCGATACCCATACATATTTTCCTCCTGTTGAATGTACATAACCCTGCAATTGGCCCAATCGCCTTCTCAATCTGGCCCATGGACGGTCCGGGAATCAGTGTGTTTTTACATGAGTAGAGTGTCCTTTTATATAAAATGCATCTCTGGGTTATTTGTGGGGCCTGCCTGGTGTTTTTACATGAGTAGAATGTGTGCTTTTATTTAAAACGCATCTCTGGGTTATTTGTGGGGCATAGGAATTTGTTCATTCCCCCCCCAAAAAAAATATAGTTCGCCCCCGCCACAAGGTCTGAGGGACAGTGGACCGGCCCACAGCTGAAAAAGGTTGCTGGCCCCTGTTCTAGAGGTTGTATAGTGCTATTTTGTTCTCCATCAGGAAACTCAGGGAGTTGATAGGGATGCAAAGGAGCCAACGCCCATAGCCCAAACCCTGACAGTGCTAGGGGATTGGATATCATCTATCGAATCAGAGCACAGGGCTCAGCATCCTAGTCCAGACTCAATCTCAGGCAAACACAGACCACTGCATACACAACAGGCAGAAACCCCCCTTTCCAAACTGAAAGCCAATGAACAAAATTTGAGACTGCAAAGCCATAATAAGAGCCCGCCTGAATCAGACCCGTTTCGTCCATTTCTCATTTCCTAAAGTTCCTGGGAGTGACTCTATGCCATCATGTAGCATTGTTCTGGTGGAAGACTTGGGGGGAGGGGCAGGGCGGTTACCAGGGGCGTCAACCCCTAGGGGCCAAGGCAGTTTCAGCCCTCTAAATATTTTTTGAGGGGACCAGGCCCCCTCAATATTCAGTGGATGCCGCGCAACACCGTGTCGGGGACCCCCGATCCTCTGCAGAAGCTGGGCACCTCTGGTGGTTACCGTTGTCCCAGGAAGAACAATGAAGACAGAAAACTGGTGATCACTGAAGCACAAACAACAGATACTTTTGGAGAGATGTGGATGATAATGTTGAGTCCCTCCATCTTTTTGCCCGTCGTACATAAAGAACATCTGTTCGAAATCCACACGGCAGTATCTCAGCAGGACCCTTCCACTCATGTGGAATTGTGGGACTTCGTGTAATTGTGGAGATACTGTAAAGTCCTGAAATGATACCATCAAGGAATTCAGAGCCCCCAGAAACAATTATGGGAATGCGTCACAATAAATAGTTCTTTTCCAGCTTCCGATGGTGTAACAGGCCTTTCTTACTAAGTCCACACTTCCGTTAGCCCTGCTACTTTCTCCTGGGGAAACCTGCAGTTTAGCACTGAATTGGAGCAAACAGCAATTGGGTTTTCTGCAGATGGCCGTTTGTTCAAATGTATCGCTACAGAGCTGGTTTTCTGGGGGGAAGTGGCGGGGCAAAGGCAAAACCGCTTGGTGAGGCAGAAAATCCCTTGGACCCGTGTGGACGAGCACTTAGTATGCCATCAGGGGTGCCCACCTGAATAAAATATTGAGGGGGGACCAGGTGAGCCCCCGTCCCACATAAGTGATCACAAGATCTTGTGTGGAATTGATTAGAAGAAGAAGTTTGGATTTGATATCCCGCTTTATCACTGCCCGAAGGAGTCTCAAAGCGGCTAACATTCTCCTTTCCCTTCCTCCCCCACAAAAAACACTCTGTGGGGTGAGTGGGGCTGAGAGACTTCAAAGAAGGGTGACTAGCCCAAGGTCACCCAGCAGCTGCATGTGGAGGAGCGGAGACGCGAACCCGGTTCACCAGATTACGAGTCTACCGCTCTTAACCACTACACCACACTGGCTCCCATTGCTTAATTGGCTATCCCCAAAAGTAGGGGGAGCCAACAGCTAGGAGAAACAATGGCAAGGAACATGAATGAGAAAAGATGAATAGCACACAAACGGAAGCACAGATTTCGCTAAACCCGGCAACCTGCTTCCCAACCTGGAGAAGCGTGATCAGGAAGTCCCACTGTCTTCCTGTCCCTTTCTTTGACCTCTGCAGCCCTTAATGTTTTTTGGTATTGTCTAAGAAAGGGACCCCACAGGGACCCAGGTGGCGCTGTGGGTTAAACCACAGAGCCTAGGTTTTGCTGATCAGAAGGTTGGCGGTTCGAATCCCTGCGATGGGGTGAGCTCCCGTTGCTCGGTCCCAGCTCCTGCCCACCTAGCAGTTCGAAAGCACATCAAAGTGCAAGTAGATAAATAGGTACCACTCCTGCAGGAAGGTAAACAGCGTTTCCGTGCGCTGCTCTGGTTCACCAGAAGCGGCTTTGTCATGCTGGCCACATGACCCAGAAGCATAGCTGTCAACCCTCCCTTTTTTGGCGGGAAACTCCCTTATTCCAATGCCGTTTCCCGCTGCTATCCCGGATTGTTGATATCCCTTAAATTTCCCGGATTTCAAAGGAAGCAGCTCCTCTCCCTCCCTGCTGGCCAGGGAGGCTCCTCAGCTGCGTTGCTCGGCTGCCAATTAGGAGTCTGAGACCGACTGGGGGCGGAGCTTGCATGCCTTGTGCAGCCAGACCCTCACGCCCAGCCAGACAGTCAGCCTGCCTGCCATCTACGCGCTTGCTCTTTCGCTCACCCGTTTGTGCGCAGCCTCTGGAGCGCAGGGTGGTGAGGCTACTTGGTGCCATTGCACCACCCTCGCGGCATCCCTTATTTTCAAATCCGAAAGTTTGGGAAAATCCCTTATTTTCAAATCCGAAAGTTGACAGCTATGCCCAGAAGCTGTACGCCGGCTCTCGGCCAATAAAGTGAGATGAGCGCCGCAACCCCAGAGTCGGACACGACTGGACCTAATGGTCAGGGGTCCCTTTACCTTTACCTTTAAGAAAGTGATTGTGTACGTGTTTTAATCACTGGAAGAGGGCACAAAGTCTAGGACTCTCGACTCCTCAACTAACAAGCTATTCACCGCATCCTAGTACCTAATTTCGGTTTTCCATACGTGCTCATTTCTTACATAAACGGCGGAGAAGCCTTAGATAAATGATTCAGCTTGCATAGTATATAGCTTTTATTTTTACAAAATATTTGCTTCCAGCAGAGTGTATCTTAATTTACAGATGCTGAAATCTGTCATTAGGAGTTGACCCAGCCGCGTGGCATTGTCAAATGCAATAACGTATCTTTTAATAGTTTTATATCAAGGAAGGATATAACATATCATTAGTTTAAATGTATTTGCAAGCAATTACCCCCACCAGGATATTTGTGAATGCTCATACAAAATTGATGAAACCCTGACATGCTTAAACATTGTTCATTTAGCTCGATTCCTTATGTATAGAAGAAATAACATAAATAATTTGTCTGACACTTGGAGAAAGGCTGTTGCATTTTCTCATTCACTTCAAGGTTTCTGGCTCGCCTTTTAAACAATAGCCTTTGGTGATTTTTTTTTTTCAAAAATAAAAAGGAAGGGTTAGGTGTTGGGGAAACAAGTTTCATATATGTTTAATGTTAAATGAGTGTGCTAGATTATTCATGCTCCATTGTCTCATTCCATGCTGTTGTGGCAACGTGGGCTGGATTTACTGTGTGTCGCCTGCTTCTTCTTCCTCTTCCTTTTTTATATAAAAAAAGGGGGATTAATTATTAAATGGGACGAGGTGTTCTGACAACAGGTTTCCCGGTACTTCACAAAAGGAGGACCTTTGACATTCAGCTGTCTTTTGCAAAGAAGAAAGAGAAAATCAATTAAGCCACTGTGTTGCAGTTCAAAAAAAGCAAGCTGTTGTGCCGTAGACTTGCTTACCTCTGGGCGGTTGTGCCGGCATTGTCTTCTCCGCTGGGTTTTCGCAAGGGTAAGCTAGTGTTACCCCAAGGGTGGCTGCCATCTGCTATCTGCTGCCTTCGGAAGGCAGCCATGCTCTCCACACCTCTTCGCCATCTCTGTGGTCAGCAGAGGCATCCGCTCCTCTGCTTGCCAAGTACAAATAGGGATGGCATCAGAAATGCCGTCCTTGATGGCTCTTCTTTTCCCTTAGAGGTCCAGCAAAGTTGGTCTTCTAGAAATGATGGGGGGGGGGATGCTTTTATTTTATTTTATTTATGCCTGCAAACTTTCCTGATTAGGTTGCTGACGCGATCACAGTTGCCATTTCAGGTCCAGCTTCGCAGGGGAGACGCTTCAGAGAGTGCCAACCTCCTGAGAAAAGTTTGTTCTTGGATAAACTCAGGATCAGGGCCTCATCTGCACCATACATTTAAAGCAGGGCTGTGCCAACTTTAAACAGTCATGGCTTCCCTCAGTGAATCCTGGGAACTTTTTTTTTGCTAAGGGTGCTGATAGCTGTTTGGAGACCCCTATTCCTTGTTGAAGGGGACACAGGTGGTGCTGTGTGTTAAACCACAGAGCCTAGGGCTTGCCGATCGGAAGGTCGGCGGTTCGAATCCCTGCGATGGGGTGAGCTCCCATTGCTCAGTCCCTGTTCCTGCCAACCTAGCAGTTCGAAAGCACATCAAAGTGCAAGTAGATAAATAGGTACCGCTCTGGCGGGAAGGTAAGCGGCGTTTCCATGCGCTGCTCTGGTTCGCCAGAAGCGGCTTAGTCATGCTGACCACATCATTCGGAAGCTGTACGCCAGCTCCCTCGGCCAATAAAGCGAGATGAGCGCTGCAACCCCAGAGTCGTCTGCGACTGGACCTAATGGTCAGGGGTCCCTTTATCTTTACCTTTTATTCCTTGTTTTGCAGACCCTTGATCATCTTGGTCGCCTTCCTTTCAACACGTTCAAGCTTGACAACATCCTTCTTAATTTGTGGCTTCCAGAACTGGACACAGGACTCCAGGTGTGGTCTGACCAAGGCAGAATAGAGTGGTACAAGAATAGAGGGCTTCTTGTTGCAGATAAGCCTTGCTCTTCCTGAACTTTGGCATGTTCCAGTATCCTTTGGTTGTCTTCAAGCTTGACTTCTGACTTGATCTTCACTCCTACCTGCTGGCTGTCCTTTGGTTCTGACTTCTGGTTTGTTCTTCAATCCTACCTCCTGTATATTCTTCAGTCCTGACTTCTTTTAAACAAAAAACAATTTTTATTGGTTTTTAAACAAATACAAATACAATTATTAAACACTTATTGAACAGGAGAGCTAATGATGTTTGTTATATCCATTGTCTCTAGACATACACATACTTTGACTTCTGGCTTCATCTTCAGTGCTATCTCATAGCTGTTTTTCTGATGCCGACCCTGGCTTAACCTTCAGTCCTGCTTCATGGTGGTCCTTTGTATAATAACAATAATAATTTATTATTCATACCTCGCCCATCTGGCTGGGTTTCCCCAGCCACTCTGGGCGGCTCCCAACGGAATATTAAAAACACGATAAAACATCAAACATTAAAACCTTCCCTAAACAGGGCTGCCTTCATATGTCTTCTAAAAGTCAGATAGTTGTTTATTTCCTTGACATCTAATGGGAGGGCGTTCCATGGGGGGGGGGGTTGCCACTATCGAGAAGGCCCTCTTCCTGGTGCTGTCTTCCTCTTGGTTCTACCTACCTCCTCAATCCTACTTCCTGACATGTCCTTCTGCTTCGACTGATCCTTCAGTCCTCCTGACTACTGGCTTCCTAGCTTAGCTCCTAGTTCCCAACCCTTGGCTCACCTCCTCACAGCCCAACCCTGTACTGATTGTAGTGCGTGCAGGTACCCAAAATGTATGCGTTGGTGTGTGAATACACTTTGCCTCCAGAAAATCCCATTGGCAGTTACACCTGACTGCATCAAACAATCAGGGAACAATTTTAAATATAGCACAAGTACTGTGGTAGGAGAGCTGGGGGGCGGGGAATTCACATTGGGCAACCAATGTGCCCACCCCTTTGGTTTCAGATAGCACATGGGTGGATGAGTCTAAAAAGCCCGGGACACAAATTTCCGCAGCCCTCTAGCAGTTATGGTGGCTCATTTACTAGAAGTAATATATTCAGTGTTAACTCTGGAAATGTGTACTCAATTCTGACCAAACTCAGCCTCCTGGTGTATACTGTGGCTTCATTTAGGAGGCTTCGTTTAGTCAGAATTGAGTAAACCACTACCAGAGGTAACACTAAATACATTAATTCTGGTAAATGAACCATCATAGCTGCTAGAGAGCTATGAAAATTGGTGTTGCGGGCTTTTTGGACTCGTCTACCCATGTACTGACGGGACGCGGGTGGTGCTGTGGTCTAAACCACAGAGCCTAGGGCTTGCCGATCAGAAGGTCGGCGGTTTGAATCCCCACGACGGAGTGAGCTCCCATTGCTCAGTCCCTGCTCCTGCCAACCTAGCAGTTCGAAAGCACATCAAAGTGCAAGTAGATAAATAGGAACCGCTCTGATGGGAAGGTAAACGGCGTTTCTGTGTGCTGCTCTGATTCACCAGAAGTGGCTTAGTCATGCTGGCCACATGACCCGGAAGCTGTCTGTGGACAAACGCCGGCTCCTTCAGCCTATAGATCAAGATGAGCGCCGCAACCCCGGAGTCGTCTGCGATTGGACATAATGGTCAGGTGTACCTTTACCTTTACCCATGTATTATCTGAAACTAAAGGGGTGTCTTGGTTGCCAGATGTGAAATATATTGGCATCATTTTCAGCTCTCCTGCCCCACTAAAGTCAATGGATGGCCCAATCATTTGTTGTTGTTGTTTAGTCATTTAGTCGTGTCCGACTCTTCACGACCCCATGGACCAGAGCATGCCACGCACTCCTGTCTTCCACTGCCTCCCGCAGTTTGGTCAGACTCATGTTGGTAGCTTCGAGAACACTGTCCAACCCAATCATTTAGAATACTACAAACTCTTGCCATCCTAGATTAAAGCATCATTGTTTCCAAGGAAAGGTTAAACGAGGTTTAAGTGTGGTGCAGTAAACTTCCACTGTTCATAAAGCTTTGTGATAAGATGGAAGGGGGTTAAGGTTTGCATTCAGCGAAGGGAGGGAGGCCAGTAAATTTCAGTGTGTACACATGCACACACAGCTTGTCAGTCAACCGACCATTTGACCTGCTCCAGCTCTCGCCAGAGAAGCCCGTTCTGAGGTTCTGCTTAATCTTATGTCATAAACATTGACCATGTGATATACAACCCGCTATGACATGTAATTTGTTCCGTTCCAAGGAAGTAGGACAAGGGGTTTGGAAGGTTCACTGCATTGCAACAGAGATGGGCCTGGTTGGTTGCAAGTTTTGCCCCCCCCTACTCCCCCAATTTTGAAAGAGAGGGCTAAGCCTGAATAACTTTTAGGGGAGGAAAACACATGTTGTTGTTTTTCCTCTCCCACATCTTAAAAGGAAATGAAAACAAGGAAGAGGGTGTGTTGAAGTGATTTGAACTATGATCTCTTAGAATTACAGGCGTACCTTGGATGCTCTTGCAGCCAATCGGAAGCTGCGGAAGCTGCGCCGGATGTTCGGCTTGCGAAAATCGTTCGAAAACCGGAACACTCACTTCCAGGTTTTGATCGTTCGGGAGCCTATTTGTTCAGGAAGTAAGGCATTCAAGAACCAAGATATAGAATCATAGAATCATAGAGTTGGAAGAGACCACAAGGGCCATCCAGTCCAACCCCCTGCCAAGCAGGAAACACCATCAAAGCATTCCTGACAGGTGGCTGTCAAGCCTCTGCTTAAAGCCCTCCAAAGAAGGAGACTCCACCACACTCCTTGGCAGCAAATTCCACTGTCGAACAGCTCTTACTGTCAGGAAGTTCTTCCTAATGTTGAGGTGGAATCTTCTTTCTTGTAGTTTGAATCCATTGCTCCGTGTCCGCTTCTCTGGAGCAGCAGAAAACAACCTTTCTCCCTCCTCTATATGACATCCTTTTATATATTTGAACATGGCTATCATATCACCCCTTAACCTTCTCTTCTCCAGGCTAAACATACCCAGCTCCCTAAGCCGTTCCTCATAAGGCATCGTTTCCAGGCCTTTGACCATTTTGGTTGCCCTCCTCTGGACACGTTCCAGCTTGTCAGTATCCTTCTTGAACTGTGGTGCCCAGAACTGTCTTTATTATTATCATCATCATCATCATCATCATCATCATCACCACTATTTTCTTATACCCTGCCCATCTGACTGGTCTGAAGCATCATGCCACTTTAAACAGCCATGGCTTCCTCCAGAGAATCCTGGGAACTGTTAAGGGAGCTGAGAGGTGTTAGGAGACTCCCTATATCCCTCTGAAATAAATAAATAAATAAATAAATAAATAAATAAATAAATAAATAAATAAATAAATAAATAAATAAATAAATAATAATTTATTATTTATACCCCGCCCATCTGGCTGGGCTTCCCCAGCCACTCTACAGTTCCCAGAGCTCCCTGTGAAGAGGGATCAATTGGTGGACTACTATGAGAATTGCAGCTCTGTGAGGGGAACGGGGTCTCCCCACAACTCCCAGCAACCATTAAAAAAACTACAGTTCCCAGAATTCTTTGGGGGGTGTCATGAAGTGGCACGGCACTGCTTTCAATGTATGGGGCAAATGAGGCCCAATTGCCAGGGCAGCTCCCAGCTTTGTTTCTTAGTTCCCAGTCAACCTTATTTAAAGGTTGCCTCAACTTAACTTTTAAAGCATTCAGTATCCTAGTTTGCAAATTGTGATCCGCACGCTCCGTGCACTTAGAGAGAATCTGCTGCTGCTCCCCACCTCCCCGCCAAGAAATGTAAAGGCAATGCTTGTTAACTAACCATAGACGTTCATCCATTCGGTAAAGGCCAAAGCCATTTGACAATTTAGAAAATATCCTAAAATGTACGGCGAGATTAGAAAGTGGGTGGTGCACATGGGAGTAATATACCCACACATTATACTTTCTCTCTGAATATCATTTTATTGGCAGCATTTATTTTATTTATGTGTGTTAGGAGCAGCGAGAGAGAGAATAAACCTGACTTTGGGGGGCCAGCAACTGCTTCAAGCCCTTGGTTCATTTCCCTTGCAAGGAGTCTCTCTCTCTCTCTCTCTCTCTCTCTCTCTCTCTCTCTCTCTGTGTGTGTGTGTGTGTGTGTGTGTGTGTCAGACTTTTCAGGATCTGCTCCCAGTGCTCCTTTAGCCCCCAAAGAGTCATCAATACTAGTATTTGTCATTTTTAAGAAGTAAAAATGCAATGATGGCACATTGCAATTTTATGAGACATTACTGTGGAGACACACGCAGGAGCTATGCAGCCATTGGATTTCTTTTTTGTGGGGACAGGGAAGAGGAACCCGATGACATGCATCAGGCACAGGCAAATCTCCAGATGTTTTGGGACTACAATTCTCATCATCCCTGACCACTGGTCCTGTTAGCTAGGGATCATGGGACTTGTAGTCCCAAAATATCTGGAGGGCCAAATTTGCCTATGCCTGGGATGCATGGACCCAGCCAACATGGTCATGGCTCAGGGATGATGGGAGTTGAAGTCCAGCAACTTCTGGAAGCCATCATCAGTGTGGGGGGATGGGACACAGGGGTTTTCTGAGGAGAAGAGACCAACCAGCCAATGGTACATGTTCTCAAAGCAAGGAGGTAAGGATGTAATTGACTATTGTAATGCCAATTCCATCCAACTGGCGCAGTTTAAGTAGGGCTGCCATGTGTCCTCTTTTTCTAGGACACGTCCTCTTTTTCAGGGGTAAAGTTTCTGTCCGGTTGGATTTTTTAAATTTGCCAAAATGTCTCTGGCTATAATTTCCGGATGAGACATAGACATAACTGGTGGCTGAAGACTTGCTTTCCTCTTCTCCTTCTCCCCTCAGCAATATATCACATTCTATAGTCTACATATAGTAAAGGTAAAGGTAAAGGTAAAGGGATCCCTGACCGTTAGGTCCAGTCGCGGACGACTCTGGGGTTGCGGCGCTCATCCCGCTTTATTGGCCGAGGGAGCCGGGGTACAGTTTCCAGGTCATGTGGCCAGCATGACTAAGCCGCTTCTGGCGAACTAGAGCAGCGCACCGAAACACCGTTTACCTTCCCGCCGGAGCAGTACCTATTTATCTACTTGCACTTTAACGTGCTTTCGAACTGCTAGGTTGGCAGGTGCAGGGACCGAGCAACGGGAGCTCACCCCGTCGCGGGGATTCGAACCGCTGACCTTCCGATCGGCAAGCCCTAGGCTCAGTGGTTTAGAACATAGCGCCACCTGTGTCTCCTACATATAGTAAAGGGACCCCTGACCATTAGGTCCAGTCGTGTCCAACTCTGGGGTTGCGGCGCTCATCTCGCTTTATTGGCCGAGAGCCGGCGTACAGCTTCCAGGTCATGTGGCCAGCATGACAAGGCCGCTTCTGGCGAACTAAAGCAGTGCACGGAAACGCCATTTACCTTCCCGCCAGAGTGATTCCTATTTATCTACTTGCACTTTGACGTGCTTTCGAACTGCTAGGTTGGCAGGAGCAGGGACCGAGCAACAGGAGCTCACCCCATCGCGGGGATTCGAACCGCTGACCTTCCGATCGGCAAGCCCTAGGCTCAGTGGTTTAGAACATAGCGCCACCCGCGTCTCCTACATATAGTAGGAGTACTTAAAATCAGAGCCGTCATAGCGTTCTCTTTTTTTACTCTTCGAAATATGGCAACCCTAGTATGGGTAGGGTCCAGAGAGCTACTTCTTGATCTTTCCCAGTGGCATTTGAAAACATACTTCTCTTTGAAGGGTAGCCTATGCCTCCTGCCTCCTCCTCCTACTTTGACGATCCCTCGTAGCTGAGTAAGATTGTCTTCCTTAAACACGGTTTTAACAGTGAGTCCGTAAGTGACTGTGGAGGCCAATTCTGGATCCACATGTCCTTCCACAGTGGGGACATAGGTTTCTGGGCGGGAGTTGATCACGGTGTGGATTTGCCAAGCGTGCCTTCCTCTTAGCACGTTTCTCCCTTACATCCTGATTTCGAGTGTCTTCAAAGCCCATGACACCTTTGGTAAAGGCTGTTCTCCAACTGGAGCGCTCACAGGCCAGTGTTTCCCAATTGTTGGTGTTTATACTACATTTTTAAAGATTTGCCTTCAGACAGTCTTTAAACCTCTTTTGTTGACCATCAGCATTACGCTTTCCATTTTTAAATTCAGAATAGAGTAGTTGCTTTGGAAGATGATAATCAGGCATCTGAACAACATGATCAGTCCAACAAAGTTGATGTTGAAGAATCATTGCTTTGACACTGGTGATCTTTGCTTCTTCCAGTACACTGCCATTTGTTCATCTATCTTCCCAAGTGATGTGTAACAATTTTCAGGGACACCGTTGATGGAATTTTTTAAGGAGTTGGAGATGGCGTTTATAAGTGGTCCATGTTTCACAAGCATACAGTAAGGTTGGTAGTATGATAGCTTTGTAAACAGGCATTTTGGTTTCCCTGTGAATGTCCTGGTCCTCACTCTGCGCTTCAATCGGGAGAAAACTGCACTTGCAGAGCTCAGGCGATGCTGGATTTCGGCATCAGTGTCTACCCTTGTGGAAAGATAACTGCCCAGGTAGGAGGCGTGATTGACATTTCCCAACGTTACACCATTGAGTTGGATTTGTGGAGCTGCAGAGGGGTTGTTTTGTGCTGGTTGGTGCAGCACTTTGGTTTTTTGGATGTTGAGCGATAGGTCAAGCTTCTACCACCTGAGACACACACCTGAGGCAGGACAAGCAGAAAACCTCCTGCTTTTTAGGTACAGGACAAACAAAAGCATGGACAAACCCTGAGTCTCCAGTAAACCATTTTCTCTACACAGGGCCCTGCATTGGGATGTGCAAATTGCAAGTATAACTGAATATTATTTTGACAGCCAGTGTTGTGAATTTCAAGGCTCGTGGCAAGTGCTCTCTCTCTCGCTCTCTCTAGCTCCCACAAGTGTTTGCATGTTTCTGTGGGCCTTTGTAATGCTTTGACATTCTAACTATTCATGTTCCATACAGAAAGAATATAAATATTAATTTAGGGAAGGGAGCATGGATTATTTCAAACAACCGACTCCTAAGGAACGGTAAATAAATAAATTAAAGAAACCTGTTGAAAACCGTGGCCTGCCAAAAGGGTCTTTCCCTAAATTCACAATCCCGTTTCTCTTTGTTTTATTACAGGCGCATAAAAGAGAAACTCCGAAGGATCTTTCTCCTGACTTCTGTTCATTAATTCATAAAGTGCTTGAGGAAAAAGAGCATGTTTACCAAAACACATACGCAGAAAGAAAAAAAGAGCTTTTCTCTTCTGTCTCTATCTCCCCCCCCCCCTTTTCTTTTCCTAAACACAAAACCCAAACAGCAGTTTTAATTAAAGAAATATGCAGCAGAGCGGTTGGGGGGAAGAGAAGAGATTTATTCTGGCTGGTGTTTTGTGATGTGCCTTCTCAAGTACATGCGAGTTTTAAAAAACCAGAGAGTCGACTCCCACCTGCAAAGGCGCTGTGGGAGGTTAAGGTGTTACTCTGGGGATAAAATGGAGCCAATAACACAATTGATGGGTTTTGTCTTATTTCAAAGCTTTGACTGAGAACAAGCCCCAAAATAGATAGATGATAGATGATAGAGATAGATGATAGATAGATGATAGATAGATATATAGATAGATAGATAGATAAAATAGAGATAGATAGATGATGATAGATGATATAGATAGATAGATAGATAGATAGATGATAGATAGATAGATAGATGATAGATAGATAGATAGATTAGATAGATAGATAGATAGATAGATAGATAGATAAAATAGAGATAGATAGATGATGATAGATGATAGATAGATGATAGATAGATGATAGATAGATAGATAGATAGATAGATGATAGATGATAGATAGATAGATAGATAGATAGATAGATAGATAGATAAAATAGAGATAGATAGATAGATAGATAGATAGATAGATAGATGATAGAGATAGATAGATGAATATGATAGATGATAGATAGATAGATGATAGATAGATAGATAGATAGATAGATAGATAGATAGATAGATAGATAGATAGATGGTAGATAGATAGATAGATAGATGATAGATAGATAGATAGATAGATGATAGATAGATAGATAGATAGATGATAGATAGATAGTTGTGTGTTCAGACCCAGAGACCTCCCCCCTAAATAAAAACACATTTGACTCAAATTTTAGTTTGATTTTTTGCAGAATTTAGGCCACAACTTTATTGATTACAGAAAGTGAGTGGTTGCATAGGCTCTGGTTCGACTAGCTCCTTGAACCCTTGCAGGTAGCGCTGACCCAGAGCTCTATCATAGGTGAGCCATGGGTGAACCTGAGGTAGGTAGAAAGCCCGGATACAGGCTATGTCCACTCCCCCAGATGTTCCCCTGGACTCAGGTACGGGCACAACCCCTTCTCGGGGGTTGACCAAACCAAGTTGAGTCCCTGGATTCCTTTAATGGAGGCGTTCCTAAAGGCTTTAGGGACAAGATGGCATTCCTTGGGAACTCACAGCCCAAGTGCCAAGAGATGAGAATTAATATTTTTCAGTCCATGGGATGGAACACACACATATAAACTGTGACCATGTAAATGAGGATTTCCTGGAACAGGTAGTTCTGGAGTCCACATGAGGTCCATTTAAGGGATTTTGGTTGAAACAGAGAGCAGGAATGGGTCCAAGAAGTAATATTGCTGAGCACCTAGAGAATACAAAGCATAATGAAATCAAATTCCTGTTCAAAAGATCCAAGGCAGAAACACAAATGTAACTTTTAACTTCAAAGGGAGCGATTTTACACAAACACAATTAATCCAGAACACAGTAATGAAGGCAGATAATGTTTCTAAAATAAGTCAGGATCAGTGAACACAATTGCTTAAAACTATCAGAGGAAACTTTGTGTGTCCTAATTTCTTTGTTAGAGGCATGGGATTTTCTGCAGAAATATCTGCCTGGTTAAATAACACAATTTGGAAATCTATTATGGCAAAACAGCATCCTTTTCGAAAGTGAAAATGAAATCCAGATGATGGCAGCCCACAAGAGCTTAAAAAGTTAAATGTGCAAACATCTAAAGAAAGGCCAGGAAGGATTTGGAGGAGCAACTCGCTAAAGAGGAAAGAAAAATGAGTTTTTATTAAATGATTAATAAACACATTTTAAAGGGCTGCAGAATGGACCACCAAGCTGCAAGAATAGCGATCAGAGACCATCATTGAGATGTGAAGTGAATACATCACACCCACCCAAAATGTGTGGAGAGATTTCAAGGCAGGCACAAGACCATTCCATGCACAGATCCTAAATGAACAGACAGTTGAAACCTATTTCAACCCCATAGCTGTCAACCCTCCCTTTTTTTTTTGCAGGAAATTCCCTTATTCCAGCGCCGTTTCCCGCTGCTATCCTGGATTGTTGATATCCCTTAAATTTCCCGGATTTCAAAGGAAGCAACTCCTCTCCCTCCCTGCCGACCAGGGAGGCTCCTCAGCTGCGTTGCTCGGCTGCCAATAAGGAGTCTGAGACCGACTGGGGGCGGAGCTTGCATGCCTTGTGCAGCCAGACCCTCACGCCCAACCAGACAGACAGCCTGCCTGCCGTCTATGCGCTCGCTCTTTCGCTTACCCGTTCGCGCGCAGCCTCTGGAGCGCAGGGTGGCGAGGCTACTTGGTGCTATTGCACCGCCCTCGCGGCATCCCTTATTTTCAAATCCGAAAGTTTGAAAAAATCCCTACATTCTTCATGGACTCGTTGCATGGCAACATGGGCAAATGGCTTTAGATACCTATTAGGTCCATAAATTACCATATAGCATACATTCAACGGGGACCAGGTGGCGCTGTGGGTTAAACCACAGGCTTGCTGATCAGAAGGTCAGCGGTTCGAATCCCTGCGACGGGGTGAGCTCCCGTTGCTCGGTCCCTGCTCCTGCCCACCTAGCAGTTCGAAAGCACGTTAAAGTGCAAGTAGATAAATAGGGACCGCTCCAGCGGGAAGGTAAACGGCGTTTCCGTGCGCTGCTCTGGTTCGCCAGAAGCAGCTTTGTCATGCTGGCCACATGACCCGGAGGCTGTCTTCGGACAAACGCCGGCTCCCTCGGCCTATAGAGCGAGATGAGCACGCAACTCCAGAGTCGGACACGACTGGACCTGATGGTCAGGGGTCCCTTTACCTTTACCTATACATTCAACACAAAAAACAGCGACAATTCGTTGTTGACGAAGGACACCTGGACAGATAAAGGGCCCCATTATCTTCAGTACCTTAGGGCCTCATCAAACCTAAATCCGGCCCTGATTCTATGTGTGATTTCCTTGCATGTGAAATAAATATTGCACAAAGGTATAATGCAGGGTAGATTTTGGCCATAGTGGCTATTATCTATCAGATGTTTTGAGCAAAGTACAGTTCGGTGGCACAGCAGTGATGCAAGTGTGGTACAAATGGTAAAATAGGGATCATTTTTCATGACTTAAACAAAAATGGAGAATGTATACATTTGAGGGATCTGCTTTAAGTTAGTTCAGATGCATTTTGTTTGCATTCCTTAAACAACAGCGGGGTGGGATATTGCAAGCAAACCCCAAATATCCGCCGCCCCCCGTTCAACAAATCCTTTTGTGTCCTGAAAGATCCCGTTAATCACGCCAACAGCCTCATTGCCTGTGATTTGTATATTAAAAAGATTTTAATTGCCCAGGTAAGTATCTGCACCTGTTAGGACATTGTAGATTAGAGCACTTTATTTTAATCTTTTTACATTATAGGGCGCAATTCACCCATAAAATGATTCTCTATACAATTATAGCTCAGTTTTGCTGAGGTAGAAAGTGCAGCTGAACAGTTTGGTCGGACTCATTATTATCAAAATCATGGAAATTAGGATCATTGGATAGCAGTTGTGTAGTTAACTCCCGGTCACGCCTTTCCCTTTACAGTACAAACACTGACAGGGATATAAATGAATTGTTACATCGGCAATATTTGGAATTAGATCTGCTGCAGAAGATGGCAGAGGAAGCAGATGAAATTCATCAGCTGGGGAATACTTCTGGAAGGCTGAGTCTTTGTTCCTGATGCAAAAGTGTTTATGGCAGACATGGCCCAGCAAGTGAAATTCAGCCCTGAAGCCTCGTGCTGCATTGCTTGACAAGCCTTCTTGTTTTCATGAAGCAAACCAGTCCCAGAACATATGAAGTTTGGAAGCCTTGGGTCATCAGTCCATCAAGCTCCATGTTGTCCAGGCATAGGCAAACTTGCCCCTCCAGATGTTTTGAGACTACAATTCCCACCATCCCTGACCACTGGTCCTGTTAGCTAGGGATCATGGGAGTTGTGGGCCAAAAACATCTAGAGCAGTGTTTCTCAACCCTGTGCCTCCAGATGTTTTTGGCCTACAACTCCCATCATCCCTCGCTAGCAAGACCAGTGGTCAGGGATGATGGGAGTTGTAGGCCAAAAACATCTGGAGGCACAGGGTTGAGAAACACTGATCTAGAGGGCCGAGTTTGTCTATGCCTGATGTTGTTTATACTTTGGATAGCTCCCTATTATTTGCATTTTGGATAGGAGTTTCAACCAGCTTTACCTGGAGATGCTGGGGATTGAACCTGGGACTGCCCCCCTCCTCAAATAAAGGTGGTGGAACACACTTCCCTCAGAAGGTCCCTCCCACCCACCCACCCCGAGCCCCAAAAGGATCTATTCGGACTTGTTGAAGCTGCTCAGCTGAGTGTGAGGAGCCTTCTGCACCTCAGCTGAGCATCTTACCAAGCCCTCTCGGTGCCTCTCTGTCTCGCATGAGCCAGAATGGTATGATGGCTTCCTCAGATGAGGTGCGGCTTCATCAGCTGTTAGCCGGGAGAATGGCTAGCCTCAACAAAAACCCCTTGTGCTTCCAGCTCACGAGGAGAGGGCTCTGGGGAAGGTCTCCTCAGTGTGGTGAGAGACAGTGTGGTGTAGTGGTTAAGAGTGGTAGACTTGTAAACTGGGGAACCGGGTTCGCGTCTCCGCTCCTCCACATGCAGTTGCTGGGTGACCTTGGGCTACTCACACTTCCTTGAAGTCTCTCAGCCCTACTCACCTCACAGAGTATTTGTTGTGGGGGAGGAAGGGAAAGGAGAATGTTAGCCGCTTTGAGACTCCTTCGGGTAGTGATAAAGCGGGATATCAAATCCAAAATCTTCTTCTTCTTCTTCTCATGAGCTGAAGGCACAGCGAGGCTTTGCTGAGGCTGGTCAGATCTCCCCCCTCAACACTTCCAGGGCACACCTGAGAAGTGCTGGAACGCCCAGCCCCCAGGGACCTGTACAATGTGATCAGGATGCTGATGACACACCACAATATATTTTCATTTCATCTAAAAGAGAGGCAAGGGGTTCTGGCAAGTGATGCTTTGTCTCTGATCACGTTTCAAGGCAGACGGACATATCTGGGCCATGCCTGCATACCCTGTTGCTCGCCAAAGTACAGATTGCCCTGCCAAGATAGCAAAGGAAGACGCAAGAGGGCGAGGATGAGGAGCCCAGCCAAGGAGACCTTGCAGTGTGTACACTGATAAAGAACTGCACACACAGATAATCTGGGCCCTCTGAGCAGTTAAAGGGGTGCTTCAGAAGATGAGAAAATGCTGGTTTGTGCTTGGCAAAACCTTTATCAAATGGAGGGAGGGAAGGAAGGAGTTTCTCTATGTTTATGCCATGGGCTCACATGATCACACCTCAGTAGAAGCGTGTCTGCTTTGCATGCAGAAAGTTTCAGGTTCTGTCCCCCATAACTCCAGGGAGGGAACCCACAGTCAATACTGAGCTAGATGGACCAATGGGCAGACTCAGTAGAAGGCAGCTGACAATGTCCCTGTGTTATTGGAGCATTTTTGGATGCCTCCAAGCATAACTGAAGCTGTAGACCAGTGTGTACTTGATTAATTTGGTCAACAAAAGAGGTTTAAAGATTCTCTCAAGACAAATCTAAAAAAAAAGTAGTATTAACACCGACAACTGGGAAACACTGGCCTGTGAGCGCTCCAGTTGGAGAACAGCCCTTACCAAAGGCGTCATGGACTTTGAAGACGCTCAAACTCAGGATGAAAGGGAGAAACACGCTAAGAGCACTTGGCAAACCCTCACTGTTATCAACTCCCGCCCGGAAAACTATGTTCCAACTGTGGAATGATGTGTGGATCCAGAATTGGCCTCTAAAGTCACTTATGGATCCACTGTTAAAACCATGTTTATGGAAGACAATCTTACTCAGCTATGAGTGATCGCCAAATAAGAAGAAGAGCTTGATTGATTGATTGATTGATTGATTGGTTATTTAATTTCTATGCCACTTAACACGAGGACGCGGGTGGCGCTGTGGGTTAAACCACAGAGCCTAGGGCTTGCCGATCAGAATGTTGGTGGTTCGAATCCCTGCGACGGGGTGAGCTCCCATTGCTCGGTCCCTGCTCCTGCCAACCTAGCAGTTCGAAAGCACGTCAAAGTGCAAGTAGATAAATAGTTACCACTCCGGTGGGAAGGTAAACGGCGTTTCCGTGCGCTGCTCTGGTTCGCCAGAAGCGGCTTAGTCATACTAGCCACATGACCCGGAAGCTGTACGCCAGCTCCCTTGGCCAATAAAGTGAGATGAGTGCTGCAACCCCAGAGTCGGTCACGACTGGACCTAATGGTCAGGGGTCTTTTACCTTTTTACCACTTAACACAAGAGCCAACTCCTAGGTGCCTGGTCCCACATTGAAGTTCAGGTGTGCATTGTTTGTAGTAGCTACTGAGAAAATTAGTGGGAAAGGAATATGCAGTCAATTGCCATGGCTTTTTTTATGGAGGTTATTTAACATAAATCAGCACATTTATCGCCCTTCATTATGTTCTTGGCCTTTCTGAATATATCTCCCTCATTTTTTTTCTTACCAGTCGTATATTCCGGATCGACAAAATAAAAGTGCTTCTTGACACAGCCCATAATTAACGTATGGAATTCACGGCCACAAGGCACAGAGTTGGCCGTCAGCTTGGATGATGTCAAAATGGAATTAGGGGACAGGCCATAGCTCAGGGGTGGAGCAGTCACACAGCATGCAGGTTCAGTGACTAACAATTGCATCAGGTGTGTTGTTTCTGAACTACAAATCCCATCAGCCCCAGCAAGCATGGCCAATGGCCAGGGATTATGGGAGTTGTAGTTCAGCAACAGCTGGAGTGTCAAAGGTTCCCCACACCTGATCTACAGGGTAGGGATGGTAATGTCCCATGCCTAATACCCCGGAGAGCCACAGCTAATCAGTGTGGGCAATGAGCTCGATAGACCAGTGGAGTTTTTTTTCTGGAAGCAAATAACATGGCAATGAGCACTAAATTTGTGTTATATTCAGCTGTTTTTCAGGAAGCGGCTTTTACATCATGCGGAAACTCAAATATAATGCGAAAATTAACCGTTCAGGAAACACCAGTGCCTTTTCCCCCATAGATGTCTCGGCAGATGGAGATGTAGCATGCCTGCACCATTTAGCAGCCCACTTTCTTTTTTCTGCTCTTCTGGCAGCCATTTTGTGACTGGCGCCCACGGCTCTTGAAATCCCAAAGGTGCCCACTGGCCCCAAAGGGTTGGCAGCTGCTTGCCATACCCTGAGGCAAGGAATGGGGTCATAGATATGTGGTGATACATCATTGAATCTCCAGAACTTCCTGTTTCATTTTGTTTCGTTTGGTCTGCAAGTGGTAGGAAGCCCCTCTACCCAGAGTGTAGGCAACAGGGCCAGCTCCAGGTGTGACTAGGGGTGGCCTGTGGTGGGCTGGTTTTGGCCAAGGGGCTCATTTCCTGTCAGTGGTAGACCTGTGTAGCGACCAACTTCTGTGGTGCTCAAAAAATGCTCTATGGCTGGGACTAGCCTCCATTTTAATTCCCCACAATTCCTGTTATGTAGTGGTGCTCCAGGCATTGTGGAACATTATAAATTATGGCTGGACCCAGAAGCCTGGTGAGTGTCAGGGGCTGGCTGGAGTCCGCAGCAGGGGCTGAGGACACAGCTGGCCAAGACAGAGCACAGCTGTCGCCCGAAGAGGTATTGAGGGCGTGGGACCAGGAGCTGGCACAGCCCCCGCTAATGCCAGAAGCAGTTCTGAGGCAATGGGAGGGACTCCCAGCCGGGGGACCTGGGCAGCCAATGGGAAGGGATCAGGAAATGGAGACAGGAGAGGGGGTGAGGCTAGTAGAGCCTGACAGAGCATCAGACACCACCAGTGTGGGAGAGGAAAGCGAAAGGGAAGGGGCGAGCGCACCCCCTCTGAGATCCAGAGCGTGGAAGCGGAAGGAGGGGAGGCGGCGTCTGGGCTTCCCTAAGCTTTTATGTTGGGGGAGGAGCCGCAAGGCGGTACTTCGAGGATCTGATTCGGAAGAGTCGGATGCTGAATCATGACGTCTGTCTAGCTTGATGTTGTAAATAAAGTAATCAGCTTAAAAAGACAACGTTGGTGGATGCTTGTTCTTGAGGAGGTTACACATCCCTCTCACAGTGAGGTTCCTAATATATATATGGGGGAGGAATTTATGGGGGGGGATACGGGTCAAGCGATGGGCTGTTCTGGAGCACTGGGTTCCTGACATCTGCCTGATTGATCATCCAGGTTCAAATACCGGCCTTTGCAAACAATACTAGGCTAAAGTGGGTTCTTTTTCATGGAGAGCACGTGTTGCGGTGGGGGCCAGCAAGTCACTCCTCTGTTGCTGGGCGGGATCGTATAGATGGCCACTGCTGTGATTGG
This sequence comes from Darevskia nairensis, assembly GCA_034642065.1. Classification (NCBI taxonomy): domain Eukaryota; kingdom Metazoa; phylum Chordata; class Lepidosauria; order Squamata; family Lacertidae; genus Darevskia; species Darevskia nairensis. The sequence continues at coordinate 2,554,598 of JAWWNI010000386.1, read as the reverse complement.
GTCCTAGGCATTGTTGGGGAGATTTCTATGTTGCAATTTGGACAGCCCAGTGACTATATACTGCTTGGCTCGCAGCATGAGAATCCTCTTTGCTGCGTGCATCGGATCTCCCGCCCCCCCTTCCCTTTATTAGGCCTCTGTGTTTGACCCATGGAGTCGTCTGCTTTTGGGGCAGGGGCCTGGTAAGAATTTTTCCATTTGGCTGATTGGCTGGTGCCATCTGATTTTCGCCTACTGCGTAGCAATTAGTCACAACTTGTAAGGTTGGCGGTTAGGCATTGGTTATTAATTTGGTTGGTGGAGGGGTCAGGGTTGGCTGTGGCTGCCCCTCCAATGCTAAAGGGCCACACAAGAGCCCCTGGAAAGAATTTGGGGAGAGGCGAGGGTCCGACCCCCGGCTCCCATTCTCTCCCCAAAGTGTTTCCCCTTTACTGACAAATGTCAGTTCTGTCCCCAGCGGGACAGATAGTCTGAACCAATGCCTAAGCAACCACTCACATATTTTGTATTTTAATAAAGTTGTGGCCAAAATCATGCCAAAAACTTTAAACTTAAATTTCTGTCTGAAATGTGTTTCATTTGAGGGGTGGTTTGGGGACCTTGACATGCAAATGGACAAACGACCCTGATTTGTATCTTCGCTTAGATGCAAAACTCAGGTTATCAGGCAGTAAACAGTTCCCCGGCCCAGTTAACAGATACTGTTCCTTTTCGCAGAGAATGTGCGCAAGGCAGATCGTATCCAAATTAACAGCTCGGGTCTTTAGAAATTACTCCCTGGGTTTTATTAACCTTTGGGAGAAGTTATTTCTTAAAACCTCTGCCAACTCTCAATTTCGAGCAAATGATAATATACTAGTTTGGGGACTTGGGACTGCTTTGCAAGAAGAGAGGAGGGGGAATTATGAGACCCCCAAAAAAAGAAAAAGAAAAGAGGAAAGCCATTTCGATCAGAGATGGGAACTCAGACAAAGGGATGGCCCCGTGTCGTCTGAGGATAGATGAGCAACTGACGCAGCTCGCAAAATAGATAACGTCTACATTTGGGAGACGGAGGGATTCGCCCCGTCAAAGGAAGATGCTTTATGTGCCAAATGAAAGGTTTGGCTGCTCCTTGCCATTTCGCCGAAATCCCACCCACAAACTTCCCGGGGAAAGAACATATGCAGTGCATATTTGGAGACATTATTAGGAATGCATAAAGTACAGTATTAGTCAATTTTATATGCTCGGTTGCATGAAATCTGTGTGTTTAAAAAATATAATAATTTGCATTTCATGGCTCTCCGATAACCTCAGGAGTGCACTTGAAATTCAGCACATGCCCACAGCACCTCCCGGCTCACCCCATTTTTAACTGAAGACCAATGGTTTCTATTAAGGGATCAGGCAGGGAGGCTGACAACCCAGTCAATAACTATGTGAGGTTACTTCATTAATGCTATAATGGCTGATAGAGTGAGAGGCAAAAAACAGGTTCCTGACAGCAGCAAATGAAAATGATAGAGATTCCCGAAGCTACGTGCCTTTCCTTTGTCATTGTCTTGTGCTTGGCTTATTCAAAATGTGGCATTTATGTATTCAGCCTTGATGAATGTTGCTGGCGTTAAGTACTTTTTCCATCTCTAATGCAGTGCCGATTACACATTGTTCTTTCCCCCTCTCCCTCGCTCTCTCTCTTTCTCGCTGCTATTCTGCTATAACCTCTGCTGTCAAGGATCTAGAGGCTGAAGGGGTTATAGGCAGCGGCTCAACAGTTCTCTCCCCCATTGCACACCAGGAGGCAAGGGGATTGGTCTGCCGTAGCTCAGTTGGTAGAGCATCTGCTTCACCATGCAAGAGGTCCCAGGTTCAATCCCCGGTGTCTCCAGGTGAGGCTGGGATGCCTGTCCAAAACCCAAAGAACCGCTGCCAGTCAGTGCAGACACTCCAAGTGTTCCTGTTTTCCGGGGACAGTCCCGGGTTTACAGAAGCCATCCTGGTTTCTGACTTGATCCTGGAATGTCCTGCTTTTCCTTAGGACGTCCTATTTTCAACGGAGAAATACTAGAGGCATCAAAACATCTGATAGCTAATAGCCATTATGGCCAAAATCTACCCTGCAGTATACCTTTGTGTAATATTTATTTCACACGCAAGGAAATCACACATAGAATCAGGGCCGGATCTAGGTTTGATGAGGCCCTAAGGTACTGAAGATAATGGGGTCCTTTATATGTCCAGCTGTCCTTTGCCAACAACAAATTGTCACTGTTTTTTTGTGTTGAATATATGCTATATGGTAATTTATGGACCTAATAGGTATCTAAAGCCATTTGCACATGCAGAATGTAGGCACCCTATATATAGAAATGAGCAAACCAGTGATATTTTAGACTAGTACTTACATCATAGGAGCCTACACAACACAAAACACAGTTGCTATATGTAGGTTTTATTTTATTTGTTTTTTATCTTATATTTTGGAAATGTACATCCAGGATTTTTTTTCTTTACTTTTTTTTGGGGGGGGGCCAAGAGAGTGGGGCCCTAAGCTATAGCTTGTTTAGCTTATACGCAAATCCGGCACTGGCCAGAGGGTATGGTCAGTGTACACAATACTGTACACAATACTAGATGGACCAACAGTCTGACTCAATATAAGGCAGCTTCCTGTGTTCCAAGAGCTGGAGAAGAATGATGGAGACAGATCTCTTGACTAAAGGCATTATTAGACTACACAGACACACAGTGGGTGGAGTCAGAGTCAAAAGTGGGTGGAGTATTTGGCACTTTAGGAGTCTGTATGGAAACATTGCAGGGAAAATCTGATTCTAAACTTCCGCTTCCTTGTGGCTATACGCATTCATGAGAAAGGCTTGAGGAGTAAACCCGGAGGAACAAGCTGTACCCACTGCCTTGCAGGACATCTTTGGGAGAAGAAAAGGCTAAGGAGTAAACCAGGGGTCGGCAAGGTTTACCTCACCGGCGCTGGTTCACTCCAGTGGAGATCCCTCCGTGGGCTGGATCGTTTTCCAAACTTGTTTCCCAGTGTCTGCATCTGCGCAGATGTGATTTCCAGTGCCGCGGAATCAAATCCCCGCGCCACGCTATGCCGGTTTAGTACTGTGCGCGGGGACTCGCTGAGCAGGCTGCTCGGTTCTGGGGCGGCTCGTGAGCCGATTAAACGACCCCTGGAGTAAACCCTACACAAATCCAAAGTGGAGTCCCTAGGACGTTTGGATGGTGCCTCGTACGTCTCCTTGCGGCAACTCCTGCAGCCAAGCTGGTGCAAAATGTATTGCTCTGCTTTCTTTTGGACCACATCAGCGAGGTCAAGAGGGGAGTCTTGTCGTCTGGACAGCCCAGGATCTCCATACACACTAACCCAGGCTTGTGCCCTGAGGAAGTCACTTTGGTGCTACAGTAGAAATGCAGCAGGCATCTATAGCATGCTTTCTCTCTGCCACCTCTCTCTTTCTGTCACTGAATATTTGCAGGCTGCATGAAATTCAGGTTGCATGAAGTAGATTCCCTACTGCAGGGCAGAGGCAAGATTTGAGCAAGAGACCTCCAAGATACCAGCTCACCAATTCGTTTAATGATTCCTTAATTCATTATTTGCCTCTCTACCCTTTAAGAACAGGCAGGCAAAGCAACTTCTTTACGCAGCCATGAAATCCAAGAAACGGTCCCTCACACCCCTAGGTGACACACAGGTCAAAAGCATGCCATCAATAGCAAGGACTTAAAATTGGGATCAAAAAAAGTCACAGAACAGAATGTAAATAAAGATGGTAGTCAAATTCAGAGGGGCTGGTGGATTGCCAGCAAGACTAGCCAGTGAACTTTTGAAAAACAGACAGGTTGTCAACTGTATGTGGAAGTTTAGTAAGGAGAGTGAGTTTTCCTTGGCAGGGAATTCCGGGCGAAAGCACATTTGGAGGAAATGTTAGGAGAAACATCCTAACCATGAGAAGTGTTTAACAGACTGCCTCAGGAGCAGGGATGTAAGAAGGCAATTTCCGTCCTGACCTGTCTTTGTAACCATCAGCTCCGTTTCCATTCCCCTGCAGTTCAGTTTCTGCCAAATGCTGTTATTTGTCTCATTGTCCACCATTTAACGGAATTCACATCGTTGTTGGTGTGATTTCCGCAAGTTACAAATTTAACGTAACTGGTGACATAATTATTTGCATGCCATTCATTTCGGTGCAAAGGAAAAGCAATTTAAATGGGGGGGGCATCATTGTTCGATAACCACGGACAATGGGAACATGGTTACCCATCGGACAGTTCAAACACAGGATCAAGAGCCTGCAATCCCTGCTTGTACTTCCACTGGAATTCCGACAGGATACTCCTGAGGCAGTGAGGTCTCCATTGCTGGAGGTGTTTAAGCAGAAACGCCGTAGCTGCAGATTTCTGCGTGGAACAGGTGGGTAGGCTAGATGATCTTTGGTGCGCCTACCGATGCTAAAATACTGCGTTTCTATTTGGGGAACGGCACTCTCGGAGGTATGCAAGGCCTCGGCCATTGATGGCTTTGGAGGTAATAAACAGTGTGTTGAAGTGAGCCTGGAAGCAAATTGGCTCGCATTTTGCTTGCGAGTATTTTATTCCTTTCAGCAATCATTAAGGATGACTGGAAAGTGAGGAGTTATAGGCGTTTGGCCGTTAAGCCACTTGTTACCTTGCTCTTGTAGAGCAAAGTGCTGTGGGCAATGGTGACATTTTGCAGATTTTATGAAACCAAAGTCACACTTATCATTCCACCCACAGAATGAAGGAAACACATGCAAGGCAAAGGGTGTTTTTCTTCCCCTCCTCTTTCTTTCTTTCTCCTCTGCTAACTATCTGTGTACAGCATCAAATGGGACAGCAGCATTGGGTTGTTCTCACAAGCAGCCAAGTAGTGGTCAACCGGTCCCTTCGCTGGGCCACTTTAGAACTGCAGATGGGAGCTTGGGTCTGCCATGCCCCCCCCAAAATGGGCAAATAAGATAGAAAGCTGGGTATCACAGCTCTAACAGAGACTGATCCCAGACTTTCCATTATTCTACGTGTATGGAACATTCTTGTTCATATATATATATATATATATATATATATATATATATATATATATGTACAGTGGTCCCTCGACTTATGAATGACCCGACTTCTGTATTTTTCGAGTTACGAGTGAAAAAAGTGGCTGCACGCTTATGAATTTTTTCGACCTCCGAATGGAAACCGTTGCCGTTTTAGATGTGGTTTCCTCGACTTACGAATTTTAGATGCGGGTTTTTTTGATGTACGAATTTTTGGGGATATTTTTCTCCCAATGCATTCCTATGGGGGCTCGACTTACGATTTTTTCGATCTACGAATGCCCATTCGGAACGGATTACATTCGTAAGTCGAGGGTCCACTGTAATAGATACTACCAATGCATAAGATGTATTAGGTAAAGGTAAAGGGACCCCTGACCATTAGGTCCAGTCGTGTCCGACTCTGGGGTTGCGGCGCTCATCTCGCTTTATTGGCCGAGAGCCGGCGTACAGCTTCCAGGTCATGTGGCCAGCATGACAAAGCCTCTTCTGGCGAACCAGAGCAGTGCACGGAAACGCCGTTTACCTTCCCGCCAGAGCAGTACCTATTTATCTACTTGCACTTTGACGTGCTTTCGAACTGCTAGGTTGGCAGGAGCTGGGACCGAGCAACAGGAGCTCACCCCGTCGCAGGGATTCGAACCGCCGACCTTCTGATCAACAAGCCCTAGGCTCTGTGGTTTAACCCACAGCGCCACCTGGGTCGCTGTATTAAGGTGATGTAAAAACACAAGGACCAACCAGCTGTTTGTGGGAAACTCCAAAAGCAAGATTGGAGCACAAGAGCATTTCCCCCTCCTTCAATCCCCAACAACTGGTATTCTGAGGCATAACTGCCTCTGACTTTGCAAATAGTTGGTTTTCACTCGGTTTCTCCACTGATAATTTCATCCAGGGCTTCCCCCCCCCCCCAGCTGGACCTCACCAGAACTTGGTTCCGGCACCTCTCAGGTGAGCTCCATTGACATTACAGTGGTACCTCAGGTTAATTTGTTCCGGAGGGCCATTCTTAACCTGAAACTGTTCTTAACCTGAGATACCACTTTAGCTAATGGGGCCTCCCGCTGCCTCCACCGCATGATTTCTGTTCTCATCCTGAAGCTAAGTTCTTAACCCGAGGTACTATTTCTGGGTTAGCGGAGTCTGTAACCTGAAGCGTCTGTAACCTGAAGCATCTGTAACCCGAGGTACCGCTGTATAAGATAACAAGGAAGGCGTTTATGGGGAGTTCTGGCACTTCTTCTTTTTTTCTAGAAAAATGGCACTGATTTTATCATCTTATGCTTTGCAAACCTGTTTCAAGCGGCATATAAATTTTGTAAAAGAAATAAACCTTGTCACCTGGTGATATTGGCAGCCTGTGGGTAGAGGGTATTCTGGGCAAGGGAACCCCCTGGGCACCTTGTGATTGAATCCTGCCTGCTCGTTTCCCACGGGCGCCTATCTTGGTTGGCCATCGTGAGAACCACACTAGATGGGCCACAGGCCCGATCCAGTAGGGATCTTCTCATGTTCTTGGGATCCCTCTTTTTTCTTTTCTTTTCTTTAAAGGAAACAGAGGTGCTCAGGAGGCCCAGATTCTCTGCCGAGGAATCTGTGGAATTGAAGCTCCGAAAGCAGTGAGAGTCCTCAGGGCTGCTCTGGTGACAGACGTATTTTTTTGCTCACTGGTACACATATCATATCTTCATATCATCATATCATATCATCATATCATATCATATCATATCATATCATATCATATCATATATCATATCATATCATCATATCGCAGGTGGTGCTGCTGTCTAAACCACTGAGCCTCTTGGGCTTGCTGATCAGAAGGTCGGCAGTTCGAATGCCGGCAATGGGGTGAGCTCCCATTGCTTTGCCCCAGCTCCTGCCAACCTAGCAGTTTGAAAGCACACCAGTGCAAGCAGATAAATAGGTACCACTGTGGCAGGAAGGTGAACAGCATTTCGGTGCGCTCTGGTTTCCGTCACGGTGTCCCGTTGCGCCAGAAGCAGTTTAGCCATGCTAACCACGTGACCCGGAAAACTGTCTGTGGACAAACGCCAGCTCCTTCGGTCAGAAAGCGAGATGAGCGCTGCAACCCCATAGTTGCCTTTGACTTGACTTAACCGCCCAGGGGTCCTTTACCTTTTGCCCATACCGTATGTCAGTAATCCCCTCCTCTGAGAGAGAGAGAGAGAGAGAGAGAGAGAGAGAGAGAGAGAGAGAGAGAGAGAGAGAGACTGTATAAATAGGTGGTGGAGAAGAAACTCCTGCCCCCACTTCAGCAGCCCGCATTCTGTCTTAAATCAAACGTAACATGACAACGTTGCTTCTCCCCCTCCCCTATATCCCCCCCCCTTTACCACAAACCCACATTCACCTTTTGATATACTGGGCCCCGGTGAGGCATGAGTGCACTGCTCTGCCTACCTTCCCCAGTTTTATGGTAATATTTTGAGGGTAATATAAAGCAGATTCATTTGCTGGAATGTCTCTCTCCTCTCCCCCTCCCCTCTTCTTCTTTCCCCCATGTATGTCTGCTCTTGAAAAACGAGATTTAATGATTTTGAGGATTAAGGAGATGGTCAGAAATGTTTTGTGTTTTTTTTTTTTTTTTTTAAGATGGGCTTGTTCCCCCCGCACCACCACCACCAGAAATAACTGCACGGAGCCGCAGTTCTTTTTCCTGACCTCTCCCAGGCTTAGCTATGTTAACCTGGCCAGCACCACACAATGGCAATAAATCCTCAGGGCAAAGCCAGCCTTTTTCCTGCCCCCCCCTGCAGCGGCAGCTCCCAATACCGGGGGGGGGGGGAGTCCAGACTGCATCCCACGTCGGCCGCGCTGCACATTTGCCCATTGAGAGAGCTGCCGAGTGCTCTTTGACTCCTTGTAAAACTTTAAATGGGTCAGCCCCCCGCCGGGCTGCATGAATGCTAATTAGGTGGCCCCCGCACAATGTGCCCAGACATCGCATTTAATAATTATAATAAAAGTCCCGGGGAAGGGCAGCTGGTGCATGCCAAGTGCGGGTAAACGATTGGACGTCCCAGGGCAAAAGGAACCTCTCTCGCTCTGGTGGGGAGGGTGTTGGGGGGGGGGGGAAGGAATGGCCTGGTTTAGAGAGGCAAAGGATGAAGAAGGGATGGAGGTAGGGGGCTGAAGGTGGCATTTGCTCAGTTGTGGTGCTTCTTTTTAATTTTTTTATTATTATTTTATATATAATTTTTTTATAAAATTTTCTGTTTTACAATTTAAAATACAGTGGCACTGTGGGTTAAACCACAGAGCCTAGGGCTTGCTGATCAGAAGGTCGGAGGTTTGAATCCCTGCGATGGGGTGAGCTCCCATTGCTCAGTCCCTGCTCCTGCCAACCTAGCAGTTCGAAAACACATCAAAGTGCAAGTAGATAAATAGGTACCGCTCCGGCGGGAAGATAAACGTGAACATGTGACAGTTTCAATAAAAAGTGGCCAGGTGATATTCTAAGGACCTGGCATTGTTTCCCACCTGCCCAGTTTGCTGTTTCCATATTTACCTCTGTGTTAATGTATTTTAATGTTTGCTGGAAGCCGTCCAGAGTGGCTGGGGAGACCCAGCCAGATGGGCGGGGTACAAATAATAAATTATTATTATTAAAGGTAGAAGACCCCTGGATGGTTAAGTCCAGTCAAAGGTGACTATGAGGTTGTGGCACTCATCTTGCTTTCAGGCTAAGGGAGCTGGCGTTTGTCCACAGACAGCCGTCTGGGTCATGTGGTCAACATGACTAAACCGCTTCTGGTGCAACAAAACACCACGACGGAAACCAGAGTTCACGGAAACGCCATTTACCTTCCCGCCGCAGCGATACCTATTTATCTACTTGCACTTTCGTCCTTTCGAACTGCTAGGTTGGCAGGAGCTGGGACCGAGCAACGGGAGCTCACTCCGTCTCGGATATTCGAACCGCCGACCTTCTCATCGGCAAGCCGAAGAGGCTCAGTGGTTTAGACCACAGCGCCACCCGCTCCCTTGTGTACAGGTACCTCTGTCTTCTTCTTTCTTTGGAGATCACTTGTAGCCGAGTAAGATCGTCTTCCATAAACAGAGTTTTAAAGTGAGTCCGTAAGTGACTGTGGAGGCCAATTCTGGATCCCCACGTCCTTCCACAGTTAGGGACATAGGGCAGGAGTTGATCATGGTGAGTGTTTGCCAAGCATGCCTTCCTCTTAGCGTGTTTCTCCTTCCCATCCTGAGTTTGAGCGTCCTCTGTACCTGTGGTTGCCACTGCTAGTGAGCATCAGTTCTGAGCATCTAGCTAAGGCAGGCGTTGGCAACGTTATGTGGCCGTGAGCCGGACATGCGCAGTGCGATGCCAGAAATCACTTCTGCGCATGCCCAGATGCCTGCGCAGATGTGATTTCCGGCGTCTGCGCGAGTCCCTGCGCCGCGCCGTACCGTGCCGGGTAAACGGCCTCCGTGGGCCATATCTGGCCCATGGGCCGGAGGTTGCCGACCCCTGAGCTAATGGATGCCAAAGACTGGAATAAAACCTTTGTAAATTCTGAGATGAACTGATCTAATCTGTCTAAGGTGTGCAAGGGGTGCACTCGGAAGAGAAGATCAAGGCAGTTGTGGATTATTACGAACAGTGAAACAGTGGATTATTACGAATAGGTTTGACGCCGGTGCTTAATAAAGACACACGCATGTCCAAGCTGTCCCTCCCCTCCTTCATTTTGCTTTTTGAAGCTTTACATGCACCCCTGAATCACATCGGGGTCTCCGCTGTCTCGATCCAGCCAGGCAGCTCCACATAAGAGCAGTCACTCGATATTGAATTAGGGAGCTCCTTGTGTAAGGCGTCTCGCCAATTACAAGGCCGGATTGCTGTTCCCTGATTTATAATACATTACTGTGTTAAGTAATATAACATTATAGATACAATTTGTACCTCTCTCAGTCTCCGCAGATTAGAGAGGTGGCACATGAGGAGTGGATCATTAAACAGCCGCAGAGGGCTAGGGGGCAAGCTCTTCTGTTTAATAAGCTGCTCCAAACTCCTCCTCCCTCATCCACGGAGAGAGACAAGAATAAATTGCTGCTGTAACTTATTGCAAATTATTTTCTTGGTGTGCATGTGTGTGAGAGTATACATATATATTCACACACAGATACACACACACATATATATTAAGGTATCCAGCTCAATCATACCCAAGAGAAGTCGTAGGGATAGAAGGAGCTGATTTAATATCTAGCCAGACTATTGGTCCTCCTCCTCCTTAATCTGCCTTCCCCCCTAAGGTCCCTGGGTGGGTTACAAAACAATAATACATCCTCCATTGTCTCCTAAGACAGACAGGTGCCAACAATGGAGCAAAAGGCTCAAGGTACAGTAAATGCTCAGGTGATCGCAAATGCTTTTAACTGCTGGCAAAAACACATCACTGGCTGAAGATGTCCCGCGGAGCACTAAGGGAAGATTATTCCAAAATGCTGTAGCTAGATATCAGTCGTTTATCTGCCCACCCTATCACAAACATTGAATTTTGCCTTATCTACTTGATTCAAGCTGCTCAATGAGACTGCTTAGAATGCTGCCTACTCTTACTGACGATGTTTTGATGGATGCCCTGGCAGAAAATGTGGTTTCAAATGTGGTTTCGAAGACTGCAGTCTGGTCAGCTAGGTATTGCCATAGGTGCATGCAGTAAGCCACTCAGCCAGTCTTCATAATCATAGGTCATTACAAAGGAATGTAATCGTCATCATTGGCTTTTTTTATGCTCCCTAATCTTCAGCTGCCAAAAAGAAGCTCCTGGAGCAGTTTGCAATAGTCAGTATTGAGAGAGTCCCTGCTCTCAAGTTTGGCAACCAGAAAGACACAGCACAAAAGGAAAAGGGGTCAGGAGGGAGGAGGAAAAAAGTAAACTGAGGCATTGTGGTGTGGGTGCCTGGGTGTATCCCAACGGAACAGACTTATTTTATTTATATTTATCCCTATTTATATGCTACTTTTCAACCACATATGTACCCACAAAGTGGCTTAACTCATATAAACATACACCACAAATAACGTTTGTTTAAACAGCTTCAGCTAAGAACATAAGATGGTTCCAGGAAGCCCACAAAGACCTGAAGGCAATTGCGTGTCGAGGTCCCCAAACCACCCCTCAAATAATTCACACATCAGTCAGAATTTTTGTTTTGGTTTTTGGCATGATTTTGGCCACAACTTTATTAAAATACAACCAATGTGAATGGTTGCTTAGGCGTTGGTTAAGACTATCTGTCCCACAGGGGACAGAACTGACAACCGTCAGTAAGGGGAAAACCCTCTGGAGAGATAAAGGGAGCCGGGTGGTCTGACCCGCCCCTCTCCCCTCAGGCTCCCAGGGCTCTTGCACGGCCCTAGCCCCCGACCGGGGGTTCGGACAAAAAGCATCGAGCCCCTGGATTCCTTTAACGGAATTCCCCTAACACCAGCAACAATTGGAGGGGCAGACGCAATCAATCATAACCCCTCCTCCAACCAACATAATAACCAATGCCTAACCGCCAACCTTACAAGTTGTGACTATTTGCTACGCAGCAGGCGAAAACCAGATGGCACCAGCCAATCAGCCAAATGGAAAAATTCCTACCAGGCCCCTGCCCCAAATGCAGACGACCCCATGACAGGCATAGCAAGGTCAACGCAGAGGCCTAAAATATAGGGAGGGAGGGAGGGCAGGTGATCAGAAGCACGCAGCCAAGAGGGGGATCACATTGCTTACCCACCAATATATATCCGCTGGGCTGTCCATCAATAAATTGCAACATGCAGTTCTCCCCAACAACACCCTGGGTCCAATCACAACAGTGGCCATCCATACAATCCCGCCCAGCAACAGAGGGGTGACTTGCTGGCCCCCACCGCAACACGTGCTCTCCATGAAGGAGAACACGCTTAGTCATCCTTCTTTTCTTTCTTCTCCCCTGCAGCAAATGGGAGTAAGAGGAAGACTGTCTCTGCAGGTATAGGCTGCATTTAGTCATTGTTCTAAAAGCTGTTGAAAGACTTGTGACCTGTTGCTAGATAAATAGGTAGATGATAGACAGACAGACAGACAGACAGACAGACAGACAGATGATCTGCATCCTACATTTTTTCCAAGGAACCTGGGGCACTATATATGGGCTTGTTCTTCTTCTTCACAACATCCCTCTGAGATCAGACCCTCCAAGTGCCCCTATTTCCCAGGGGCATCCCTATCTATAGAAGTCGCCCCGGTTTCTGATTTGATCCCAGAATGTCCCTGTTTTCATTGAAGAAATGTTGGAGGGTATGGAGTTATCCGACCCCCGACCCATCTGATGTTTTAATGTTTAATGTTTTATTGACGCTGCCCAGAGTGACTGGGGCAACCCAGTAAGATGTGTGGGGTATAAATAGCAACATTATCATTAAGGAATGGGATGTCCTTATTTTCATCGGAGAAATGTTGCAGGGTATTTGAAGTAGATTAGCCAAATAAATACAGCTTGCCCAAAGTCACCCAGGGAGATTTACTATTGATCAGAGACTTGAATCCAGATCTTCTCCAAACAGATTCAACACTTGAACCACGACACCACAATGTGTCATAATCTGGATCGGCACAAAAATAATATGTAACCTCAAACACCTTGATTATTATTGCAAAGAGAGCGGCACCTATATAAAAAAGACAAACTCTTTTACCTCCGTTTGTTTTACCTCCATTTCATCGCTTGTGTTGAGCAATGCCGATACGAGAATCATTTCCAAGAAATGATCTGCGGCTTTGTAACCTTCACTGCGATATGAGGACGGTTCTAGCCGGGTTTCCAGCTTTATTAAACTCCATTATAATCTCCTTAGCTATGACAACACCTTTTTATAATGCCACAAATTGCTTAGCTGCCCTGCGCGGCAATGCAAGCGAGGCCGCCCGGCGATGTCATGGGCAGCAACAGGACGCTTCTCAAAGCTGAGGCTGAGGGCAGTCCAATTCACGGATTTCTTTATTGCCTTTATATTCCACTTTCTCCTCCCCTGAGCTCAAGATGGCATTCTACTCCTCATTTAATCCACACAACAACCTTACGAGGTAGAGTTCTTGGTCCTAGTCCAATACTCTAACCTTGTGTTTCTCAAACTTGAGTTACAGGGAGCCAGGCAGAGGGCCTTTTTGGTAGTCACGCCTGCCCTGTGGAACAACTTCCCGTCAGACGTCAAAGAGATAAATAATTATACGACCTTCCATAGAGCAGTGTTTCCCAACCAGTGTGCCTCCAGATGTTTTGGGACTACAATTCCCATCATCCCTGACCACTGGTATTGCTAGCGAGGGATGATGGGAGTTGTAGTTCCAAAACATCTGGAGGCACACTGGTTGGGAAACACTGCCATAGAGAACTTCCTCTGTTTTTGGAAGATTTTAATATCTGATGCTCTGTTGTTGTTGTTGTTGTTGTTGTTGTTGTTGTATACCCTGTCGTTGTTGTTGTTTACTCTGTCCATAGCTGTCAACTTTCGGATTTGAAAATAAGGGATGCCGCGAGGGCGGTGCAATGGCACCAAGTAGCCTTGCCGCCCTGCGCTCCAGAGGCTGCGCGCGAACGGGTGAGCGAAAGAGCAAGCGCGTAGACGGCAGGCAGGCTGTCTGTCTGGTTGGGCATGAGGGTCTGGCTGCACAAGGCATGCAAGTGTTGGTGCTGACCTTTAAAGCCCTAAACGGCCTCAGTCCTGTATACCTGAAGGAGCGTTTCCACTCCCATCATTCTGCCTGGACACTGAGATCCAGCGCCGAGGGCCTTCTGGCAGTTCCCTCACTGCGAGAAGCAAAGCTACAGGGAACCAGGCAGAGGGCCTTCTCGGTAGTGGCACCCGACCTGTGGAACGCCCTCCCAGCAGAGGTTAAAGGGATAAACAACTACATGACATTTAGAAAACACCTGAAGGCAGCACTGTTTAGGGAAGTTTTTAATCTGTAACATGTTAATGTATTTTAATGTTTGCTGGAAGCTGCCCAGAGTGGCTGGGGAGACCCAGCCAGATGGGCGGGTGCAAATAATAAATTATTATTATTATTAGTTTCGTCAGTAGCAGGGGAGGGCCCTGAGCAGGAACTGGCAGAAGAGGAAGATGGGGAACTGACGAATGGAGCAGAGCAGGGGGCAGGGCGTAGTCAGGAGGGCCAGGGGGCCAGGGATGGTGAAGAGCCCTACAACCCACCAGAACCAGTAGGAGGAAGTTCAGACACAGAAAAGAAGAGTTTGGATTTGATATCCCACTTTATCACTACCCGAAAGAGTCTCAAAGTGGCTCACATTCTCCTTTCCCTTCCTCCCCCACAACAAACACTCTGTGAGGTGAGTGGGGCTGAGAGACTTCAGAGAAGTGTGACTAGCCCAAGGTCACCCTGCAGCTGCATGTGGAGGAGCAGAGACACGAACGCGGTTCCCCAGATTACGAGTCTACCGCTCTTAACCACTACACCACACTGGGGGGGGGGGGCTTTCACACCAGCACAGGCAAGGAGGGAAATGAAATGTAAAGAGCAAAGACGTATTGCGAGGTTTCCACGCCTACTTTGTTGGCGCCAAAATCGAAGGAAGCCACTCCCCGAATCTGACTCGACAGGTTCGGACGCCTGATTTTGAACTGCAGCTGCTCTTTGTATATACGTAATAAAGACTGTAAATATCATGCCGCGTGTGCTGGAGTTTTACTGTGAGGAGGGAACACCACCTTTACACCTAGGTAAAGGTAAAGGGACCCCTGACCATTAGGTCCAGTTGTGTCCGACTCTGGGGTTGCGGTGCTCATCTCGCTTTATTGGCCGAGAGCCGGCGTACAGCTTCCGGGTCATGTGGCCAGCATGACAAAGCCGCTTCTGGCAAACCAGAGCAGCACACGGAAACGCCGTTTACCTTCCCGCCAGAGTGGTTCCTATTTATCTACTTGCACTTTGACGTGCTTTTGAACTGCTAGGGCAGGGACCGAGCAACGGGAGCTCACCCCGTCACGGGGATTCGAACTGCCAACCTTTTGATCAGCAAGCCCTAGGCTCTGTGGTTTAACCCACAGCGCCACCTGGGTCCTTTTACCTTTACACCTACTAAACGATATTGAGGCGGTGGAAGGCACCTCAGCCCTATGTAGAATAGGATTTGCAGAGATGGGCAGAATCTCAGCCTAGTTAGTACACAGTATGGAAACACAAATGGGTTGGAGAGACTGCACATGTCCACCCACCCCCCTTGTGCATAATGTGCGCACAGAGCACATACATAGGCTTTGTATATGTGTCAACTGAAGGGGCACCATTCTCTCTCCGCCACCCCCAATGTATAGTCGGAGTGCACAACTGAATGTCCGTGCAGGGCTGATTTGTGGTTGTCTCTTTCCTATGCTCTTAAAAAAGGAAACTTTGCCTTGTGCTAAGAGGAAATGTTTATATTCCCTGCAGGCAATGCTCCAGGTACCTTTTCTTTTGTATGTGAGCATGTAAACCCATGAAATATGGCTGCCATGCTCCATTGGAAGACGAGCCTCTGTTGGAAATGGCAAAATTGTAATGTCGAATATACTGAGGCCAGTGGCGTGTGATGCCTTTTTGCATACATATTTTTTCCCTCCCTTGACCCATGCCATTCTCCTGCATATATATATATCCGAGGGGTGGGAGGAGGAAGCGGGGGACGCTTCGTCTTCCCCTGAAATGTGATGTCCTTTTCTGCCAGAGGCTGTTGCCGTTTTAAATGAGGAAAAGGCACAATGCATGAAGGGGGGAAATTAAAGCATATTCATTTTGTAAATGAGATACAGTGTCAGGAGAGTTGCTGGAAAATAGCACAGTTTGAACACAGCACCAAGCGACATGACAGCCGGTTGAACTATTGACCACCATTTATCCCAAGGAGGCATCTGAAACCTGGAGGAAGCCAGGAGAGTTTTTATAGCCGTTTAATCGTGGATAGTGTTTGGGGTGGTTTTTCTCCCTCTTAACATTTTTCTTCTCCCACCCACCAGCCGCCTCTCTCTTTCTCGGTTCCCCAGTATTAAAGATAAGCAAACACGAGACAACATAATGAAGTTACAGCCGCAAAGTTTTGATGTACATGGCGTAAAGGTTCTCCTGACAAGGCTGCCTTCTAGAATGGAAACATCTTTTATTTCAAGGCTGCTTTTGTTGTTGTTGTTCAGTCGTTCAGTCGAGTCCGACTCTTCGTGACCCCATGGACCAGAGCACGCCAGGCACGCCTATCCTTCACTGCCTCTCGCAGTTTGGCCAAACTCATGTTAGTAGCTTCGAGAACACTGTCCAACCATCTCATCCTCTGCCGTCCCATTCTCCTTGTGCCCTCAACCTTTCCCAACATCAGGGTATTTTCTAGGGAGTCTTCTCTTCTCATGAGGTGGCCAAAGTACTGGAGCCTCAACTTCAGGATCTGTCCTAGGTTCAAAGCGGTGAGCAGAGCTGACGAAAAGCACAAGAAAAAGAACACATCATAGAACAAAACAGAAAACAGCGACATTGAATCGGGTCCTCCCTCAAAGAGGGCACGTGTTGCTGTGCGACCTGGCAACCAAACCCTGTGTTGTGGGTGGGTACGTTTGGATAGCCACAACACCCTATTGGCAGGGCCCTCGATGCTGGGTTTAATCAGGCCAATGGGACGCTAGTCAAACAGATCAAGGGACCTATATATGCCCATGCACGTGACCCAGAGCTTCCTCTTTGGGCCAGTGCATCAGAACACCCACCCACCTCTCTCTATATTTAGGGCTTGCGCTTGACCTTGCTATGCCGTCGTGTGTCATCTGTCGTTGGGACAGGGGCACGGCAGGAATTTCCCCCACTTGGCTGATTGGCTGTTGCCATTTGGGTTTCTCCTGCCACGTAGCAAATCGTCACAACTTGTAAGGTTGCGGATAGGCTCTGGTTCAGGTGATAGGGGTGGCAGAACGCTCTCGCCATCCCTATGCGAAGGGTATTCCGTTAAACAATAGTGCAATGCCCCATTCTCCTTGTGTATCTATGTTTTCCTATGCAATCTTTTTGTAAGGAATTAAAGCTGCTATCGATAGGCGGGCATCTGAAATTCAGTTTGGCTGCAGCAGAACAGCAGCAGAGCAAGTTAGCGAAGCAGGCAGGCCGGCCGGCAGTGTGGGTCAACAGGCCAGCAGAGCGAGCAAGAGAATGGGCAGGTGGGGGGGGGCTTCTCATGTTTCCCACATTGCTGCCGCCACCCGCCCAGCTGCTTGCAAGTGTGAACAGCAAGGTGACAGAATCAGGGATTGAGTGAGTAGTTAGGCAGTGTGTGGGAGCAGGAAACCAAACAACCAGGCCAGCCAGGACTGTAGGCCTCCTTGCGCTTCCCTCAGATAACCGCAGTCTGAAGATCCCAGTGCCGCTACCAAGGGAAGGAAGAGAACGTCTTTCTCTCCTTTACTCCATGCAACCAACAGAAGGAAGCTGGGCATAGACTGGCAAGCAGCCCGGGTAGGGGTGGCAGCCCCTAGTATTAAGATATCTGCTCATAAAGTGTGTGCATGCTCATTCAAATATGCAATCCCCTCGTCTGCACTCAAAGGCAACACAGCCATCCAAGAATTACATCACACAATTATCCCAACGGCGTGTTTCCCCTCCTCAAAGGGTCCTTTCTTCTTGTTGTTGCAAAAGTGTTGAACTGCACCGTTTTGCCGCGCTATTAACACCTTAAAATGTCACGGGCAAAATTCGGTGGGAGTTATGGAGTGGTGGCGCTACAGGTTTTCTTGCTGACGAGACCGACGGTATTTGCCCGAATTGGTTTTTAATAAAATCCTGGAAGAAAAGAAATGGTCTGCCTGCGACGGCATGTTCGGAAGCCCAGAAAGGGACTCGTGAGGACTGTTGAGCTGTTTAGTGACAGTATTTTCTATGCCCAATAAATTCTCTTGCTTCATAATTGCAACTTGGAGCGCGCTGAATTCCCTCTCCTGTGCTCTGCTGGGAGGCCGCTTTTGCTTATGCCGGCATTGGATTGGTGTCTTGCGGTAAGGTTCGAATCTCAGAAGTTGGCCGCTGTGCAAATCATTGCAATGTTTGTAAGTGGGTGTGCTGGGAAGCAGCTCACATACTGCTGCGGCGATCCTATGGAGTAGCTCAAGTTCATGAGAACGACTGCCATGCTGGACCTTAAATCAAAGTTAGAGCGAGCTCAGCGTTCCGTCTGCTGACGGTGAAGAAACAAGTTCATCACTTTATTTGTCAGATTTAAGAAGGTAAGAAGTGCCCTGCTGGATTGGACCAAAGGCCTATCTAATCCAGCAGCCTGTCTTGCACAGTGGTCAATGAAATTTCCACGTGAAGCCCCAAAGCAGGGCATGACTACAATCACCTTCTCCCACTTATGTTCACCAGTGATTGCTTTTCAGAAGCATGCAGCCTTTTATCCTGGAAACAGCACACAGACATCATGACTATTAGCCATTCAACCTCCATGAATTTCTCGAAACCACACGGAAAGTCATCTAAGCTGGTGGCCATCACAACATCCTCTGGAAGTGAATTCCATAAACTACCGGTATGTGCTGTGTGAATAAGCCCTTCCTTTAGTCTGTTTTAAATCTCCCAACAGTCAGCTTTATTGGACAACCTCAGGTTTTGGGATGTTCTCAAGTTCTGGTGTTGTGAAAGAAGGAGAATAACTCTCTTCTATTCACTTTCTCTATGTCTTGCTTAATTTTGGACACTTCTTTCATGTTGCCTCTTGCTTTTCTCTAAACTCAAAGGTCCCGAACACTGCATAGGAGAGGTACTACGTCAACACTTGCACATTTTATGCCTGTCATATTATTATTTTTCAAAACATGCTGGACAAGAAGCCATCCTCTAAGCCCAGCCTACTTTTACCCATGTGAAAATGTGGCGGCGAAATTCCTAGAGCAAAAATTCAGAGTTAATTCGTGGGTTTGCCTCCTTATCTGAAACATCGACTGCACTTTCAAGGGGGGTGGGGCGGAATGATAACCAGAGTCTTGTTGATAAGGCTAGCCAAATGCTTAAGTTACTTCACCTAAAAGCAAAATTTGAAGTCAACTTGGAGGTTCCTCCGTAGTCAAAACAAAATAAAAAAAATCCTACCAGTAGCACCTTAGAGACCAACTAAGTTTGTTCTTGGTATGAGCTTTTGTGTGCATGCACACTTCTTCAGATACACTGAGACAGAAGTCACCAGACACATATATAGTGAGAGGGTGGGAGGGGTATTACTCAGAAGGGTGGTGGGAATGGGTGATAGGCTGATAGGAGAGGTAAACCTGTTGACGACTGTTAAAGACTGCAATTGGTCTTGCAGGAAAAAAGCAAGGGGTGAGATGGCTAAAAATAGCTTTGTCATGTATAATGAGATAAGAATCCAATGTCTCTATTCAGACCAGGTCTCTCCATGTTTTTAAGTTTGGTAATGAGTTGCAATTCAGCAACTTCTCTTTCCAGTCTATTTCTGGAATTCCTTTGTAATAAGACAGCTACTTTGAGATCTTGTATAGAATGTCCTGAGAGATTGAAGTGTTCTCCTACTGGTATAGTTGTTGTTTAGTCGTCTTAGTTGTGTTCGACTCTCCGTGACCCCATGAACCAGAGCATGCCTTGGAAACTCTCACTTTCTTCTCAAAGCTTCTCCTTTTTTATGTCCATGGAGTTTTCTCGACAAAATACTTGAGTGCTTTGCCAGTTCCTTCTCCAGGTGGATCACATTTAGTCTAAACTCTCGGCTATGACCTGTCCGTCTTGGGTGGCCCTGCACGGCATAGCTCATAGCTTCTTGGAGTTATTCAAGCCCCTTCGCCACGACAAGGCAGTGATCTATGAAGGGGAGATATAGATATATAGACATTCAAGAGAGGAAAAATAGGGGAAAGAGGAGTGCAAGACCCCACACTGTTTCCCACCATCCACTCCTCTTCTGCCCCATTCCCCAGCAAATGGCGTGGCATGCAATATACAATGGCTGAAGATAGAATGAAAGTTACATCAAAAACTCGTATGTATACAGTTTATATATTAAAACCCAGGGATTTCGTTGTTACACCTATCCATTGCTGAATGGTTCTAATATATAAACTGTATACATTCTGTTATACATACAATATATACATGGCTTCGTTTATCAGTTGGCTTTATTGACAGATTATTAGTTCCTCATAAGAGTTTTTGATGTAACTTTAATTCTATCTTCAGCCATTGTGTGGTGGTTTTTTTGTTGTTCTCGGTTTATATTATCACCACCGTGATACTGTATGCTGTTTGTGGCATGCAATATGCCATCTTCTTCTAATCTTAAGGAACACTGAGAACATGAAACAATTTACGTGTACACTGAAAGGCCCCATATACATACCCATGTGCATACGTATGTATATATATTTCCCCCCATTTCTCTGACACGTCGAACTAGTGAATGCTTATTTAATACGGCCCCATTACCATCCTAATAGCACCTCGCGACATTCATAAAACGTCTAGTGAGACTTTTGGCAATTTTTGTGCCGGGGGGTGGGGGAGGAATATCTAGCTAAATTGAGAAGATTACCACATCAAGACATAAATCAGTGACAGGCTGTGTGCTATTAGCATTGATTTTTGTTGACAGTTGGCTGTAGGCACTTGTGTTTCAGATGTCTCCCTCCTTTTGTGGTGCTAGGAAATTAAGCAAAATCCCATGCAAAAAATGCAGCCCTCCAGTTCAAACCCGGCAAATCCCCCAAATTAGCATCTCGTACTTTAAAGGTAGCCGAGCGCAATTTTCCATTGAAAGGTCTTTGGAGTTGTCACAGACGGGTGCTTTGCTCGTGACACTAATGCTACTGACGCTTTTTCAGAAAGCCACCTCTCTCTGATTTTAGACTTCCACTCCTTGTCATCTCCATATGCAACTGTAGTTCATCCCTATGGGAGAGAGAGAAGTGAAGAGAGCTTGCCGCTTCCTCGTTTTCCGTATGTGCCCAAGCCCTCCAAACTGATGTACTCGGGCTGGAGGGGCGGTGGGTGGAATCCGTGGCGATAAGGAGAGAGGCATGATGGGTAATCAAAGGTTAATCCTTTATGCATACAGCCGAATTCTTATTTCTTCAAACTAGAACCTGGGACGGCAAAGAGAATGGTATATTTATGAGGTGAAAACAGACAAGGACGGAATAATCTTCAGGCAGTGTCAGATAGCTCTTCACATACCACAGTCACCTGACCTAGTTCATGAAAACAGCTTGCTAATTTTTTTTTTTGAAAAAAGTAACTCAGATGAGGATTAATATGAGCCAAAAGTTTCATTTCTGCTCCCAGAAATTGCTGGGTTGTGCGCTACGTGTGTGTGTGTGTGTGTGTGTGTGTGTGTGTGTGTGTGTGTGTGTGTGTTTCGGCCTTGAGATGGAATTATTTATTAATCACGTTTCACAAAGAATTCTTGTGTTGGTGATAGTGAGCCTGAAATATACTCGGAGTCAAGTGTGAATTTCATGCTCTTTATTCAGCTCAAAGTAGCAAGGAATGAGTCTTTCCCCAAAACGTCTGCTATATATACATTATTTACACAATGAGACCCACGTGATTGGCTAATTCCGGGCTACTCCTGTAGGCCAATCAGGTTGCAGATTCACTTCATCAAGGGGCCTGATTGGCTGCTCTTCCAGGCCAATCAGGTCGCTGATTCACTTCCACCTGGAGCTGGGTTGGGTGGCTCCTGTGGACCAATCAGACTGCTGCATTCTGGATCCTATTGTTCTAGGACCAATCAGACTGCTGTATTTGGGATCGTATTGTTCTAGGATTCAGCTCAGTACATAACAGAACCACTTGAACGGTAAAACCTGAAATGTATTTTCTTGGCTCTTCCTTACGACTGCAAGAGAAATCGGGCCTAATGGTAATGGGCATCTTGCTGATTTCTGCGTTTGGAGAGTAGTAACCTGATGACTGTCAAATTCCAGAGAGGGGGACGCGTTAAGTCTTTTGTAGCAGAAACAGCACTGGTTCTTGTGGTCCCTTCAATGCTAACAAGTTCATTGTTGCATACAGCTTTTTCTGAAGCGGAACCAACAACTGTCATTTGTCGACTACCTAGTTTTAAAACGGCTTCCGTGAACTTGAAATGAGTTGCTTCACCAAATGTCTGCTGAAAGCCAATTTGGGGATTCTTCTTCGTGCAACACAGGCAAGGAAATCTGAGAGGTGCCAAAACAGTTTGGGTAAGACTGGCAAGGCGTCCCACTGAGACATGTATCATGAATAGCTTAAGACCTACATTGGCTCCCAGTACGTTTCCGAGCACAATTCAAAGTGTTGGTGTTGACCTTTAAAGCCCTAAATGGCTTTGCCCTGTATATCTGAAGGAGCGTCTCCACCCCCATCGTTCGGCCTGGACACTGAGGTCCAGCACCGAGGGCCTTCTGGTGGTTCCCTCACTGCGAGAAGTGAGGTTACAGGGAACCAGGCAGAGGGTCTTCTCAGTGGTGGTGCCCGCCCTGTGAAATGCCCTCCCATCAAATGTCAAGGAAATAAACAACTATCTGAGTTTTAGAAGATATCTGAAGGCAGCCCTGTTAAGGGAAGTTTTAAAGTTTTATCATATTTTTAATATTCTGTTGGGAGTGGCCCAGAGTGGCTAGGGAAACCCAGCCAGATGGGTGGGGTATAAATAATAATTTTTTTATTATTATTATTATTATTATTATTATTAGCATTATTAGAAAGTTAGAAAAGATGCAGTGGGTTATTTTTGTTCAATAAATACAAAGAGGAAGCAAGCTCTGGTGCTCTAGGACACAAAATTCTTTACATTTCAGAATTGGGAACTTCTTCATCAGGAACTACAGACAGAAACAATGCACAACTTTATTAGTGTGATTCTTAAAAATAGATAGCGTAATACCGAAAGAACGTAAGAAAAGCCTGCTGGATCAGGCCAATGGCCCATCCAGCATCCTGTTCTCACAGTGGCCAGCCAGATGCCTCTGGGAAGCCCTCGAACAGGAATTGAACACAACAGCACTCTCCTTACTTGTAATTCTGGCATTCTGGGGCCTATTGCTTCCAAAAGTGGAGACAGAACATAGCCTTTAATATCTGTCACAAACTGGCTTAGCTTTCCCGCAGGGTACCTGGGTGACCTATTTGTTGTTCTGTGAGAAATCAATTTTTAAGTTTAGCATCCAGAATATTTGCATCCAAACCTTCCCAGTAATAGTAGAAGGAGTAGCAGTTATATGCCACCCATTTGACTTAGTTGCCCCAGCAACTCTGGGCAGCTTCCAACACATATAAAAACATAATAGAACACCAAACATTTACAACTTCCCCATACAGTGCTGCCTTCAGAGGATGGCAAAGCAGACTAGAAGCACCAGAGGTTTTTCTCCCTCCCGTAACTCTAGAAGTCGTGGACATCCAATGAAGCTCAATGCTGTAAGATTCAGGACAGAGGAAGGGAATTATTTATCCGTGCAGCGCATTGTTAAACTATGGAACTCGCTGCCACAACAGGCAGTGACGGGCCCCAACTTGGATGGCTTTAAAAGGGGATGAGGAAAATTCATGGTGGATAAGGATATCAACGCTTACTAGACATGATGACTATGCTCTGCCACTTTGTTCGGAGGAAGAAATTATTCTGAATGGAAACCACATTGTGGTGTTGCACACATGTCCTGCTAGCGGACTTCCTAGAGTCAACTGGTCGGCACCATTGACTTGCTTCAGCTGACTCTTCTTATGTGCATATGTTATTACCCAGTCTGTCTTGGATAAACACCTAATTTTGGGGGAGGGAGGGGAATGATTACATGACTGTGTGTTATTAATAAATTGATCGTATTATTATCCACAGACCTTGGAAAACACCACGTTGCCACCACGTAAGAACTGAGAATCTTCAGGAGGTCGTCTTCCTGTTTCTAGATTATTATTATCATTATTATTGTATCCAAGTAGCAAATATGTGTGCCTGCGTTCCACCACCATGAATAGCTCTTTTGATTTTATGTCTCATTCGCCCCCTTTCCTTTTTGGTTTATGCAAGTGGACAGGAGGCTCTCTTATCTGTGTCACATGTTTGCTGGAGGTCATTGAAAGGGTACAAACTAGAGCATGTCTGATTCTGTGAGTTCAGAAGTTTCCTCCTTACATAAAATTACGACCATTGCATAAATTCATTATGGATTATACAACATTAAACAACCCACAATGTCTCTCTGTCTCTGTCTGTGGGTGGGTGCGCACACACTATTTTCGGAGAGACAGATGTGTCAAGGACAAGTCAAAGTGTTGGGTTCAAGACCCACCTAGATGTAGCCAATTGTGTACTTAGAAAACTTAGAGTGGAGCTCTTAGACTACGCTGAAATGGCAAAACTGACCAGAAAACTCAGAGACCAAGAAGACGAGAAATTCAAGAAAGAATGGGGAAAGTTTATGATTTTATGAAAACATTAGCAGGATTTTAATCTTACTTGTAATGTAACGAATACTATGGACAATATGGATAGACATAAAATATAGACTACAAAATAGTATGCAGTTGAAAATGTTGACAACAGGACCCATGGAGGGGGTGGGAGGAAGTCTCAAGATTCAGAGGCATCTCTCTGTATGGATGTATTTGGTATGGCTATTAATTCATATTTGTAAAAGAAAATTTGTGAATTTAAAATAAAAGGAACCACAAGTGGAGCATTGTTGCCACTTCTTTCGAGCAATGCCTCTGTGGTGCACTGGATGGAGCTGGTGGACTTGAACCAAGAAGAGCTACATGTGGACCCTTGTTCACCTACCAGGTTCACTCTATGGTAGATAAAATATCACTTGCCAGTGTGGTGTAGTGGTTAAGAGTGGTAGACTCATAATCTGGGGAACCGGGTTCACGTCTCCTCTCCTCCACATGCAGCTGCTGGGTGACCTTGGGCTAGTCACACTTCTTTGAAGTCTCTCAGCCCCACTCACCTCACAGAGTGTTTGTTGTGGGGGAGGAAGGGAAAGGAGAATGTTAGCTGCTTTGAGACTCCTTCGGGTAGTGATGAAGCGGGATATCAAATCCAAACTCCTCCTCTTCTTCTTCTTCTTCTTCTTCTTCTTCTTCTTCTTCTTCTTCTTCTTCTTCTTCTTGCCTTTTCTGGCCTACTTGGGTCAGGAGTGGTATTGCAGTGGTTTGGGTGTCAAACTAGGACCTGCGAGTCCAGGGTTCTAATTCTCATTTGACATAAAGTTCATTGGATGACCTTGGGCCAGTCACTGCCTCTCAGCTGAACGTACCACAAAGTGTTGTTGTGGGGATTAAATTAGGATGGGGAGAACCATGTATACACCATTTGAACTCCTCAGAGAAAAGGTGGGAATATAAATGCAATAAATAAATAAGGAGGGTCCTTGTCTGATCTTGCTGCCTTCCCTACAGTTCCTTCATTTGGGTTTGTGTGGCATGGTAACTCTTAGGTGATCAACCTTTCTTGACCTCTCCCTGGAGAACTTCTACTGTGCTATTTTACTGAGAGAGAAATAATTCAAGACCAAATAAATCACAGTGCACATCTCTGCCACAGACCACTTGACGTTCCCACTTGTTGAACCTCGTGCTTTTTTTCTGGCGTTGGAGAAAGAAGAAATATTGGCATTTAAATTAGTGTTGAGAAAAGCATGAGGAATGCAAGGATGGAAGGGGAAAACTAAGCTGGGAGAGCAGCTTAGACAACTTCATGGAGAGTACCAGCAGCTTTTTGAACCTAATGTTAAAAACTTTGCTAGGATGAAGATGCAGGTGGGTGAAATTTTCAGTTTCGCTCAGTTTCACATTACTCCAATGTAAAGATAAGTTTTCCGCATTTCCATAGCAATTTGTGAATTTTTAAAAGAATATCCCTCAATTCATCAGCATTTCAGGGCATATTTCTCCTAAAATACACATTTTTAATGCAATTTTGCCTTATATATACTTTTTGTAAAGCATATTGTTAGAGAGAGATTTGGGAGAGAGATCCTTACTCTTCCATAGCAGAGTTAAGCACAATGGTGATTGCTCCAAACACAATAAAACTTTGTTCAATTTACATTCTGCCCTCATCCATCTTTAAACAAACATTCTGAACACAAAAATTAGTTAGAAGAAGTCACAGAGACTTAGCTTTGCAAATAAGTGAAGTTTCCAGAAGTTACAGCAAACAAGTCTCCAGCTGCTGGCAGTAAAAGAAAGAAGAAGAAAAACCTCCCAAACAATTTAAAAAGGGAAAGAATTGGTTTTCTTACAGAAAGTGTCATGTAGTCTTTGGGTTAGCAGAGATGCGGGCTTTAAAATCTCCCTTTTGGAGCGATTCAGTTCACTTGGTTTTTCTTACAGTTGGGAGCCATAGCCACATGGCTCCTTGCTTCTTCCAGGAAGCACGAAAAGCACTTCCCTTTTAGCAATAACGAAAGTGATGGAAACCGTGGGGGGCACCTTTGCTTGAAACACTCTCGTGTAACCTGTTTTTTGTTTTTGTTTGTTTAAGTCTAATCTCTCAGCAAACAAATCAAGGCGAATGGTTAATCAACAGGTTTTCTTCCTGGTTCTGTCAAAGGCCATACCATGAAAGTTTCTTATGCGCCTAGATTCCCCCACCTGATAGTCTGGCCCTCTGAATCTTCACTTCACAAACCCTGCCTCTCGCTTCCTTCTTTTCAGTGTATCTGCGCAAGTCTATAAATAGTGACTCAGTGTTGCTCACTGTATAATACAATCTGTGCTTTTACAACTCATCATGAACTTCTATGTAATTTATTTTTTATTGAAGAATTCCAATTAATGGCTTCCTGGTGATTTTAAAGCCTCAAATTATCAGTCTCTGAAAACAAAGCGGAGAACATAATTATCATAAACTGAGAATTTTTCATTTTGAAGCTTATCTGTTTGTGCTAAGTATCTTGTATATAAGTAATTAGTACCTTTATTTTTCTTCAGTAAAAAAAATAATGACCAATCTTTGCCGAACATCCAAATTTTGTTAACTGCAAGATGTTCAGTATATACACTTCTTTTTGAAAATGTTCCACCTTGGACCAGTTACAATGCGTTTCATCTAATGATAATGGCAAGAATATATGTCTGTTTCTCGGAACAAATGAGGTGGTGTGTGTTTCCCTCCCTGCCACCAACCTCCAAAATTTGTTATCTATTTTCGCTTTCTTTCGGAGAATAAAAGCCTTGCAAGTGTATGAACTGGCTAGTTACCAGACTTCATAAAGCCCAATGTCTAGAAATGATGTCCATATGAATCTCTCAAAAGTTGACAGAATCAAAGCAAGTTAAAATAATACTAGCACCTTTGTGCATATGCGCTCCCATTAAAGACAAATAATTGGTAAGTTTTGGCATGTTTAAATGAATGGGAAACAATCCGGCTAACATGTAACTAATTTGTGGGGTCTTCCCTTTAACGAGAAAGGTTTCTGAGCACATGATGGCTGCATGCGATGTGGGGAGGGGCTGGCTATGTTTTAATGTTGGCAAACACACCCATGGCTCATGAGCACAGCTCCTGCACATGGAAAAAGGGATGGGAAGTGTGGCAAGGGCAACGTTTGCAAGCTCCGCTTCCAAAATTGAATGTAGAAAAACTGCCTGTAAACTTAGAAAACAGCCTAAGCGTGGGGCAGAGTCGATCCACAGAAGAATTACAAATGAGAATGGGGGGAAATCTTTCCACCCTTGAGATGAAACATTTGGTGGCTAAATATTTGAGCTGGAGTAGTGAATGGAGCCCCTGTTTTCAAGAGCCCATAAAATAAATACCATGTTTAGTGGGGGGGGGGGAACCAACACAAAACAGTCTTTATTTACCCTCCAGCTTTGCGGCTGCAGTGGGAAAATGACCATTGTTCAACAATCTGTAATGTGGGCAATCATTGTTCTTGCGGGGCTGGTTAATGAAGATGCTGGGCGATTCCCAGCTGACCTATGAAAATAGGCCACAATCCTGAAGACTGGGATCTAGTGGCAAATTGTGTGGCCTACCCAGCAGCTTTGGGAGAGAGGGATTCCCCAGGAGGACATTCCAGGATCTGCTGTGCCATGGACCTAGAAAACGTTTGGTAAGCTTTCTCATAGGAACATTGGAAGTTGTCTTATACTGAGTCAGACCCCTGGTCCATCCAGCTCAGTATTGTCTACAGTGACTGGCAGCAGCTGTACAGGGCTTTAGGCATGGTTTTCTCCCAGCACTACTAGGACATGCCAGGAGTTGAACCAGGGACCTTCTAGTACTCGACAATGGAGAGGTCACCAAATGTATTTTGTACATGGTCTCACAACAAAATTTCGCCCGAATAGGACTGTTTTGCAGACCTGTCGATCGCTGGTACCTCGGTTTTCAAACGTCGCCAATGATGAACGTTTCGGAACTCGAACGCCGAAAAACCAGAAGTAAATGCTTTGGTTTCCGAATGTGCCTCAGAAGTCGAACAGAAAACGGAGTTTCTGTATTGAGTTTTCCGCATTGAGTTTTCTGTATTGAGTTTTCCGTTTTGAGGCTTCCGTTTTGAGTTTTCAGTTTTCCAACGTTTCAGAACTCGAAGGGTCTTCCGGAACGTATTACGTTTGAAAACTGAGGTACCACTGTATTTATTATTATTATTATTATTATTATTATTATTATTATTATTATACCACCCTTCATCCAATGATCACAGGGTGGTTCACAATGTAAAAATACAAAGTGAGAACACAAAATACAGAATAAAACAAAAAACAAAACAAAACAATAACCCCTGCCAACAAACAAATCTTAATGGCCATAGAATGTTAATTAGCCAAAGGCCTAGTTGGAGGAGGAAGAGAAGAAGGAGAAGGAGAAGGAGAAGGAGAAGGAGAAGGAGAAGGAGAAGGAGGACTTTGGACTTGATATCCCGCCTTGCACTCCCCTTAAGGAGTCTCAAAGCGGCTAACAATCTCCTTTTCTCTTCCTCCCCCACAAACACTCTGTGAGGTGAGTGAGGCCGAGAGACTTCAGGAAAGTGTGACTAGCCCAAGGTGCAGCTGCATGTGGAGGAGTGGAGATGCGAACCCGGTTCACCAGATTATGAGTCCACCGCTCTTAACCACTACACCACACTGGCTCTCAGTTGAAGAGAAACATTTTTGCCTGCTGCCTAAAGATGTATAATGAAGGCACCAGATGAAGATCCCTGGGGTAAGTATTCCACAAACAGGGAGCCAGTGCAGAAAAGGCCCTTTCTCATGTTGCGGCTCTCTGGACCACTTGAGGAGGAAGCATATGAAGAAGGACCTCTGATTATGATTGCAAGATTCTCCCTCACAACAACCCTGTGAGGAAGGTTAGGCTGAGAGTGACTGGCCCAAATTCACCCAGGTGAACTTCAAGACTGAGCGGGGATTTGAACCCAGCACTCCAACACCATTAACCATTACACCACACTGGCTCTTTGTTCCTGCAGATTAAATTTGCATTCTACGCCTGTCTTCGTTTTGAGGTTAACATTCAAGGTCCTGAAACCATCAACCTGCCATTGGCTTGCTCCACCTCAAAACTCAGTTGAAGCTACCGGCCTCCAAAACACGCATTTTGTACATAATGTGTGGAAACTTCGCTGCAAAATTCAGAGAAGACTGAATTTCGAAGGGCAGCTGCAGTTTGGTTTGCAGAAACTGCAAATCAGATGGTTTCTCATTGAAATGCAAGCAAAAAACTAGTTTCTCCTCCACCCCTATTTTTAACACGCTTCTACAGCAGAGTTTATATAACTTGGTTCACATTTTTCCTGTTGCCGAGGATAATCTGGAACAAACTTCCTCAGTATCTGTCATGTGACAAAGACGCTTGAGAGCAGGAGCAGCTGTTGGTGACCAACTGCCATAACTGACATTCTAAGGTGTAACTGCCAGGTCTAGTCTGTGTCTGTGCTGTGTGAGGTACTTACCTTGACTGTGATGACCAGTTTCTCTCAGAGTGTGTGCCAGTATTGAGAAGAGCCTGTATTCTGTATGTGATCTAAGAAGAAGTTTATTTTAAGCTTAATACAGTGGTCCCTCGACTTACGAATTTAATCCGTTCTGAATGGACATTCGTAGGTCGAAAAGTTTGTAAGTCGAAAAAAGCGATTTCCCATAGGAATGCATTGGGAGAAAAAATATTCGGAAAAATTCGTAAATCGAGGAAACCGCAACTAAAATTCGTAAGTCAAGGAAACCGCATCTAAAACCGGCAACGATTTCCATTCGGATGTCGAAAAATTCGTAGGTGTGCAGCCACTTTTTTCATTCATAAATCGAAAAATTCGGATGTCGAGTATTTCGTAAGTCGAGGGACCACTGTAAATGTTTTTACTTGTTTCAATCAAAACTCTGCTTAAATAATTCCCGCTGCACATCAGCATCTGGAAAAAGCAAGTAGCTGTGCCCTTGGAAAGGGGGGCTCCCCGTGAATTTTGCTATCATCAAAAACTGCTTCTTTGCAGTGACTTAAATTTCTTCTGCAAGACTTGCCTTGTATCGCTCCCTCCTCTAATCTTTCCCCTCCCGCACACACAAAAAGCTGAGAGGGAGACTCCAAACAGACCTAGCAAGCCAGCTGGCTATTACTAATATTTATTAAAATCCCTTAGGCAGGCAAACACACAGGCCCAAAAGCAACTTTAATAATAGGCAACATACAGCACATTTTTCTTATATTGCCCTGTAATCAAATCTTAAGCTTCTGTTTCGGGCTTTTTGTTTTACCTAGAGGACCTGGCTTCCAATTTAGTTGTGGCCTGCCCTAAACTGATTTTTCATCGTAATTAATGCCTGCGTTTGGCCTCAGTCGCTTACACAACTCCCCATTAGAGAGCTACAGCCATCTAGAGAGAAAATGTTACCGAGTTAAGTTACCTCAGGAAAAAAAGAACGGAGGAGAGGGAACAGGAATGCTACCAAGGCAGCAGCTTTTGGTTCAACCATTTTTTGCAATTTTTGAGGACGCTGTTGAACAACTTAAGCATGGGGTCCCCTGTGTTAGGGGGAATCCTGAGGTCCTTTGGGAACGAATCGGGGACCCCACACACCCCATGAAAGGACCAGTGGTGGCTTCCCCAAATGAATCCTGGGACAGGGGTGGCCCAAGACATTTTGGCACATGAGGCGAACCACAAAATGGTGCCCTCTTCCTGCCAGCGAAGAAGGGGTGAGTGAAGATCTACATCAGGAACAAGAAGGAAATAAATATTGACATCAGAATCTGCTGCCACTGTGAGCCTATCATAGGTGAGCCGGCCCTGTCCTGAGAACTGAAGTTTGCTAAAGGTATTCAAGCCACTTCCCTTGGGAGAAGACATGACAGGATCCCTGGTCCTGAATGGGGTAACTGTGCCCCTGAAGGACCAGGTGCGCAGCCTGGGAGTCATTTTGGACTCACAGCTGTCCATGGAGGCGCAGGTTAATTCTGTGTCCAGGGCGGCTGTCTACCAGCTCCACCTGGTACGCAGGCTGAGACCCTACCTGCCTACAGACTGTCTCGCCAGAGTGGTGCATGCTCTGGTTACCTCCCGTTTGGACGACTGCAATGTGCTCTACGTGGGGCTACCTTTGAAGGTGACTCGGAAACTGCAATTAATCCACAATGCGGCAGCTAGACTGGTGACTGGGAGTGGCCACCGAGACCATATAACACCGGTCCTGAGAGAACTACATTGGCTCCCAGTACGTTTCCGAGCACAATTCAAAGTGTTGGTGCCGACCTTTAAAGCCCCAAACGGCCTCGGTCCAGTATACCTGAAGGATCGTCTCCACCCCCATCGTCCAGCCTGGACACTGAGGTCCAGCGCCGAGGGCCTTCTGGTAGTTCCCTCGCTGCGAGAAGCGAAGCTACAGGGAACCAGGCAGAGGGCCTTCTCGGTAGTGGCACCCACCCTGTGGAACGCCCTCCCGGCAGATGTCAAGGCAATAAGCAACTATCTGACTTTTAGAAGACATCTGAAGGCGGCCCTGTTTAGGGAAGTTTTTAATGTTTGATGCTGTATTGTTTTTAATCAGTTGAAAGCCGCCCAGAGTGGCTGGGGAAACCCAACCAGATGGGCGGGGTATAAATAATAAGTAGTTATTATTATTATTATTATTATTATTATGACTGTTCAAGAGATATAAGAGTGTTTTAACTGCATGGCGCAGGTGTGGGCCTAGTTTTGTCTCATTGGTGCTCAAATCATTGCAGAAAAAGTTCCCTGTAATTATGGATGGGGGACAAATTTGAATTCAATTCACACTGAAAGGTGGTCATCCCTGTCCTCACCACGTGACCAATTCACGCTTTCCGAAACAATCCAAGCACCCTTCAAAATTCACACATGTCTGATTTTCAAATGTAGTTCTCCAGTAGTTCTCCAGTAGTACAAAAATGCTTATGCTGAGGGAAAGTGTGCAAAGAAATGCATACATTGGTGAGCGTAATATACAAAAATGCATTATACCGGGGGAGATGCTTTGCAAAAATAGGTGTACTAGGCAAAATTGCATACAACAATGGGCTTATTAGGAAAAAATCATGCTAAAAGGCTGATTAATTTTCATGGCACCCTTTATTTTAAAAATGCAAACTGTTATGGAGAATCAGTGCTTTTTTTCTGGGGGGGGATGCAGGGGTACGCATACCCCTAAACGTTTGTGAATCTTTGTACTTTTGTCCATTTATTGTATTTATTTTTCACGATTTGAATTACAAAATGCTGATTTTTCTTGAGTCAAAATGAGAGTACCCCTAAGCATTTTTTATATATAGAAATAAAGCACTGTGGAGAATATTGGAAATTTTGGAACGCGTGGGAACTTGATAGGAAGTGAAATTAACAGATCCCCCCACCCCTTCCCTTTAATTAAAAAGCATTCTGAAAACCACCAGCTTAAAGCAATTGCAACTGACTTGCCAACCTTGCTTTTATCTTGTTTTGTTTTGTCTTATTCCCCCTCCTCTGCTCCACGACCTCTCCTTTCCTTTTTGGCCTGCTTCTACCACACCTATTAAAAATGCAGGCAAGTATCCAAACGCAGACTAGGGAGTACACTTGATTTCAGAAACAGCCCTTGGAACTTATTTGGGCCCAGGGTCTGCTGCGGCTAATTTTCAGTCAATGCTGTCCATTTCCTCTGAAATACTACCTGGGGTTTAAGGTTGCTCGGCACAGGATGTTACTGAAAACCTCTGAAATATTCCAGAAAGCGGCTTTTCCTGCAACGCACCTCTAAAAGGCTGAGGGCCCCAGAGTTTTAAGGTTGGAAGAGGGAGGGTCTGGCATCTGGTTTCCCCTTTGACCTTTCCCTACTGGCTGGTCTGGCATTTTTTCCAACTCTTCTCAGTTTTCCAGACAAGAAAGAAAAAAAGAAAGAAAGAGAAAGAAAGAAAGAGAGAGAGAGAGAGAAAGAAAGAGAGAGAGAGAGAAAGAGAGAGAGAGAAAGAAAGAGAGAGAGAGAGAGAGAGAGAGAGAGAGAAAGAGAGAAAGAAAGAAAGAAGGAAAGAAAGATAGTTTCCTTTGCCTTCCCTCAACACACATGTCCCCTGCTTCTTGCTTGCAAAGTCACTTAAATATGAAGTCCAGAGAGAAAAGCACTGGTAATACTTTACTGAAGAAACTGAAAAAAGCAGTGTGTAATTTTAGCTTTTGCTGTTCTCAGTTCAAGCCTTGTACGTAGCAAAGAGACATTCAACCAACCATACAGAGGAAAACTCTCTCGGAACTACATAGCAAATCATGGCACCCGCCATCTCAGGATCACCAAGGATGTGTTCTATGGGGAACTGGCTTCAGGCACCAGGGCCATTGGCAGACTAACTCCACATTACAAAGATGTCTGCAAACATGACATAAAGGCTGGCAGCATCAACACTGCCCTGCGGGAATCCCTTGCAGACAGCCCTATCTGGAGATTATTGGGAATGAGCTTGGGAGTTTTTCTGCATGTGGAATATATCTAGGCAAACGTTGAGTGTTTTGAAGGAGCAGAGCAACCTGGGGCATCCATACGGCTCTGTTGCTAAAGCTCTTGCCATATTAGGCCTCAGCCTGATAGGGGACCAGATTGGAGAACGTGTTGGAGCTCCGTACGAGAGCTGGAGTGAGAGCTGGACCATCAAGAAGGCTGATCGCCGAAGAATTGATGCTTTTGAATTCTGGTGCTGGAGGAGACTCTTGAGAGTCCCATGGACTGCAAGAAGATCAACCCTATCCATTCTGAAGGAAATCAGCCCTGAGTGCTCACTGGAAGGACAGATCCTGAAGCTGAGGCTCCAATACGTTGGCCACCTCATGAGAAGAGAAGACTCCCTGGAAAAAGACCCTGATGTTGGGGAAGATGGAGGGCACAAGGAGAAGGGGACGGCAGAGGACGAGATGGTTGGACAGTGTTCTCGAAGCTACCAACATGAGTCTGACCAAACTGTGGGAGGCAGTGGAAGACAGGAGTGCCTGGCGTGCTCTGGTCCATGGGGTCACGAAGAGTCGGACACAACTAAATGACTAAACAATAACGAGTTGATCTGAGTTTTTCCAAGGAAGAGGGAGATGTAAAAACATAAGAAGAGCCTGCTGTTTCTAGTCCAGCATCCTGTTCTCACAACGGCCAGCCAGCTGTCTGTGGGAACAACAGAAAGCAGGACCTGAGAACAACAGCACTGCCCCTCTGATGATTCCCAGCAAAGGGAATATCCCTGACCTCCTCTTCTCTCTTCCCAGCTGCTTCTGCTGTTCTCAGAGTCATGGTCTGGGAAAGGCTTCTAGAGCTGGAAGGTGGGGCAAGGCAGGTGGGGAAAGCCATTGCCATAGGTGTCGAAATCCCCATGGAGCAGAAAAGACTATTTATGTATGCGAAAACAGCTGCCCGGATGTTATTGGCCCAGAGATGGAAAGAAGATAAATTCCTGACCAGGTTAAATTGATGGGTTATGCCAAAATGGCAAAAATCAGAAGAATCAGATATCAGGAAAAACAAAATTTTAATAAAGAATGGGGAAAAATTATAATTTGTCTTTAAAACCATTGAAAACAGTTAAAATTGTTAGTAGGATTGGAAGAACACTTAGTTTAATGGTGAATTTTGGATATGATGGAGATGTAAAAGATTTGGATTAGTAAAAAAAGATGCAGGAGGAATTGATCAACAATAGGTCCCATAAAAGGGGACGAGGGAAGTCCAGGAGATTCTATGGAATTTTGTTTTTATGTTGTATGCTGGATATGTGACTGTAAAACTAATTTGGAAAACCAAATGAATAAATTTTAATGAAAAAGCCATTGCCTGATGGACAGCAGAAAGTTTCTCTCCCCTCGCCATCTTGGATGGCTTTAAAAGTCGTTGCTGTGTGTCTATTTCAATAAACAATTGAGTGTTTCAAACCCCTGTGTTAGTAGCACCAAAGTGTCCTCCCCAGGGCACAAGCCTTAGTAGGCCCTGGGCAGAGCAATGTGTTTGGCACCAGCTTTTGACACTGGAAGCAGAAGATAGCTGTCTTGCTTAGTAGCCACCCATAGCCTGAGTCTGCACTTTTAAAATCTTCTTTTAGGGTGGCGCTGTGGGCTAAACCACAGAGCCTAGGGCTTGCCGGTCAGAAGGTCGGCGGTTCGAATCCCCGCAACGGGGTGAGCTCCCGTTGCTCAGTCCCTGCTCCTGCCAACCTAGCAGTTCAAAAGCATGTCAAAGTGCAAGTAGATAAATAGGTACCGCTCCAGCGGGAAGGTGAACGGCGTTTCCGTGCGCTGCTCTGGTTCGCCAGAAGCGGCTTAGTCATGCTGGCCACATGACCCGGAAGCTGTACGCCGGCTCCCTCGGCCAATAAAGCGAGATGAGCGCCGCAACCCCAGCGTCGGTCACGACTGGACCTAATGGTCAGGGGTCCCTTTACCTTTACCTTTTAAACTGCTGGTCATCCCTGCCTCTCGTGTCAATTACAGAAGTATAATCATCACGAACAACATGCCCTTTATTTGCTCCCCCCCCCAATGCTTCCAATGATGGATTCCTATTTAAATGCACTTGAGTACTGTTGTTATAGTCGTGCTCCGCTGTTGCTATGAGCCCTGGGTTTGGAGAGATAAGGAGGGTGAGCAAACAGAGATCTGAGGCCGCAAAGGGTGCTCTATGTCCTTAAAGCAACCCTCCCCCCTCACCTTCCATGGGATCGGTGTTCCGAGCAGCATATATTAAGACAAAAAACCTTGCCCCATGTATCGGGTCTTTAATGTCACCACTCTGGTGACATTTCGATGTAATGTTGAATCGTTAAAAGGGGGGGGGAGCTTCCACCTTTCATTGGCACACTGGCTACAGGAACATAATCCGGTGGGAAGGTGCTTAACGACTTTCTTAATGTCAGCATAAACAACAGCAGTAATCACTGTTTTCGGTTTACTGTTTAGAATTATTTTACAAGGCTGCTGGCTGGGAGGGTCCTTGTTCTGTTTTTTTCCCTCTGCTCCCCCTTTCTTTTCTTCGGATCCGTGTCTGGCCATTTCCTTCATAGGCAAGCTGCCTTTTACTGAATCACAGGATCATAAAATTGTCGGGAGGAAGGCACACCAAGGGTCATCTAGTCCAACCCCCTACAATGCAGGAAGCTCAACTAAAGCATCCATGAAAAGATGGCCATCCAACCTCTCCTTTGAAACCTCCAAGGAAGGAGAGTCCACCACTTTCCGAGGGAGACCGTTCCACTGCCGAACAGCCCTTACTGTCAGAAAGTTCTTTCTGATGTTTAGTCGGAATCTCCTTTCTTGTAACTTGAAGCCATTGGTTCGGGACTCAGTATCAGACATATTCCTATGTTGTTGCATGGAAACATGCAGAAAGGAAGACCCGAGGGAACACTGGGATTATGGGCGCTGGTGCCACCCCTGGCTACCACACATTCTTCAGAACCTGCGGACACATGAACACACATAGGTACTCTCTGAGCAATCAAGGCTTCTGTGTTTTTCAGGGGCCCAATCTGGGGAAGGACAGTTCAGTGGTGGAGCACATGGTATGTATGGCCAAGGTCCAAGGTTCAATCCCCAGCATCTTTGGGTATTTTCAGATTCTTTTATCGGTTGTTCAATAGTAAGACCAAGCCATCTTGTCTTTAAGTCTCTTTATTTTGTGCAAAGCTATTTACAGTGCAGAGTTCAGTTTATCATGTCTGCTCAGTCACTAGCAGAATCCAGAAGTGCCTCCCTTCTGTTTTGGCGCCAACACCAAAGCCTCGGAATCCTGAATTGCCGCCTTCTCCTCCTACATGAGATAGGTGCCGGAACTGACGCCTCCCCCTCCGAGCGAGTCTGCTGGGTGGTGCCAGGTCTCTCAGCAACTCCCTGGACACCTGGCACTCCCGGGCTCCCAGCCACTAACTGCTCCTCCCCCGAAGAGGGGCTGCCAGATTCACTCGAAGATGAATCTGTTGTTAACGCAGGCTGCGGGTCCCTGTATGCACTCAGAGCTGGACTGGCAGGGGTGGGCAGATCCCTGACAGGTATTATTGTTTATTTATTGTTTATAAAATTTGCCGCCGTCGTCTTCTTCTTTGGCGATCACTCGTAGCCAAGTAAGATTGTCATCCATAAACACAGTTTTAAAAGTGAGTCTGTAAGTGATTTTGGAGGCCAGTTCTGGATTCACACATCCTTCCATAGTGGGGACATTGGTTTCCGGGCGGGAGTTGATCACGGTGTGGATTTGCCAAGCGTGCCTTCCTCTTAGCACGTTTCTCCCTTGCGTCCTGAGTTTGAGTGTCTTCAAAGCCCATGACACCTTCGATAAAGGCTGTTCTCCAATTGGAGCGCTCACAGGCCAGTGTTTCCCAGTTGTCTGTGTTTATACCTACTACATTTTTTTAAAGATTTGCCTTGAGAGAGTTTTTGAACCTCTTTTGTTGACCACCAGCATTACGTTTTCCATTTTTAAGTTCAGAATAGAGTAGTTGCTTTGGAAGACGATAATCAGGCATCCACACAACATGACCAGTCCAACCATGTTGATGTTGAAGAATCATTTTACCATCCTGTACCCAGGGAGGTTCACAAAATAAAAACACAATATAAAGAACAAAAACAAAACAAAAAATACATAATAAAAATACAAACAAAGACAACCCAGTCATCCCTTCCTTCCACAACAAATTTTTAAAGGGCATAGGATGTCGATCAGCCAAAGGGCTGGTCACAGAGGAAATTTTTGCCAGGTGCCTAAAGGTGTATAATGAAAGTGCAAGGCAATCCTCCTTGGGGAGAGCATTCCACAGATGGGGGGCCATTGCAGAAAAGGCCTGTTCTTGTGTTGCCACCCTCCAGAGATCTTGCAGAGGAGGGACATGAAGAAGGGCTTTAGATGATGATCGCAGGGTCCAGGTTGGTTCACATACTGAACGAGTGAGCTCCCGTTGCTCTGGTCCAGCTTCTGCCAATCTAGCAGTTTGAAAGCACGACAGTGCAAGTAGATAAATAGGCACCGCTGCAGTGGGGAGGTAAACGGCGTTCCCGTGCGTTCCCGTTACACCAGAAGCTGTTTAGTCATGCTGGTGACATGATCCGGAAAGCTGTCTGTGGACAAACGCCGGCTCCCTCAGCCTGAAAGCGAGATGAGTGCCCCATAGTTGCCTTTGACTGGACTTAACCATCCAGGGGTCCTTTACCTTTTGCCTATACCGTGGTACCTCGGGTTAAGAACTTAATTCGTTCCGGAGGTCCGTTCTTAACCTGAAACTGTTCTTAACCTGAAGCACCACTTTAGCTAATGGGGCCTCCCGTTGCCGCTGCGCCGCCAGAGCACAATTTCTGCTCTTATCCTGAAGCAAAGTTCTTAACCTGAAGCATTATTTCTGGGTTAGCGGAGTTCTTAACCTGAAGTGTATGTAACCTGAAGCGTATGTAACCTGAGGTACCACTGTATAGGGAGAGGTGGTCCTTTAGGTATTGTGGTTCTTTGCAGTTGTGGGTAAGAATTCTGAATATAGCCGTGTCCTGAAAAATGACCAAAGTCCCATTCTTAGAAAAGGGGGAGAAGACAGTGTGCAATTAGGCCAAATCCACAGAATGGGGAATTCCTCATGCAGGCTTCTTCTAGCAGGCCTCATGAGTTGAACCCATGAGTTCACATGCTAGTTAGTTATTTGAAAGTGAGCAATAACAGCCTGATGCTCTGAGCGACAGCGAGCCTTTCAGCTATTGGAGTTGGGCAATGTGGATTAAGTGAAAGCCCTGCAGTCCTGGCAGGCCTACTGCACTTCAGCTAGGAGTCCAAATAATGACAGACTTCACTGTTTGGAATATCTCCTCTGAGCATAGCTGTCAACCCTCCCTTTTTTGGCGGGAAACTCCCTTATTCCAATGCCGTTTCCCGCTGCTATCCCGGATTGTTGATATCCCTTAAATTTCCCGGATTTCAAAGGAAGCAGCTCCTCTCCTTCCCTGCCGGCCAGGGAGCCTCCTCAGCTGCGTTGCTTGGCTGCCAATAAGGAGTCTGAGACCGACTGGGGGCAGAGCTTGCATGCCTTGTGCAGCCAGACCCTCACGCCCAACCAGCCAGCCAGCCTGCCGTCTATGCGCTCGCTCTTTCGCTCACCCGTTCGCACGCAGCCTCTGGAGCGCAGGGTGGCGAGGCTACTTGGTGCCATTTCACCGCCCTGGCGGCATCCCTTATTTTCAAATCCGAAAGTTGACTGCTATGCCTCTGAGGATACATTAGATATTTATTTGTGTGTATCACAGTCCAATCGTGTGCATGTCTATTCAATAGTATGACTAAGTTCAAAGGGGCTTACTCCAAGGTCAGTGTGTATAGCAGGTATGGGATACCTTGAACTCTGATTGGCCCTTGGCACTCGCTGAGGCCACACCCCTTCTCCCCAGGCCACACCCCTCGCCTCCCTTTCTCTGCATCCTCCATGAGTGGTTTTGGTCTACCATGAGCATGTGGCCACCAGAAAAGTTGCCTAGAAGGAATTGCAGACCTTAGACTCAAGAGGGCTTTGAATCACCAAACTGTACAGTTGGAAGGAACCCCAAGAGTCATCTAGTCCAACCCCCTGCAATGCAGGAATCTGCTGCCCAACGAGGGGCTCGAACCCACGACTGTGAGATTAAGAGTCTCATGCTCTACAGACTGAGCTATCCCATCCCTGGTGTACAGAATTGTAGCCGTAACATGCAATGCCAACTATGGCAAGTCCAAAATGTAACACCAGGGATGAGCTAATCTGTGGTAATCCAGGGTCTTCTTGAATTCCCGCTAGGCTTGATGAATCAATCCACCATATATACCAGACTAAAGATAATAATAATAATAATAATAATAATAATAATAATAATAATAATAATAATTTAAAAAAATCATTATCAAGCTCCTTTGGGGCATATATGTGTAATTGAATTGATTATTGCAAAATCTGCTGTTACCAGAACAGTAGATTTCAGGAATTATTTGCTTTCACGTTGAAAAAAATGGGGAAATATCGCACTTCCCCCTGGTTTTTTTCTTTGGTTTTTTTTTGTTTTTGCTCAGAAATACTGACACAGAAGTTTCGGGAGGTTAATGATGGACTCAATTGATAATGAAGATATCCCAGTCTAATTATCTTCCACCAATGAGGAGGAAGGACCAGTAGGTTTAAAGTGATCATGTCAGGCCACATCAGATAATGTGAATTTCTCTCTCTCTTCTTTACCTTAGCTTCCCGCCACCCGCCTCAGAAAGAAAATAAGCTCCTACTTTAATTAAATATTCTAAGAATTCATTTCAGATACATCAGCACGCAGACCGTGCCGCTTTCCGAACTGTTATTTTTCTACATTTAACGTGTAATCTTAATGGAACCGCAAAGATAATGAAAAACAAAACAAAACAGCAAACTAAAACAACACCCCGAAAATAACGAACAAGCTAGATTATACCGGCTCGTCATTACCCTAATATATCAAACAATATGAGCTTAGCTTAATTATTCCCTGTGAGACTTACAAAAACTAAGCACAACCTTCAATTTACAGCTGTTTGGTGCCGGGAACCTGAATTATTATTTAAAGCGGGGTTGGGGGGGGGGAGGGAGAGAGAGAGAGAAGAAGAAGAGAAAAAAGTTTATTTATTGTGACCTACACTCCGTTTTTATTCATCACGGAAAATCTGTATATTCACAAATGAGGGCTATTCATCTGCAGGCTGCCTGCATTCTTTAGCTGTCTTGGGTTGTATCAGCTTCACTTCTTCAGCTTTTGTCTTCATCTCGAAGGCTCTTCATCCAAATTGTTCATCATCTTGATGGAGGAGGTTTATCATGTTCGGGTGCAGCTGCATTCTGCTTATCCAAAGTGCTGAGAGATACAGGAGAGAGAGAGAGAGAGAGAGAGAGAGAGAGAGAGAGAGAGAGAGAGGAATACAAGAGGGAAAGGGATGGGCGAAGGGTGGGGGGGGGGATTGATGGCCAGTACTCATACAAGGATAATTTGTACTTTCTCAATAATAATAATAATAATAATAAGAGGAAGGGGGGAGAGAATGAGGACAAGCTAATTACTGGCTTAACTAGGGCAGCCTGTAGATTCTCCATGTCAAAAGGACCACAGTAATTATTTGCTATCAAAGCACATTCACGTCGCGGCATAAAAAGAGAGAGAGGACAGACCCTGGCACAAATGGATCTCGCTAATAAACAGGACGGAGAGA
The DNA here is from genome assembly GCA_034642065.1 of Darevskia nairensis. Lineage (NCBI taxonomy): Eukaryota > Metazoa > Chordata > Lepidosauria > Squamata > Lacertidae > Darevskia > Darevskia nairensis. The sequence goes on along the minus strand of JAWWNI010000386.1, from coordinate 2,512,864 downwards.
GGGGCATTATGTGTCTCTCTGGATGCAAGCACATTAACAAAGTGACACGGAGCATAACTCTAAGCCTGGAGAGAGGGTGGGTGGGGGTGAAGGATGAGGAGGAGTGGGGTGGGGGCAGGGTAGGGTAGGGGGGGGAGAGAGGAAGAACGATAATTACCCCCGTCTCCTCCTTCACCCCTTCCAGGGCCGGCATCCTCTCCTTTCTCTTTCCTTTTGTGCGCGGGGGCTGGCAATCTGAATGCGACCCCATCGGAAGGCCCAAGGCAGGCTATTAGTGACCTCTGTTCCATTGACAAGGTGGCGGTGTTCTTAAAAGCCCCATCTCCCAATGTCAGGCGGGTCACATGAGCCCAGCCAGAGTAGCTTTAAATGGTCCAGGAAACACTTCAGCCTTAAAGACACCTGGGAGGTCGTGACCAGTTTAATGCAGGCGGAGCCGTTCCGAAAGAGCGTTTCCTTTTGAAAGCGCGCACAAAAGTTGGGGCGCTTTAATTTCATGTTTTTTTTTCTCTCTCTCTCTCTCTCTCTTCCCGTTGCCATTGTTCATCCTGCAGTCTTTGGAAATTATCGCTATTATTTTAAACAGACTTATTTTATTTTTTTGTAATCGAGATAGGAATATAGGAAGAGCAACCCTGCGCTCCAAATCTGCACAGCATGGGGATGGAAATGGAAAAAAAAGGGCTGTGGTGTTCTCAGTGATTTTTCACTGGGGAGGAAAAATCAGGTCAGGTATGCTGCAACACAGGTGAATGTGGAGAGCAGGAATCTAAGAAACCACCCCGTGCCGAGTCAGACCACTGCTTCATTGAGCTCAGTATTGCCCACACTGGCAGGCAGCAACCCTCCAGGGTTTCAGGGAGCCAACAAACTGAAGCTCAATCCAGAGAAGACTGAAGCACTGTTCCCTAGACCAGAATGCTGGGAGGTGGCCTGCTCTTGATGGGGTTACACTTCCTCTGAAGGAGCGGATACATAGCTTGGGGGTACTCCAGGATATGGGATGCGGGTGGCGCTGTGGTCTAAACCACTGAGGCTCTTGGGCTTGCCGATCAGAAGGTGAGACTCAAACTTCTTTCATGTGGCTTACATGCACAGCACTTGCTAACGTTGGGCCTTCCTAAAGCAAAAAGCCTAATTGATCAGCGCCTGATGGATATCGAGCAACAAAACAACCTGGCCAAAACAAAGCAATTTTGTGCATGGTTTGCCCACCTGCCTCCTTCACATTTCGATACCTCGGCATCTAATCTGCACAATTTAAACATCCCAAAGTATAGACGTGCTTTTACCTTGGCAAGATTTGACATGCTACCCTCTGCCGTGCTTGAAGGCCGATATCAGAAATTTCCCAGAGAGAAAGCAAGTTCTCCATTACAAAGAGAGCTCGTGTTGCGGTGGGGGCAGGAAAGCCACCTCCCCTTGTAGCTGGGGGTTTGGCTTGCTGGCCACAGCTTGTATTGACCCAGACTGTTGCTGGGGAAAATCACATGTATCAACTGGTGAAGGACAGCCCAGCGTCCTTTATATAGGTTTGCACGTGATGCAACCTTCCTCTTTGCTGCGAGCTTCGGATCTCCCGCCCCCCCTCCCTGGTATAGGCCTGGTTGACCTTGCTGTTGCCTGTCATGGAGTCGTCTGCTGTTGAGGCAGGGGCCTAGTAGGAATTTTTCCATTTGGCTGATTGGCTGTGCCACTTGGTTTTCGCCTACTACGTAGCAACTAGTCACAACTTGTAAGGTTGGCGGTTAGGCATTGGTTATGTTGGTTAATGGGAGGGCGGTAGCCCTTCCAAAGTGATGATGGTGTAATGGGGATTCAGTTAAAGGAATCCAGGGGCTCGACATGCTTGTCCGAACCCGGTAGGGTTGCAGGGCCGTGCACGAGCCCCCTGAGGACCCCTGGGGAGGGGGAGGTCTCTGCTTCCCAGCCTCCGTTAACTCTCCCCAGTTTGGTTTCCGTTCGCTGACAAGTGGTCAGCTCTGTCCCGTCGGACAGTGTGAACCAATGCCTACGCAACCACTCACATGTTTTGTATTTCAATAAAGTTGTGGCCAAAACTATGCCAAAAACCCAAACAAAAATTATGTCTCTTGTGTGAATTATTGGTGGGAGTGGCTTGGTGACCTCGACACGCAAACGTCTTTGCCCCTGTGGAGACGGAAACATGGAGACAGCGTCGCATGTTCTTCTGGTCTGCCCTCTGTATAAAGACCTGAGGAGTGAATTTATCACTCCCCTCTTACTTTCCATCCCAGATCGCTCATCAGCGGCCACAACGTTTCACTTGTTATCGGACCAGAACATTCTGACAACAGAAAAAGTCGGCAGATTCATCGAGAGGGCAATGAGATTAAGGGCCACAATTTGAAAGACAACTCGGCATATATGACCAGCCCATGTACCTGAGGCTTATATATGTCACGATCGGCTTATCCCTATAGCTCTGACGAATGAGAGAACCTTACCATCTCCACTGACCATCTCAGGCCACCAAAATGGGGCCCCACTGACCTCTAGTACATTTATATACCTCTGTTCCCGACTGGTCGTTTCCCAATGTTTTTATCTGTTTTTTTCTGTATTTTAGTTGCTACGGCCTATTGGCTATGTGAATAAAGTTTGATTTGATTTGATTTGAAGACACTGAAGGTTCCATAAATCATAAATTAAGAGTGGAATCAAGTACTTGTGAAAGATTTACTACGTAAACTCTGGAACTCTCTGCCTCTTGACAAGCAGGTGCCTCCGCTGTGCCCTTTTTGATGCTTGCTAAAAACATTTTTGTTTAGACTAGCCTATCTAGGCAAGTAGAACATTTCAAAGAGTTGGGATGGGGATGAGTCTGCCTATCGGGATGAGGTGGAGCAGTTTTGTGCTTGGTGTGGCGATAACAATCTAGCTCTAAACACTGCCAAAACCAAGGAACTGGTGGTGGATTATAGGAAAAAAAAGGTGGACATTCATCCCCTGTATATCGGCGGGGACCAGGTGGAGAGGGTGGCTGTATTCAAGTATTTGGGTGTGATTATCGAGCAGGGTATGTCTTGGAGCGCAAACACTACCGCTCTGGTGAAGAAGGCCCAGCAGAGAATTCATTTCCTCAGACTTTTAAAGAAGAATAACCTGAGTGAGAGACTGCTGGTGTCCTTCTACCGAGGCTCCATAGAGAGCATTCTTACATACTGTATTTGTGCTTGGTTCTCCAGCTGCACAGCCAGGGAGAAAAAGATGATTCAGAGGGTCATATCGACAGCCCAAAGGGTTGTTGGTCACCCTCTCCCCTCTCTGGAAGAACTGTACAGTTCCCGCTGCCTTAAAAAGGTGAACAATATTTTAGATGACCCATCTCACCCGGGATATGGTCTCTTTGCGCCACTGCCTTCAGGTAGAAGATACAGAACAATCAGAGCAAAAACAAACAGACTGAAGAACAGCTTCTACCCAAGAGCCATAGCCTTCTTAAATGACGTAACCAAATGATGTGACCTTGGAGAGCTGTGTTGTGTGTATGTGTGGCTTGTGTGTGTGTGTTTTGTGCTTTTGTGTGTGTGTGTGTGTGTGTTTGTTTTGTTTTGTTTTGTTTTGTTCCCCCCCCCTCTTCTTTTACGGGATGGCTTGCAATTTCGTTGCACTGGTATAGCGTGTGCTTGTACTGGTGCAATGACAAATAAATTATTATTATTATTATTATGTTTCATTCTCTTTGGAAAGCGCTCTGAAGCTCTTTTTTTTTTTTACAATCGAGTGCTGAATAAATTTCATGAAGTAACAAATAATAAAAACCAACTGTGCATGTTTAGAGATGGGTTCACTGGTAAAATATGCAGTAGGCGGATTCAACTGATTTCATCTCTTGACCTCCCCCATCCTGCCCAGAACCACCTTTTAAACTAAGTTGCAAAAATAATGACAATCTTTTTCTTTTCTTTTTTAACATACCACTTTTCCATGATACCCAGATCTTCCGATGCCTCTCTTGGCCTACCACGGGATTGGACAGACCTTAGTAAGAGATGGAAGGCAGAGGGAGAGGGAACTTAATATAAAGCTATCTCCATCCTTTTCTTCCCAGCTATTGATCATTCTTTTGATGCAGTCCCAATCAGCACCTTGTTATAGATGAGGCCACTGAGCGGAAGAGACTTAATAAATCTTCAACCTCTTATCACAATGGCAAACGGAAATCCATTCATAGCTGAAGCGTTGGTAAATGGGCAAAGGAATTATGAAACTATTATAATACACCTGGGAAATAAGAATATAGCTTACAGTGGGTGAGACCATTGATTCATCTAACCCAAACGTGGGTCCCCAGCTTTTTTTTTTACTACAGTTCCCATCATCCCTGACCACTGGTCCTGCTAGCTAGGGATGATGGGAGTTGTAGTCCAAAAACAGCTGAAGACCCAAGTTTGGGGCAGAAGCTCCTCCCAGCCTGCCCAGGAGACACTGGGGATTGAACCTGTTACCTTCTCCATACAAAATAGATGCTCTACCATTATACAATGGCCCTTCCCCAGAAATACATCTTTGCATGAAGTTGCATCACTGGGAATAAGTTATTTGTGGCCACAGGAGGACAAATCCCATGGGCAATTGGGAGTACAGCAGGAATGCCCTCTCCAAAATGGTCCTCATAATTTGGATTGTGAGGGTTCTACGAAGAGCAAATGGATATTCTGGGAGTACTCCTATTCAGCAGCCGCATTTGAAAACCAAAGATGTTGCTGTAGCTGTCAGAATCGGGCAGTACCTGACATCAGAAAGTATTTGACAAGATTCAACAGCTGACCTAAAGTAGATGACAGCGTATGACAGCATCAGGGATATGGGATTCAACATTTCACATTACATGACAGAGAACAGGCGGTAGAAATCAGGATTTGACAGATTTGGAATACTGATGCAATAGAAGTGACTGGACTTAACGTTGATTTCATTCATTCATCTCATCATAACTTGCAATTGCAAAAATTTGACGTCAGATTACAACTTTGGTATTGGATTGTCAGAATTCAGCGTCAAATTTCACCCGCAAAATCCAAATTTGAAAATTTGCTTGAATTTGTAATGTGAGGCATTTCCATTCTGGCTCTGACGCAAAGTCTTGGCAATACTTTGGGTTGCCCATTGCATTTCTGGTGTGTACTGAGCATGCATGTGCAGATAATGTATATCTGAACAGTTGACTTTTTTATGGTGTTAACAATATTACATCCTCTGGTGCATGTGCCTGGAAAAGAGGAGTCTGAGAAGACACATGATAGCCATCTTCAGATATCTCAAGGGCTGCCACAAGGAAGAGGGAACGAGCTGGTTTTCTCCTTGTTTAGAAAGTAGGACCCGAAGCAGTAGATTCAAGCTACAAGGAAGGAGATTCCCATTAAACATTATAAATAACTTTCTGATGGTAAGAGCTGTTCATCAGTGGAACGGTCTCCCTCGGGAGGTTGTGGACTCTCCTTCCTTGGAGGTTTTTAAGCCGAGGTTGGATGGCCATCTGTCATGGATGCTTTAGTTGAGATTCCTGCATTGCAGGGGGTTGGACGAGAGGACAATTGGGGTCCCTTCCAACTCTAAGATTCAATGATTCGATGAACAGTCCTTCCTCTTCAGAACATAGGTCAAAACCAGCACTTGGAATTGGGCCCAAGTGCAGTCGGACCAGGATTGGTGTAATATGCTCAAACCGTCTTGCCCTGGTGAGCAACCTAGCCACCCAAATTCTGCACCAGCTGAAGTTTCTGAACCATCTTCAGAGGCAGCCCTACATTGCAGTAATCTGACCTCAAGGTTACCAGAGCATAGAAAGCAGTAGTTAGGCTGTCCCTATCCAGATAAGAGCATCAGCTGGAGCTGATGGAAGACAATCTGTGCTGCTGAGTACCCCCAAAAGCCAGAGCACATCAGTTGAGCACATACCCGGCTACAGAGAGTCTGGAGTGCCAGTAATATATGATTGTTCCCAGATTGAAAGAAACAATACACACAAGCCGATATCTAGGCTAATCTATTTTATTCCAAGTAATTGTGCAGAGACATTCTCTGCTGCCAGCCCGTGTAAACGGTGCTGCCATTTCGCCGTCCGTCTTGCTTCAGGACAAGCAGTAAAGAGAAAGTAAGTGAACTCGAGAGCTCGGATTACAACAGTACATAAATCATAAACATTCCAAGCAGGAAGTGATAACAAATCAACTTTCTCACAGGTCTGTGTGATAGGCAAATGTAATACCATTCTCACTGCAGCTGTGTGTCGCTCGACTTGGACAGAATTCACAACACCCGCTACTTCAGAGGGAGTGTAACCCCATCCAGGGGTGTAGGAAGTGGGGGAGCCGAGAGGGCGGTTCGCCCCAGGTACCACTCGGGGTGGGGGTGGTGACAAGATGGCCCCTGCCTTCCCCCAGCTGTAGAGCGGCCGGGGGTGCGCGCAGTCAGTATGGGCGCCACTCACGCGGCATCCATACGGGCTGCCGCTCTTGCGTGCCGTCCATCCGGGCGTCTGTACGGACTGCCTCTTGCACGATGCTGGACATGCACAGGTAAAGGACCCCTAGACTGTTAAATCCAGTCAAAGGCGACTATGGGTTGCGGTGCTCATCTCGCTTTCAGGCTGAGGGAGCTGGTGTTTGTCCACAGACAGCTTTCCGGGTCATGTGGCCAGCATGACTAAACCCCTTCTGGCGCAACGGGACACTGTGATGGAAACCAGAGCGCACGGAAACACCATTTACCTTCCCTCCACTGTGGTACCTACTTATCTACTTGCACTGGCGTGCTTTCCAAATGCTAGGTTGGCAGGAGCTGGGGCAGAGCAACAGGAGCTCACCCTGTTGCGGGGATTCGAACCGCCGGCCTTCCTATCGGCAAGCCCAAGAGGCTCAGTGGTTTAGACCACAGCGCTAAATGTGTCCCTGCACGTTTAGTAAAACACCCAGTCTGCAGAGGACCTCAAACATAGCTATGATTCCTGGGATCCTCAGCGTATTCAGATGAAGATTGTTTTATTAAGAACTGTCAGGTGGGATTTATGGGACTTTTCAGCAGAGCAGCAAAGTTTGGGAGCAGATTTAAATATGTATGAAAGGAATCCAATGAATGATAGAAGTCCATCATCTGTATGGGTGGAATTAGAGCTTTCAGCAAACTGCAGGTACCCACAGCAAAACCAAATGCTACTTGAAACAGTTCCACTTTCAGCACCAAAATGAATAGCTCGATACACAGTGCTGAATAATAGGGCTTTTAAATAAAAGTATTAGAAGAATATATCAGCAACATGATATAAAACCCAAGACTGGAATTTAAAAAAAAAAAAAAACTTTCACTCTAAAATGACTGAATGATAAGGCGGCACAATATATATGTTTGCCGGATTCAGAGAAATTGTTTTCTTTTTTATAATATAAGTGTTTTATGATGTACTCATACATCATTTCCAAATCAAATGCTAAACAAAACAATCCTCTTCCACTTTTTATTTCAGCTCCAAAAGACGCACCGTGATAGATTTTTTCATTGTTCTGTGCGATTCTCACAAGCTAATTTTTCAGCCAAAACTTTTGTGGCATTCACTAGTGGCAAAGAGAAGCTTCCAGTATCTGATTTCGCACAGTAAATACCTTTCACAAAATGGCAGAAGTAAATCAGGTCAGCGAACTAAATTGGGTCAGCGAAGTAAAACTCCACCATTACAGTTCAATGGAGACAATATCTCACCCACCTCTCAATACTGCTTTGATAATTCACAGGCAACATTAGCCTTCAAGATGGTATCTATCACTGCCTCTTGAGGGAGGGAGTTCCACGGGTTAACGATGTGCTGCTTGGAAAAGCACTCCCTGTTGTTGGCTGCCCCGAATCTCCCAACATTCAGCAGCAGCTTCAGAAGTTCTAGTGTTATGAGAAAGGAAGAAAAACTCAATCTGCTTCTTTCTTGCATTCCTAGCCACCTTCCACATAATCCCCAGAATTTTCTTCCTCATATTGTCTCATGGGAGGGCCGGCCCTGCTCAGGTGTGTGTGAAGCAGGGTGTGTGGCCTCAAAGCAGGTTCTCCTTCAAGGAGAGCACGTATAGTGGTGGGGGCCAGCAAGTCACCCCTCTGTTGCTGGGCGGGATCATATAGATGGCCACTGCTGTGATTGGGTCCTGGGTGTCGTTGGGGAGATTTCTATGTTGCAATTTTGTTATGTACTGAGTTGAATAGGATCCAAAATGCAGCAGTCTGATTGGTCCTAGAACAATAGGAACCAGAATGCAGCAGTCTGATTGGTCCTAGAACAATAGGATCCAGAATGCAGCAGTCTGATTGGTCTGCAGGAGCCACCCAATCCAGCTCCAGGTGGAAGTGAATCCGCAACCTGATTGGCCTACTGGAGTATCCCGGAATTAGCCAATCACGTGGGGCCCATTGTGTAAATAATGTATATAAAGCAGACGTTCTGGGAGAACTGTCTTTCCTCGCTACTATGAGCTGAATAAAGAGCATGAAATCCACAATCGACTCCAAGTATATTTCAAATTTGTTGATGGACAGCCCAGTGACTATATACTGTTTGGCTTGCAGCATGATATTCCTCTTTGCTGCGTGCATCGGATCTCCCGCCCCCCTTCCCTTTATTAGGCCTCTGTGTTTGACCTTGCTATGCCTGTCATGGGGTCGTCTGCTTTTGGGGCAGGGGCCTGGTAGGAATTTTTCCATTTGGCTGATTGGCTGGTGCCATTTAGTTCTTGCCTACTGCGTAGCAATTAGTCACAACTTGTAAGGTTGGCGGTTAGGCATTGGTTATTAATTTGGTTGGTGGAGGGGTCAGGGTTGGCTGTGGCTTCCCCTCCAATGCTGCTGCTGTGCGGGGAATTCCGTTAAAGGAATCCAGGGGCTCGCCATGCTTTTGTCCGTATCCCCCTGTCGGGGGCCAGGGCCACGCAAGAGCCCCTGGGAGCATTTGGGGAGAGGCGAGGGTCAGACCCCCGGCTCCCATTCTCTCCCCAAAGTGTTTCCCCTTTACTGACAAATGTAAGTTATGTCCCCAGCGGGACAGATAGTCTGAACCAATGCCTAAGCAACCACTCACATATTTTGTATTTTAAGAAAGTTGTGGCCAAAATCATGCCAAAAACCTTAAACTTAAATTTCTGTTTGAGGTGTGTTTCATTTGAGGGCTGGTTTGGGGACCTCGACACATAAGAGAGTGCTGAGGGTCAGACATTGTGCGTCCCTAACTAAGAGCCTTCTGCCGATAGATTTGTACCTGCATCTTCCTCCAATTCAAGCTCCCTCTCCAGCCCCCAGTCTCAGGGGACAATGTATATTTTTTTGTGGAGAAAATACATGGGGAAAGTTGACTTCAGCTCTACCGCATGCATGCTTTTTGTGAAATCAGAGCCATTTCCTTCGTACTGGACCATTCTGCAGTCCTTTCCTGAAGAACTGGCCGCCCCCACCACCACCCCACCCTCCTCAATAGCATCCTCAGCTTCTCTTTTGCAGCAAAGCCCTGTCATATCTCTTGATCAATTGAGTAGCTTAACGTTTCCAATTTTATTGTCACCAGCAAAATTTTGTCCCTCCCTAGGCAAAGCCAGGCTCAAAGGTCATTAATAAGCACATTGAAAAGCAATAGTCCCACTGCTGACCTGAAGTCAGCCTAGAAGTGATTTCTCTTCTCTGAAATGGGTGGCAAATCTATATGGACTTTGCTGCTCTTTCCAGTTAACCAATATTTTTCCACCCCCGCTGAAGCCCTATGCCATCTCCATGTGCAATCCTAGGTAGCAAAGCTGTGAACATTGTTTGCAATGTGTACAATGTGAACATTGTTTGCAAGCCATAAGGTAAAGGTAAAGGGACCCCTGACCATTAGGTCCAGTCGTGTCCAACTCTGGGGTTGCTCGCTCATCTCGCTTTATTGGCCGAGGGAGCCGGCGTACAGCTTCCGGGTCATGTGGCCAGCATGACAAAGCCGCTTCTGGCGAACCAGAGCAGCGCATGGAAACGCCGTTTACCTTCCCGCCAGAGCGGTTCCTATTGATCTACTTGCACTTTGACATGCTTTCAAACTGCTAGGTGGGCAGGAGCTGGGACCGAGCAACGGGAGCTCACCCCGTCGCAGGGATTCGAACCGCCGACCTTCTGATCAGCAAGCCCTAGGCTCTGTGGTTTAACCCACAGTGCCAAGCCATAGGAGCCACCAATAAGTTTATCTAGGACCCAGCAGAGAGGGAGTTGAATCCAAAGTACATCAGTGAGAGAAGGGATCTCATCTGAGAGAGAGAGAGAGAGAGAGAGAGAGAGAGAGAGAGAGAGATCAGATCTTGCCTCTGCCATGAAGAATGGCAAGTCAGTCTCAGCCTCACCCCTCCCTTCTGCAACTTGAGCATCGTGATAATGGCCCACCTTACAGGGTTGTTGTAATAGGGCGTGTCATTCTGGGGGTTGAAAACTTTTGCAAATTTCTTCAGTGGGGGGTCTTAAAAGTATCTTTTTGGGTGTGAGGAATTCAACTCTATTATTTTTGCTATTGGACAACATTTAGCTTGGTAAATCTATGTTTGATGAAGAAGTATATAAGCTGCTTTTGGAAAGCCAAAGAATTTTAATTTTACCTTCTGAAAATGTCATGTACCTCGGGTTAAGAACTTAATTCGTTACAAATGGTATCTCACTCCAAACAAGTTACATAAAATGTATAAAACGAGAGATAACCGGTGTTGGAAATGCCAAAAAGACGTGGGGAATTTTTTACATATGTGGTGGAAATGTAAGCGAATACAGAATTTCTGGAACCTGGTTTTTGAAGAGACAAAGAAAATTTTGAAATATAATATAAAGAAAAACCCAGAATCCTTTTTATTGGGGATACTGGATGAGGATGTAGCGGCTCAGGATGAGGAATTATTTTTGTATATAACGGCAGCAGCCAGAAACCTGATCGCTTTGTACTGGAAAAAACAACAGGTCCCAGAAATCGATGAATGGAGAGAAAAATTATTCAATTATATGGACCTAGCTAGATTGACAAACATAGTAAGAGGTAACACCAATCAAAAATTCAAGAAAAGCTGGGAAAAATTTGGAGATTATATGAAAAAAGAATGCCCCACATTAAAATCTTGGTATTATTTCTAATTACTACGTATTAAACACTTTGAAGAAGTAAAATTAGGGAAGGAAGGCTAAGAAGAATCTGGAAATTAAAGTTTCAAAACAGTTTTATTTTAAGTTTAATCTAATTACCTGAGAACACAGTCAGTGGAAGCCACGATGACTTTGTGTGTGGGGGGGGGTGCTTTTATTGGTTTGTTTGTTTGTTTGCTTGTTTCCTCTTTTCCCCCACCCCTTTTTGTTTGCTTAACCTGCAAATAAAATGAGAAGTAAATAGAGCGGTTGGAGATTTGGAGATAGAATTAGACACAGTAACTGGAATATATGATGGAATAGATAAGGAAATGACTCTGTAAATTAGGTAAATCCTTTTTATTCTTATTCTGTTTTATTTGCAAGGTATGCGTACACTGTTTATATATAGTTTATGTGTTTATTTACACATGGCCTATGCGCTTTACGGACTATCTGTTATGTTTTAAAATTCAATAAAGTAAAAAAAAAAAAAAAAAAACTTAATTCGTTCTGGAGGTCCGTTCTTAACCTGAAACTGTTCTTAACCTGAAGCACCACTTTAGCCTCCCGCTGCAGCCACGCAATTTCTGTTCTCATCCTGAAGCAAAGTTCTTAACCTGAGGGTTAGCGGAGTCTGTAACCTGAAGCGCCTGTAACCTGAAGCGTCTGTAACCCGAGGTACCACCGTAATGCTAAATAGAATAGAATCAAAACAAATCTGCAAGTACTTGACAACCATTTTTTCACAGCAGAGATGAGATTTGTACCGGGAACTCTCTCCTTCATAGGTCAGTCTTTTATGCCCAAGTGAGGTGTTAACTGTGTGACTGGCTCTTGCAAGCTTGAGACCAGTTTACTTGCCTTACCCCATATATGGCTTCAATCTGAGGAACTGGCATTGTAAAATTGACCTTTTAGCACCTACACTTCGGAACTCCCTGCCTATTGACGTCAGGCTGGTTCCATCCCTGTACTCCTTTGAGTGCATATTAGGATGCCTGCAGACCTCATTTACAACCGACCAAGTTGGTGGTCATCACTGCTTCTTGTGGGATGAGGATGATCTGCATTACTAATTCTCTCTGGCAACAAACAACCCTGGCTATGGACCCCTAGATTTCTAGGGCCAAGAAAACTGGAAGAAGAGATGGACTTTATAATGGTATGTGAAAGTGGGAAAGAAAAGGGGGGGAGCCCTGGACCCTATGCTTGTTTTGCCTCAATATTATACTTAACACGGGCGAACACACACCCCCTCGAAAAACCACTTTCACTTGGAAATAGCAAGTGGACTTTAAAGACTGAGATTGATTTTGGCAGAAAATATTTGATTTTATATTTATAAACTGTGTGGAATTAAAAATAAGACTCTGAAAGATTTATTAGTAATGGAGGACCTCTGACTTCCGACTTCGCAAGCAATGGCGCTGCAAGAATTGAATTGGTGTGGGGAGCCCGTGAGGCAGAGCACTACTCCATAGATAGAAGCCAGTTTTGGTTGTTTATTGAAATTTGATCTATATTAGAGACTGGCACTCCTGGAAAGGGGTATGTGCAAAGCAAGCGGGGGAGAGTAGCAGCGTGAAGAAGTTTGGTGAACAACAGGACGAGAAGATGGCGACGGTCGGAATGTGGTATTTGGAATTAAGAAGATCGACCTCATCCACACAGAGACATTGTTTATTATAATTTAGCCTGCTTGCTGGCATATATCAGCGGCTGTGGAAATATTGGAAAGAATTTTGAAAAGCAATTGATGGAGGTGATCAGGGAAGCTCTGGCGTCCGAGGCATGGGAAGTCCATATATATATATATATATATATATATATATATATATATATATATATATATATATATGGCATAATTGGAATGTTTCTTTTAATTAGGATTTGTATAATTAATTTGGATTGTAATTTGAAATGTAATTGGGAATAATTCCAATGTGATTTGCTGTGATTTGTATTGGAAAATTCAATAAATAGATTATATATATATATATAAAGATTTCTAGGGCCAAGATTTCTCCCCACCTCCCAGCACCCCACCCAGTTTCCCAGAAAACAATAGTTATAGAAGACACCTGTTTACAATTAGCAGAGGCCGTTTTAACTACCTGTTAGGCTGTCACGTTCTCTTTTTATTGAAGGGGGGTACTAGCTTACTTGGAAGAGGGTCTGGGGGAATAACAGCAGGGTGCGCAGACATCAATACTGTATGTTTCCCCCCTTCAAAAGGCTGCATTACTATGCAATCATTACAATATTTTAATGCCTGGTCTTCAACCTTTCAGACCTTGGAGGAGACACCTTTAACCCCAATTAGCAACCTGGGAGACACTTTTAACTCTCTCTCACACACACTCACTCACTGTAAAATATATATCTTTCTCTCTTCCTTACAGCTGTTCCTATTTCCGCTCTTCTCATTTGGAAAATATTTCGCAACAACAAATAAAGACGCTCTGGCAATTCTGCTGCTAGTGAGACCCACCTTAAATCTGGGTAAGATCCAGTTCTGGTTGGATACTCGTCAGCTGAAGATCAGGGAAATAAACTTCCTCAGATAGCCTGCAAAAAAAGAATCAGTGTGAAGTGTGTTGATAAAGACCCTAGCTCCAACCTCCATGGTTTGCATAGAACGTATGGCTGTTACCTGGTAAGGGTGTTAAGATAAAGGGGGGGGAGTTTTGCTATGGTCCTATAATTATCAACTTGTGGTGAGCATGCAGGTTTTCTCATTGCTAGCACCAGTATAATAGAATACACTCCCTATTGAAAAATGAGAGGTCCCATCTGCATTGGCATACCATCGGCTTCTACAGTCACATCTGCTTGTGCAGGCATTCCCTTGATCTCTTGGATGGAGTCTCCTGTTTTGCTTTCTTTATTGAATGGGATCATAGCTGTCAACTTTCTGATTTGAAAATAAGGGATCTTTCCAAACTTTCAGATTTGAAAATAAGGGATGCCGCGAGGGAGGTACAATGGCACCAAGTAGCCTCGCCACCCTGCGCTCCAGAGGCTGCGTGCAAATGGGTGAGCGAAAGAGCGAGCGCATAGACGGCAGGCAGGCTGGCTGTCTGGTTGGGCGTGAGGTCTGGCTGCACAAGGCATGCAAGCTCCGCCCCCAGTTGGTCTCAGACTCCTTATTGGCAGCCGAGCAACGCAGCTGAGGAGCCTCCCTGGCCGGCAGGGAGAGAGAGGAGCTGCTTCCTTTGAAATCCGGGAAATTTAAGGGATAACAACAATCCGGGATAGCAGCGGGAAACGGCATTGGAATAAGGGAGTTTCCTGCCGAAAAAAGGGAGGGTTGACAGCTATGAATGGGATTGTTTGGTCACCTACTTTAATTATGGGTAACTCTATTATAATGTTTCTATAATTGGGTTTTTATGCCTATAAACCACTTGGAAACCTATTTTGGCATTAGACGGTATAGAAATAAATAAATAATAAAATGCATTGAGAATCACCTATGCTTACAAATCCCTTTGGAATATGCCACCCAAATTCCCAAAATACGTTTATACATTATCATTAGGAGCTGCATCCATGGCCTGAGTCTCCTGGATCTGCCCATGGCTGTCATTTTCACAGAAGCCAGGAATCCATCACTGATTGGTTGTTGTTGTTGTTTTAAGCAAGAATTTAGAATTTGTTTGTTGTGAGATTGTTGCGCTCCATGCAGGAATGTTCAAGGCAGCTAACATCATTAATTAAAAATCATACCATTTCTAAAACAGGCAAAACTCGGGAGGTGTAGCACATGTTGATTCCAATGTCTGTGATCACATTTTGATGAAATGTTCCAATTGTCCACTCACAGGAAAGGAGAAGTTTAGGCCACACCCACACCATATATTCAAAGCTCTATGATACAACTTTAAGAGTCATGGCTTCCTGCAAAGAATCCTGGGAGCTGTAGTTTGTTATGGGTGCTGAGAATCGTTAGGAGACCCCTATTTCCCTCACTTTTCTCAGGTGTTCACCCTTGGCTGACCTATGATTGAGCTCTGGGTCAGCGCTACCTGCAAGGGTTCAGGGAGCTAGTCGAACCAGAGCCTATGCGACCACTCACTTTTCTGTAATCAATAAAGTTGTGGCCTAAATTCTGCCAAAAACCTAAAATTTGAGTCAAATGTGTCTTTATTTAGGGGGGGAGGTCTCTGGGTGTCTTTATTTAGGGGGGGAGGTCTCTCACGCAACTCCATACCCGATGGAAATAGGGATGTCCTAAAATACCCTCCAACATTTACCCGGTGAAAATAGGGGTGTCCTGAGGAAAAGCGGGACATTCTGGAATCAAATCAGAAACAGTGGTGGCTTCTGTTGCGAACCCCCCTTTCTCCAGTCAGCCACTCCGTTACAAATTTATGATTTTCTCAAGGTGCGCAGGATATAACCTTATCCCCTTCCACCTTATCTTTCGAGGTTCGACTTTGTAACCGATCTCCCTTTAAACTGAGGGGATCCCAGTAACGTGAGTGCTCCCCTCCAGCTGCCGTGGCCTGTTATATTTCTTGCTCTGGGCTGTTAAGATGAAAAATCCCTAGGCCTACAGCCTAGGGCAGTGATGGCTAACCTTGACACTCCAGATGTTTTGGGACTACATCTCCCATCATCCCTGACCACTGGTCCTGTTAGCTAGGAATGATGGGAGTTGTAGTTCCAAAACATCTGGAGTGCCAAGGTTAGCCATCACTGGCCTAGGGCCTCCTTCACTCTGGATCCCTCACTGTATCAGCTGCCTAGCCACCGCTAGCAACTCTGTGGCATGTCCAAGGTTTCCACCCTCTCGCCCCTCCTTAGTGCAACTCCAAGACACAAACTATCCCCCTCAGGTCAGTTTTGCCTTTCCACTGAGTTCACTCTATTGAGAGCCTATATATAACGTGCTGGACCAAACAGATGACAATACTTCTTTGCACAATAAGAACAAGACTTTATTTTCCAAAAAGCATAATGGTTTCAGTACTTCATAGTTGTTGAGCTTAGTTTCATTACAGCTTAGTTCTCTATTAGTTTCACAAACATTAACTAAACCTATCCAAAACCTCCCTCAGACTATTCTATCTCCTCCCTCTCCTGCTCCTATCTCACTCCCTCACTCCAACACTCCACACCACCACACACTGAACCAATGGTCGCTCCCTCCTTTTAAACCTTAGAACGTTCCGCCTCCCCAGAGCGAGCTGCCATTCAAACAGTGTTATATAACTTAACCCATAAAATGCTGGGAGAAACTAAACATTCATCTTGCAAAAAGGGTTGATTCGTTACAGCTTCTGTAAATATGGAGCTGTCCCTGGAAAATAGGGACACTCGGAGGGTCTGGGGGTCTTGTCTGGATTATTGGAACTGGATCCCGCCCTCTAAGAGGGATGCAAACTCGCAGGCCATGCTCCTTTCTTGGGCTCGGATTGTCTGCTGAACACCAGCATAAGGAGAACTCTGAAGCCGCAGAGGTCTGCCACGGAAAATGCTGACAAGCCTTTAATGTTCATGGCAGGGGAGCGGGCGCCACCTAATAGCCTCTCAAGACACCTTTCCCCCTCAGAAACTGCGGCTCGCGCCAATAAGAGCCGAGTAAACATGGCTAGTATCTTAATGACCTTTGGGCATTAGCAGATGGCCTTTTCATGATCACAGATTAGCGGTACACAGCCTCTTTCTAATAGGTACTAACAGGTGGCAGGGACACTATTCATTTCTGTGTCATCGAAAGCCAGCAGAACGCCAACCGGGGGGGGGAGGTCTTTGCTTTTAAATGATTGTCTCCCCCCTTTGCCCTTGGTCTTCCACCACAGGGACAGAAGGAGAGGGGAGTGAGTTTAAATGAGAGAAACAGCAGATTCAGGCTAAAGATTAAGGAGCAACTGGAAAAAGCCTAAAAAAAAACCTGTGGGAAATCAATTAAGGCTGTGAACCTAAATGCACTTAACTCAAGAGGAAGGCCACATTTAAAGCACTGTATACTGCTTTAATCGCCATGGCTTCCGCCAAAGAATTCTGGGGTCTGTAGTTTGTTAAGTGTGCAAGAAGTTGTTAGCAAACCCATATATTCCTCTTCCAGAGCTACAGTTCCCAGGATTTTCTTGAAAGAGGAGTTGCTAGTTAAACCACTTTGGGAACTGGAGCTTTGAGAAAGGAATAGGGGCCTCTTAACAACTCTTGGCACCCTTAACAAACTCCACTTCCCAGAATTCTTTGGGGAAAGCCATGACTGTTTAAAGTGGTATCATAGTGCTTTAAATGGATGGTGCAAACATGGTCTAAGAAATGAATTGAATCAAATGCTTAGGATTGCACTGTAATTGAATATTGATCATTGGAACTTGCCTTGTACCAGGATCGCAGACCCTCCAAAATTTCTCTGATAAAAATAGGGATGTTCCTAAGGAAAAGCAGGGGATTCTAGGATCAAACCGGAAACCGGAACAGCTTCTTTAAATCCGGGACTGTGCCTGGAAAATAGGGACACTTGGGCTGGATCTACACTGATCTGTAAAAACGCTATTAAAGTCTATTAAAAAAACGTTATATAGTTCTCAATGCAATTTCCCATTGCTGATAGACTGCTGCTCTGCAGCGCCCTCTGGTGTCACACCTTTATAATGCATTTTTAATATTATAACCGACCAGTGTAGATTCACCCTTGGAGAGTCTGGGGCAGGGGTCGGAAAACTACGGCCGGGGGCCAGATGCGGCCCCCAGGCTTGTAAATCCAGACCTCGGACCCTGCCACCCGCTCGGTCAGCCAGAGCTTGGTGCACCTGCTGGCCCCGTGCTTGGCGCCCTGCTCAGCACTGCTGCTGGTGGTGCGCTCGCTGGCCGTGCTGGAGTCTGGCCCCTCACAAGGTCTTAGGGACAGTTTACCGGCCCCCTGATGAAAAAGTTTGCTGACTCCTGGTCTGAGGTATTGTTTACATGTTCACTTGGGTGAATAGCATCTCCCATCTGTCTTCCAATGCTACCATGATTATCTATAGGAAATGAGTTCCTGGTTTCATTTGAGGAATCCCTGAAAAGCTTCTGAGAAAACCTAGGATTCCGCAGCACACAGGATATTTCTTATCACTGCCTAAGAGTATAATTTGTAACTTGCCAGGTTGGTCCTTTGGCGTCATGCCATTTAGATCGGCACACATCCATCCCCTTGCTGAGTGGAAACTGATATTCTAACTCTTAACAGCTTCAGGATGTGAGGTAAATCATTAGTGCGCTTCTTCTCTTGTTCAGAGAGTGACTTGGTCAAATCCTATAAACTGCCCTGTGATCCTTGGATGAAGGGTGGTATATAAATTTTATAAATAAAATAAATAAATACCTGCAACTCTTTGCCCCGTAGATGAGGGTGGGGAATTCAATTTTGTTTGCATCTTTATGAGCAATGATCTAATTCGTATTTTTTCCAGCCATCATACAAACCAAAAGGCAAATTTCCTCTCAAATTCACGTTTCTTTCTGGGTTTTGCGATGCCAAAAGCAACAGGCACAAACATGCATATATTAGGGGAAATTGTGCATAAAAACGCTTATATTTGTGAAAATAGCATACAGAAATGCATCATATTAAGGCGAACTGCTTGCCAAAGTGTGTATATGAGTCAAGAGTGCAAAGAAAATCTGTCGATGAGGAGAAATTTGCAGTAAAGTCCTGATGAATTTTCATGTTGTCGTTGTTTTTAAATTACCGTGGAAATATGGAAAGCTGAATTTAAGGCCGAGAGGAACAGAATCAGCCATCCCTACCCATGACTTCCTGGTTCCCTTGTCCTTCGTAGTGGAACCTGACAAGCTCCGCCCCTTGGGTGACATCAGACACTATGGCTCCACCCATTACAGGTTAACCCAAGTCGCAAAGGATGTTAGCATCAAATGGGGACTTGGATGACCCTTCTGCTCCATCTTGAAAGTTGGCCTCCATCTCTCTCTCTCTCTCTCTGCATTACGAACCACAGAAATATTCCTATGAGAAGCGTCACACTAATCAGGCTGTTAAATTAAACTGCTCTAAATTTATTTTATGTGATGCATAAAGTTCACAGGCAGAGGCACCCAGAGTAGGATCGCTGACCTTTCCCAGTGAGTCCTGCACCATCTCAGCCTCTCCTTTCCTACCAATTGGCTGCGAACCACTCTTTCCTCCGACAGCTATTCCCTCTCTGCCTCTCCCAGACCTGAAGGATTTATTTTGATGAGTCCCTCACCCACATAATGACTTTAAAATTCCTGAGGTCCATACCTTCGAACGTAGCTGGGAATTCAAGGTAATGCCAATTAACAAGCCAGGGCTCAGAAGCACGGATGGAATTAGCTGTCCCTTCTCCACGGAATACCGTCGTAAGTGGATGTGAGATTCTTGACAGCTTCGGAGTTCAACCTCTTAAATCTTCACATTCTGTGCATACATGCAAGCTCAAAGCATCAGGTGACGGAATTTATTTGTTGCATTTCAAATCAGAACCAGTGAAGGTGGTGAAGGTCCTGTGTGAGTGTCTGAAGGCGGTTGGAGGAGGGATGGCGGCTAACAGATTGACGTTGAATCCTGACAAGACAGAAGTACTGTTTTTGGGGGACAGGAGGTGGGCGGGTGTGGAGGACTCCCTGGCCCTGAATGGGGTAACTTTGCCCCTGAAGGACCAGGTGCACAGCCTGGGAGTCATTTTGGACTCACAGCTATCCATGGAGGCACAGGTTAATTCTGTATCCAGGGCAGCTGTCTACCAGCTCCATCTGGTACGCAGGCTGAGACCCTACCTGCCCGCATGCACACGAAAGCTCATACCAAGAACAAACTTAGTTGGTCTCTAAGGTGCTACTGGAAGGGATTTTTTTATTTTTTTAATTTTGTTTTGAAAAGGTTCAGTGTGAGGAGTTATTTCACAATGTCATCCATTGGGCTTTAGTTGGCCAAGGGAAGTAATAGTACTGCTCTATTCTGCCTTGGTCAAACCATACCTGGAATACTGTGTCCAGTTCTGGGCACCACAATTTAAGAAGGATGTTGACAAGCTGGAACGTGTGCAGGGGAGGATGAGCAAGATAATAAAATCGTTTGGAAACCAAGCCTTATGAGGAATGGTTGGGTGTGTTTAGCCTGGGGGAGAGGAGACAGAGAGGAGATATGAGAGCCACCTTCAAATATTTCAAGGGCTGTCACATGGAGGATGGAGAGAGCTTGTTTTCTCCTGCTCCGGAGGGCAGGACTTGAACCAATGGCTTCAAGTTACAAGAAAGGAGATTCTGACTATTAGGAAGAACATTCTGACAGTAAGAGCTGTTCAACAGGGGCAGGGCGTTTTTTTTCCAGCCGGAACTCACCGGAACTCAGTACCAGCACCTCTCAGGTGGGCGCCATTGCCATTATAAGAAAACAAGGGGGGCATTCATGGCGAGTTTCGGCACCTCTTTTTCTAGAAAAAATAGCACCGGTGAAAATCATAGAATCATAGAGTTGGAAGAGACCACAAGGGCCATCCAATCCAACCCCCCCCTGCCAAGCAGGAAACACCATCAAAGCATTCCTGACAGGTGGCTGTCAAGCCTCTGCTTAAAGACCTCCAAAGAAGGAGACTCCACCACACTCCTTGGCAGCAAATTCCACTGTCGAAAATGCTTACACTGAGGTAAAGAGTGCATAAAAATGCTTATATTAGGGGAAATAACATACAAAAAGTGCATTGGAGCAAATTGCTTTGCAAAAATTCATGTATTGGGGGGAAATGCATGCAATCATGTGCATATTAGGAGACGTCCGCTCAATTTTCATGATTTTTTTTAATGTAAACTGATGTGTAAATGTGGAGATTGGGAAGGAAAAATGAGAAACTAAAAGAAATAAAAATTACCAGATGCATGCATGCCTAGCTCCGGAAGCTGTGAAATCTTCTGAATACCCGTAGCTGGAAAAAGAAGGTGGAATGGGGTGCTTTGGGGCTTGGATCCTGCTCACTGGTTTCCCTCAGGCATCTGTTAGGCCACTGTGAGACAAGATGCTGGACTAGATGGGCCATTCGCCTGTTCTGGAAGGCTCTTCTTATGCAATGGAAAACTCACTGCCAAGGGGTTCTGTGTTCCAGTTCTCCTGCAGTTGACAAAGTTGCATGCAGACAGCCCTGACCTCCATATTTCCTCATCCATTTACAACTGTGTGTAGATCTGAACCCTCATTTACCCCCCAAAAATGGCACATCTAAAAACTGTGGGCCTCGCTGGCTCCAACTCCGCTCTTTATATGTGTGTGTTCAGGATATTTCCTTTTTTTTAAAAAAAAAAAAGGATGACTGAGTAAGGGATTATTTGGAAGCTGGAAGCTGCACATTGAATTTCTGGCAACCCTCTTCCTTGTTCTCGCTGTAGTTCCTAATTGACTGAATGAAGCCTTTTCAACAAAGGTGTGAATGTCAGTCCCTCAGTGGCTCTGCTGTGGCCTACAAACAGCCCATTGCTAAGCAACACTTGGCAACATCCACACTGGGGGCTGAATAGCTTCCCCCGCGGATGCGGAGCAGAAGCCTTTGCCGATCTCCCTCCCTGGCACTGGTGGGCTTGAAAACCATCACAGGAACTATGTTGATTGAACTGTCAGGTGGTAAATGATTGACACAAGGCACAAGTGCTTCTTCTGTTAACGCTCTGGCATGCTGTCGTTGGACTACTTCCTGGGAAATGCCATCCAATTACGGCAGATGTACCACCGAGAGAAATGCCAACCTGTTTTGCGGGGTGCGGGGAAAGAACTAGCGTAGCTCTTTGGTGCCTATTGAGATATGTACCGGCTACATCCAGCGTTCTGTGCATCCAGAGAGAATGGATGGAGAGGGTTGTGTTGCTTACATGGCATCCATCTGTCTCAAAAAACAATGGAGTGCACCTCCAGAGGTGAAGTCAAACCACTGCATTAGCAGCACCGGAGTGATCTCTCTGGGGTGCAAGCCTGGGCAGTCTGTGTGGAGGTCCTGGACTGCCCAGAGGACAAGACCCCACTTTCAGCCTCGCTGATGTGGTCCAAAAGAGAGCAGAGCAATTTGCTTGGCACCATCTTGGCTGCAGGAATCATAGAATCATAAAGTTGGAAGAGACCCCAAGGGCCATCCAGTCCAACCCCCTGCCAAGCAGGAACACCATCAAAGCATTCCTGATAGGTGGCTGTCAAGCCTCTGCTTAAAGACCTCCAAAGAAGGAGACTCCACCACACTCCTTGGCAGCAAATTCCACTGTCAAACAGCTCTTACTGTCAGGAAGTTCTTCCTAATGTTTAGGTGGAATCTTCTTTCTTGTAGTTTGAATCCATTGCTCCGTGTCCGCTTCTCTGGAGCAGCAGAAAACAACCATTCTCCCTCCTCTATATGACATCCTTTTATATATTTGAACATGGCTATCATATCACCCCTTAACCTTATCTTCTCCAGGCTAAACATACCCAGCTCCCTAAGCCGTTCCTCATAAGGCATCGTTTCCAGGCCTTTGACCATTTTGGTTGCCCTCCTCTGGACACGTTCCAGCTTGTCAGTATCTTTCTTGAACTGTGGTGCCCAGAACTGGACACAGTATTCCAGGTGAGGTCTGACCAGAGGAGAATACAGTGGTACTATCACTTCCCTTGATCTAGATGCTATACTCCTATTGATGCAGCCCAGAATTGCATTGGCTTTTTTAGCTGCTGCATCACACTGTGGACTCATGTCAAGTTTGTGGTCTACCAAGACTCCTAGATCCTTTTCACATGTACTGCTCTCAAGCCAGGTGTCACCCATCCTTTATTTGTGCCTTTCATGTTTTTTGCCCAAGTGTAGTACTTTACATTTCTCCCTGTTAAAATTCATCTTGTTTGCTTTGGCCCAATTCTCTAATCTGTTAAGGTCATTTTGAAGTGTGATCCTGTCCTCAGGAGTTGCCAGGCAGAGGCGTACAAGGCGCCACCCAACCATCTTAGGGACTCCATTACCAGATTTGTGCAGAGTTTACTCCTTAGCCCTTTCTTCTCCTGAAGATGTCCCACAAGGCAGCAGAGGTTCAGGATCAGAGTTGTCCTCCTAGATAGGCCACCTTCCCAGGTTGGTGAGCCCCACCTGCCCCTCAATTCCCTCTAGAGCATGTGCAAAAACTACCTTCTAGGGCGCCAAAATGGAGGGGGCGCTGGCCAGCCTGCGCCCCACCCCCTGCCGCCGCCCGGTGCCGCCCCAACCAGTGGCGGAGCAAGCAGGTTGGGGCGAAAACCACGGCGGCGAGGGCGCCAAAATGGAGGGGGCGCTGGCCAGCCTGCCCTCCCCCGCCGCTGCCCGCCGCTGCCCCAACCAGCGGCGGAGCAAGCAAACCGCGGTGGCGGGAGGCGCCCGGCTGGCCAGGGGGCGGGGCACCGCTCCGCAACGTGCGTCATACGCAATGACGTCACGTGGCCTGCCCCCTCGCCTAGGGTGCCAAAATTGCCAGCACCGGTCTGTCCCACAGGGGATAGAACTGACTACCGTCAGTAAGGGGAAAACCCTCTGGAGAGATAAAGGGGGCCGGGTGGTCTGACCCTCCCCTCTCCCCTCAGGCTCCCAGGGCTCTTGCACGGCCCTAGCCCCCGACCGGGGGTTCGGACAAAAGCATATCGAGCCGCTGGATTCCTTTAACGGAATTCCCCGTACACCAGCATCAATAGGAGGGGCAGACACAGTCAACCATACCCCTCCTCCAACCAACATAATAACCAATGCCTAACCGCCAACCTTACAAGTTGTGACTATTTGCTACGCAGCAGGCGAAAACCAGAAGGCGCCAGCCAATCAGCCACATGGAAAAATTCCTACCAGGCCCCTGCCCCAACAGCAGACGACCCCATGACAGGCACAGCAATGTTAACGTAGAGGCCTAAAATATAGGGAGGGAGGGCGGGTGATCAGAAGCACGCAGTCAAGAGGGGGATCACGTTGCATACGCACCAATATATATCCGCTGGGCTGTCCATCAATAAATTGCAACATACAATTCTCTCCAACAACACCAGGGTCCAATCACAACAGTGGCCATCCATACGATCCTGCCCAGCATCAGAGGGCTGACTTGCTTGCCCCCACCGCAACACGTGCTCTCCATGAAGGAGAACCCGCTTTCTCTCTCCTCCACCCCTGGTTTCATCAGCGAGCGAGAGTCCTATTTTAACTGACCTAGTAGTGATAGAGAGTTCTGTTGCTTTCTCTCTTACACCGTATGCAAAGGGGGTGGGAATTAAAACTCATTCCACTCAATCTAATCAGCACGAATGAATAAATGCTTTCTAATCAGGCACCTTTAACCACTATCTCTGACATCTGGGTCCAGCAGCAAGCCATAAGAACTGCCTGAAATTGGAGATTTATTTCCATATCCTGCGCAGAACAAACTCGGTGCTTTTGTTCCTGTTGGCAGACAAAAGAACCATTGCGACCACTCGGCTTGCCTTTTCTCCCCTTCAGCCCCCAACCGAGCCAAAAAGCTGCCTTAGGGATTCAATTTTGCTACTGCTGGTAGAATAAAGATAATTTCAGCAAGGAGGCTGGAGATAGCTCAGCACTGTAACGCAGCGGTACAGCATCTGCTTCGCATGCAGACGGTCCTGGGTTCAAATCCCGGCATCTCCAAGCAGAGCTGGGGGAAAACCACCAAGGTCTCCCAAAGGCATGTTTGCTGGTTGTTCAAACACTCGTATCTTTCTCTCTTAGTGTGATTTATTCTGCTTCTGCTACCCACGGGGAAGGACAAATTGTTTTGCAGAACCCCAAAGGCCAGTCTTCCTCTACTCTGAAATTTCACCAGGACCCATTTGCTGCTACTGCAATTTATCAATGCAATCATAAGGTCTAGAAACTTTAAAAATAGCTCAGCTGGTTAGAGCTTGGTGCTGATAATGCCAAGGTTGCAGGTTTGACAGCTGCAAATTCCTACAATGAAGAGGGCCAGATTAGATGGTCACTTCCAACTCTACGATTCTATGATTCGAGGCTTTGATCCTGAAAGTGCTGGATTCCTCACCAGAGAAGAAAGAATACCTGAAGAAGCATCTCCACCCCCATCGTTCGGCCTTGACACTGAGGTCCAGCTCTGAGGGCCTCCTGGTGGTTCCTTCAATGCAATAAGTGAGGTTACAGGGAACCAGGCAGAGGGCCTTCTTGGTAGTGGCGCCCGCCCTGTGGACTGCCCTCCCATCAGATGTCAAGGAAAGAAACAACTATCTGACTTTTAGAAGACATCTGAAGGCAGCCCTGTTTAGGGAAGTTTTTAATGTTGGATGTTTTATTGTGCTTTTAATTCTGTTGGGAGCTGCCCGGAGTGGCTTTGGAAACCCAGCCAGATGGGCGGGGTATAAATAATAATAATAAATCATCATCATCATCATCATTCTTTTATTCGACCATCAGTCAGAAGAATACATTTGTACAGAATTAAAAACATCTGAGAGAACTTTGAAAAAAGGAAACATAATCCACAATAGAATGGAACTAAACAGATAGCCCCATATCGATACAATCAATTAAAATCTTGCGACGCTTAGAAGCTAAAAAAAGAAATTTAGCCACCAGGGGGGCTGTATTTCTAGTAATATTATTCAGTAAATATAAAACCTGTCTTTCTCTGGGTAGAAAGCTAGATTGACGTAAAAGTGGAGTTATAAGATTTTGCCTAAGTTCTACATAGAGAGGACAAGACAGAAGGATATGTTCGGTAGACTCAACCACGCCCATAATACAATGACAGGTTCTCTGGGCGTATGGAACTCCCTTGTACCTTCCCCACAATACCGCGGAATCAAGGGCGTTTAGTCTAGCCGCTGTAAGAAGTCTGCGGTATTCCACATAGTGGATTTCCGCGAGGTAGGGGGCTGGTGTCATTTGATATATCTGGTCCCCTAGATATCGCTCAATCTCCGGGAGATTGCAGTTCTAGCTTGATTATACATCATGGACTCCAGGAAGAGGTGTGACAATCCACAGGACTGCACCTCTTTTATGACCTCCCTTTCCCATGATGACTGGAAATCATCCCTCAATGTCAAGGGGGCGATGCCCACTGGTTTAAAACAAAGCTTGAGCCATAGCCAAAGCTTCGTCTTCAAGGCCACATATCGTAAGGCTTGCCAGCCGACCAATAATAATTATTATTATTATTATTATTATTATTATTATTATTATTATCATCACCACCACCACCACCACCACCACCATATTGGAGAGTTGGAAGGGACCACTAGGAGTCATCTAGGAATCTTTTGCCCAGTTTGGGGCTCGAACCCCCAACCCTGAAATCAAGAGTCTCACACTCGACCCACTGAGCTATCCAAGATGAGAAGGATACCAGCACAATAACACAGGGGAACCCCTATGTTATTTTTTTCCTTTATGTAGATAACAATGCATGTGAATAAAATTCTGACGGTCCTGGAAACTTAAGGATTTTATTGAAGGCCCAACTTTAATTCAGTCCTTTCCCCAGAACCAACTTTTTTTTTTCATCCCATTATGTCAAGAAATGTATTATCCCTCCATTTGTGTCTGTCAGAACTATTCCCGCCGGGCCCATAGACTACAGGCTCCTGTACTTGAAATTTCCCGAGTACATCTCTCTATCAAGAGTTGCAGTTTTCAGCGAGCGTCTCTGGTGACTTTTGACAATGTTTTACAGAGAACCAGAGCAGGAAGCTGAGGAGTTGAAGGAATTCTTCCATCCCAGCGATGAATATGTAATAGGCCTTTCTTTCGCCGTTCAGCGTTCCAAAAAAAACGTAAGGTTCATTAAGTCTCTCAAAGACAGGAGCTGGGGTGTCGCTTCTGAATGAAGCCGTCTTCGGGACGGTGCTGGCAAATGACACGTTGAGGTAGAAAATATTAATATCCCCCATTAAGGAATAAATTTGTTTAAATGCCCCTTGCGTGGGAGGGCGGGGAGACAACCGTGAATCGTCTCCTAACTTTATATGTAAATTGTCTTTTGCTTATATGCATAAGAATGCTCTTTTGCTATTCAATTCCTCCGTATTAGCGAGCAGGAGTGTAACTAATATATAAAATAAAGTCATTCTCTTTAATGAGAATGCTAAATATTTTAAGGAAATACACGGCTGTGAAATATCGGCAAGGGCATTTTTATACTTAAGTTTAAGAACACTTATGACTTAACCGCTGAATTATTTAGCACACTCAGCCTTGAAGTTCTATTTATGTACGGGGTTTAATGTTCATATGCTTTTTGGTGGCTTTCCCCGTGCTAAGGATTTAGGACCTTTGATTTTCTGTTTATAAAATTTACATTTTTAATCTCTTATTTTTGTGCATTTGCCTCCGTTCGTTCCTACGGGGCAAAATATAGTGCGGGGAGAAGACTGGGGAAGGAAGATCTTCTTCATTTTTCCCTGAGAAGAGGAAAAGGAAATAAAAAAAGCCTGGCGTCTGAAATTGGAAAAAGAAAAGGGTTTTTTAATAGGCCTTGGGACAGATTTTAAGGAACGAACAGGGAGGAGGGAGATGAAGTCCTGCAAACACAAACAACCTCTACGGCTTGAGATCAAGGTGATGGCATCGTAGGGTTCTGAGGATGCTCTCAGGGGGAGCAGGTGCAATAGGGTTGAGAAATGTCTTTAAGGTACATTGACTCCGCCCCAATACGACCACATGCAGCTGTTGAAATGCAAAGGCCACCCCAAATGGGAATATCTTTCATCGATGGGTTGCGCCCTGGTTCTTGCCTTTGATTCTGATTTATTTTATTTTATTTTATTTTATTTTATTTTATTTTATTTTATTTTATTTTATTTTATTTTATTTTATTGAATTTATATACCGCCCTATACCCGGAGGTCTCAGGGCAGGGCAGTTCACATAAAAATATCACAGTATATAAAATAAAAATAAAAACAATAACCAATAATACACACACACACACACACACACACACACACACACACACACACACACACACAAGAGCCACATTTTAAAAGGGTATGGGATGTTGATCAGGTCAACCAAAGGCCTGGTTAAAAAGGTAGGTTTTTGCCTGGTGCCTAAAGGTGTGTAATGAAGGCGCCAGGCGAACTTCCCTGGGGAGAGCATTCCACAGACGGGGAGCCACTGCAGAGAAGGCCCCGTTCTCGTGTTGCCACCCTCTGGACCTCTCGAGGAGGAGGCACACGAAGGAGGGCCTCAGAAGATGATCTCAGGGTTCGGGTAGGTTCCTATGGAAAGATGTGGTCCTTGAGGTATTTAAGAACATAAGAAGAGCCCTGGCTGGATCAGGCCAATGGCCCATCTAGTCTAGCATCCTGTTCTCACAGTGACTACCCAGATGCCTGTATAAAACCTTCAGAAGGACCTGAGCACAATCGCTCTCTGCCGTCCAGGGTTTTCCATCAACTTGTATTCAAAGGCATGGCAGATGTCAGGGGCTGGACTGAGGAGGAATGGTGAGGACTGTCCCACCCTCTTCTCCTGAACCTTCCTGAAAACAGGAGGACAGTATAGATTTAGATCAGTGGATTGCCGAAGGGCATAGTTCATAGGCTGCAGGAGTTGGGAAATATTGGAAGAGGAACAGCAGGAAGAAGATGAGGAGGAGGAGGAGAGACAGCTGACAGACTCAGTGTCCTTGGAAAGCATTCCTGACCCCCCCCCTTTCCCAGGACCAGATGGGCATTGATGGTAGTACAACAGAGAGCTCAGTGGCAGAAGGCTCAGATTAGCTGACGCAGGACTGATATAGGATAGGAGAGATGAAGGGGGGTGGGACTTTACATGGAGCAACACCATTTCTAGAGAGAGACCCCATTCCTTTGTCTCTTGCTGTGATTATGGAATAAAATAACTGGTAAGAGCTCTTCTTTTTTTATCTGCTTCTTTG
Organism: Darevskia nairensis; assembly: GCA_034642065.1. Taxonomy (NCBI): domain Eukaryota; kingdom Metazoa; phylum Chordata; class Lepidosauria; order Squamata; family Lacertidae; genus Darevskia; species Darevskia nairensis. The sequence goes on along the minus strand of JAWWNI010000386.1, from coordinate 2,483,887 downwards.
ATGCCACCAGGGGAGGGATCTGATTCCCCGAAGCCTGACAGCAGCAGAGGTAGAACATAGCCATCGTGTATTCCCATCCCATGGGGGGGGGGCGTGCTCTCAAGTAGGATCATGGCCCTGAAAGACGTGTGTTTGGGGGCACTGTGCTCTCCTGCGAGTCATGTGAGAGCAGCCAATCAGGCTCCTGGATGAAGTGAATCCGCAACCTGATTGGTCTACAGGAGTAGCCTGGAATTAGCCAATCACGTGGGGCCCATTGTGTAAATAATGTATATATAGCAGACGATTTTGGGGAAAGATTCATTCCTTGCTACTATGAGCTGAATAAAGAGCATGAAATTCACACTGGACTCCAAGTATATTTCACAGAACTTACCAATTATTATTTTTTAAAGATTGGCCTGTATCTCTTCCATTGAAAAGGGATATTTCTTTCTCTGCTCTTGGTCCTTGATGGAGGGTCTTTTTGGTCCTATAATTGGGGGGGGGGAGAATCATGCAAAACAGGAAAAATACATGGGAAAAATACAAAAAAATTTTCATGCAAATGAAAAATATGCATATTTGCTACATTTGCCTCATTTATGCAAGTTGCAGAATGCAGCTTTTTGTGCTGCAAAATTTGCACTGTCCAGGTGCAGGATATTAATTTTTTTTTATTTAGCAGGGTGTACACAAATCCCTGGCTACAGCCAATATCATTTCACCCAGGTGATATTATTCAACCTAGTTAAGGGAAAGTATTTATGATGAACGCTGGTGTTCAGTCGTTGACTTCAACTTGCTTAATTCCACTTTCCTTCACTGGGTTAAGGATGTTGGCCTGTTAGATGAGAAAAGTTGCATTAGATGCTTCCTCCTCCAGAGAATTAGGGTTAAGCGTAGAAACCACCAGTCTGCTTGGGGTTTCTTCCCAGTGTTTGCCAAGCTGAGGATTCTGCAGCAGAGGTCACCGAAAGGTTAAGCAAAGGGGTAATTCAGTGGAATAGTTTTATGCTCAGGAGAGAAAGGATTCCCAAGAAGTAATCTTGGGGGACCACTCCGGTAGAGTCTCTCGCCAGCGACCTTGACGGAAACAGAAGGTGTATAAAATCAACCATGTCAAATGAGAGAGAGAACCTTTCCCAAGGGACACGCCGAGCTCTAATCTTGCAAAGCACATCTCAGAGGATCAAACCCTCGTTGACTACATATTGCTCAGCTGGGATTAGCCCACAATTACGTCCCAACGAAGGAGGTTTGTCTTCCTGTCCACAAGGGCATTCCTGAGCGTTGCGGGAAGCCATAGAATAATACAAGACGCGGTGAACGGTGGAGATGATTGAGACAAGATACACAACCATCAAATGATGTGTAAAAGAACGGCAGCTGTAGCAAAAAGAGTGCAGCCTAGACGGACCAATAGGCTGAAAGCTACTCCAGTGCTGTCAGTCTGGTGAGTTTTGTACCTGTGTGGCCCAAGAACCCACTTCCCCTCATGCCCGGCTCCTGGAAAAAACAGACTGGACAATATCGTTTTGGGTCAAATCAGGCCAAAACAGATTACATATGTAGAACTGTGTGAGCGGGTAGCAACTGGCCCGATTTAAACATCCAAGAGGTGGACCGGAGTGAAGACTGCAGGCCCAGTGCAGTCCACCCCAGGGGGTGGAGCCAGCCAAGCAGCCTGCCCACAATTGGCCAATTTGTGATCAGGCTGCAACCCTCTTCCCCAGACCATTTTGGTGTCATTTTTCCCCTCTCAAATTATATTTATTGAGTTTTAAAACATATAAAACACAAAAAAACAAAACTTAACATCGTACATAATAGACAATACAAAATACAAAATACAAAAACACAAACATACATCATAATTTCCCTTTCATTGTACCTAATCATGTTGGGGTGCCTTCCTCACGTCCCCCTTACTGCGTTTCATTGTCAAACATCTTTAGTAATTTCTTGCCATCTTTAAATATTATTTGTTATTATCACTTATATCCTTTTCTTGTAATAGTCTTAACCTAAAATCATATATCTATATTACTTAAATCTATTTTTCTACTCTGTAAGCTGTCATTTCTTCCAACTTTTTTCATTCTTTAAATCTTACAATAGTTCTTTAAATATACTTTACATTTTTTCCAGTCTTTTTCCACCGTCTCCTCCCTCTGGTCGCGGAGTTTTCCTGTCAGTTCGGCGAGTTCCATATAGTCCATCAGACCATTTTGGTGTCATGCCGGCCAGGGAAGAAACCCAGAGACACATCCCCTCTCCAGTTCATGTCAGACTAGGGGGCACCATCCCCGCAGTGCTGCCTAACCAATTAAGGTAAAAGGACTTTTCAATGTGACCCAAGTCTTTAGAGTTGTGGCAGTGTTGTGCGATTGGGTGAGTGGCCAAACACCAAGCACCTTGGCAAATATTGAAAACAGACCAGGGGTAATTCAGCATATAGGCCAGGATGAGGTGAGGATGTGTGTATACAAAGTTATGCAAGCTTTTGTAGATCACTCTTGACCCTCCTAGAGGACGGTAGGTAGCCGTGTTGGTCTGACGCAGTCGAAATAAAATAAAAAATTGTCCAGTAGCACTTTAGAGACCAACTAAGTTTGTTCTGGGTATAAGCTTTCAGGTACAGGCACACTGAAGTATCTGAAGAAGGTATCTGAAGAAGTGTGCATGCACACGAAAGCTTATACCCAGAAAAAACTTACCTGATCTCTAAGGTGTGGCGCTGTGGGTTAAACCACAGAGCCTAGGGCTTGCCGATCAGAAGGTCGGCGGTTCGAATCCCCGCGACGGGGTGAGCTCCCGTTGCTTGGTCCCAGCTCCTGCCCACCTAGCAGTTCGAAAGCACGTCAAAGTGCAAGTAGATAAATAGGAACCGCTCCGACGGGAAGGTAAACAGTGTTTCTGTGCGCTGCTCTGGTTCGCCAGAAGCGGCTTAGTCATGACGCCGGCTCCCTTGGCCAATAAAGCGAGATGAGCGCCGCAACCTCAGAGTCGGTCACAACTGGACCTAATGGTCAGGGGTCCCTTTACCTTTAAGGTGCTACTGGACAATTTTTTAATTTTTTAAAAATTCCTCCTAGAGGAGTTTTCTTTTCCAGAAAACCAGAAGCGTATGTTCCCTTTAGATTCCTAACTGACCAAAATAAAATAGCAAGCCTAGATTGGAAGCAAGGGGACGAGACTGGAGACCAAAAGAATCAACCACATCGTAGAAAACAGCCCTGGTACACATTTCAAAGCATAGACGTACTTGAGTGTTATTTCTTCAGTCTTCCTTTTCCTCATACATTTTTTCCTTCTCCTTCAAGCATGGCAAAGCAGCATTTCCTGATTCATTTTATTTTATTTTCTCCCCCCAAATAATGTTTTCCGATAGGAAGTGGCCTTTTTTACGTCCAGAAGCAGCCCAGGCAATCTGTCAGTCTTCCCCTGAACCTCTCGCTAGACAAAGGCCGAGCGTAGCAAGCGCCACAATAATGTCGACACAGAAATATTACAAAGTAAAGGCTTATAAAATAATAAAAATTCTACTTAGTTCAGATACCTCCCAGTGCCTTTGGCAAAACACCTTAAGCATTCCACATAAGGCGGGCATTGTCTTCATAAGATGGCACCTCATAAAATGGTATTAAATATCACCGACGGGGGCTTCATATTTCATCCGGCAGGGTTTAGGCTAGACATGTTCTATATCACACATTATTAGAATGACATCTGCTTTGCAAGTCCTGTACCCAGGAGCATACCTTGATAACTCATTTCAGCGCTCCTTCTCGGAGGGCTTCTGTGCCTTCATAATACCTAATATGTTTAACTCATTTTGAACAGAAGTCTAAAGCCTGTCCTGGCCCTCTGGCCACAACTGTAGCTGTCAGGCAAAGGAGTCAGCTATCAAACATTACTCATTTATCATTAGCAGGGATGCAGCTGTACAAAGGAATCCAGCCACCACTGTGAAGAGCTGTCAACTCGTCCCTGTACAATACTCGCCTCTCTCAATGGGGCGTTTTGCAGTTCCCCTCCGCAGAGCCTTCTGCAGCGCTAAGGATATATGGGCAGCGTGCCTTTATTTCAGTGCTTTCGCCATAGGGCACGTCGCATGGTGTCTTCATTTTCAGGCCACATCTGCACTATGCCTTTGAGGCAGTGTCTTAGCTATAGTAGTAACAACAACAACAACAACAACAACAACAATAATAATAATAATAATAATAAATTTTATTTATATCCCGCCCTCCCCGGCCAAAGCCGGGCTCAGAGCGGCGAACATCATACAAGTAAGACAATGCATAAAAACAAGCGGTCAATAAATTAAGATAAGTTAAAGGTAAAGGGACCCCTGACCATTAGGTCCAGTCGTGTCCGACTCTGGGGTTGCGGTGCTCATCTCGCTTTATTGGCCAAGAGCCGGCATACAGCTTCCAGGTCATGTGGCCAGCATGACAAAGCTGCTTCTGGCGAACCAGAGCAGCACACGGAAACGCCGTTTACCTTCCCACCGGAGCGGTTCCTATTTATCTACTTGCACTTTGACGTGCTTTCGAACTGCTAGGTGGGCAGGAGCTGGGACCGAGCAACGGGAGCTCACCCCGTCACAGGGATTCAAACCGCCAACCTTCTGATCAGCAAGCCCTAGGCTCTGTGGTTTAACCCACCATTAATTCAAACAAATTAAAATATTATAAGCACCCGTGAGCAAGCTGGGAACCTCCTTCGTGCTTGTTCTTATACAAGGAGAAAATGAGTTAGACTGAACCCTGACCAAATAATTAGAATAAGAATAAGAATAATAAATTATTATTTATGTCCCGCCCATCTGGCTGGGTTTCCCCAGTCACTCTGGGCGGCTCCCAACAGAATATTAAAAACATGATAAAGCATCAAACATTAAAAACTTGCCTAAACGGGGCTGCCTTTGGATGTCATCTAAAATTCAGATACAGGTAGTTGTTTATTTCCTTGACCTCTGATGGGAGGGAGTTCCACAGGGCAGGTGCCACTACCGAGAAGGCCCTCTTGCCTGGTTCCCTGTAACCTCACTTCTCGCAGTGAGGGAACCGCCAGAAGGCCCTCGGAGCTGGACCTCAGTGTCCGGGCTGAACGATGGGGGTGGAGACGTTCCTTCAGGTATACGATATCACAGAATCGTAGAGTTGGAAGACACCCTGAGGATCATCTAGTCCAACCCCCTGCAATGCAGGAATATGCAGCTGTTCCAGATGGGGATTGGTGTTACTGCTTTAAACAGCCATGGCCTCCTGCAAAGCATCCTGGGAACTGTAGTTTGTTTGGGGTGCTGAGCGTTGTTAGAAAAAAAAACCCTATTCCCCTCACAGAACTACAGTTCCCAGAGTGGTTTAGCAATCAATACTCTGGGAACTGTAGCTCTGGGAGGGGGACAGGGTCTTCCTAATGATTATCAGCACCCTTAACAAACTTCAGCTCCCAGAATTATTTGGGGGAAGCCATTGAAAGTGGTTCCATCACGCTTTAAATGTATGTTGTGTGTCCCCAGTTACTCTATAGCTATATCTATCAATAAACTTTAAAACAATAATCCTTACCAAAGACATCCATAACAGGGCATCCAGCAAGAGTCATACTCTTGAGTAGACCCATTGAAATTAATGGGCATGGGTGAACTCAGGTTCATTAGCTTCAGTGGCTCTGCCCTGTGTGTGACTTAGTTGGAATATATATAGCTTTTAATTAAATTAGACTCATCATCAATTTGATTTTAAAAGGAAAACTATCTATTGCCAGCTCTGCTGGACTTTTGGATTGTAAAGTGCATTGGAGAAAAAACATCTCAAAATAAATTAAGAAAGAAAATATGTTTAAGGAGCAACAATTACCTAACCAGGGTCTAGTTAATGCAAATGTCAGATTAAGGAAGGTTTTTGGGGGCTCATCAACACTTCTGCTTGTCCTGCTGCTTCCCCTGGGGAAACTCACTATTTACCACTGAACAAATGGCACTTGGTTTTTCTATGGATTGACGATGTTTGCTCTGATTCAGCAATAAATAGCAAGGTTTCCCGGTGAAAGCAGTTGGACAAAAGAAAAGCCTTTCGCACCCAGTGCAAGTAGATAAATAGGTACCGCTCCGGCGGGAAGGTAAACGGCGTTTCCGTGCGCTGCTCTGGTTTCCGTTGCACCAGAAGCGGTTTAGTCATGCTGGCCACATGACCCGGAAAAACTGTCTGCAGACAAACGCCGGCTCCCTCGGCCTGTAAAGCAAGATGAGCACCACAACCCCAGAGTCATCTGTGACTGGACTTAACTGTCTGGGGTCCTTTACCATGTGTGTGTGTATGTGTGTGTGTGTGTGTGATTTTACATATAATCACATTACGTAACATCGTACCCTCTTATTTTATCGGTAGACTCATAATCTGGTGAACTGGGAATAAATTTTAAAAATATAATAATAATAATAATTTATTATTTTTACCCCGCCCATCTGGCCGAGTTTCCTCAGCCACTCTGGGCGGTTTCCAGTCAAATGTTAAAACAATACAAATGTTAAAACCATGCACTGGTTGGAGAAAATGGACAGAGGAAAGCTTTTATCCCTCTCTATAACACTGGAACTCCAGAGAAGCAGAATGTTGGAAAATTCAGGACAGATAAAATAATTTTGTCATGCAGCACATAGTTAAACTATGGGGCTTGCTCCCCCAGGGGGCATCAATGGCCATGAACTTGGATGCCTTTAAAAGAGGATTAGACAAATTCCTGGAGGAGAAAGCTAATGATATCTACCAGTCATGATGGCTGTGCTCTACTTCCACAGATCGAGACAGCAATGCCTCCAAATACCAGCTGCTGAAAAGCAAAGGACAGGACAATGGTATTGTGTTCGAATCCTGATTGCAGGTTTCCTACAGGCATCTGGCTGGCCACTGTGAGAACAGGATGCTGGACTAGATGGGCCATTGGCCTGATCCAGCAGGCTTTTCTTATGTTCTTACGGTATTACGTTATCTATTTTTAAGAATCACACTAATAAAGTTGTGCATTGTTTCTGTCTGTAGTTCCTGATGAAGAAGTTCCCAATTCTGAAATGTAAAGAATTTTGTGTCCTAGAGCACCAGAGCTTGCATCCTCTTTTTATTTATTGAACAAAAATTATATACATCTTAGGTGTTAATAATGCCACTAAACCAGGCATCCCCAACCTTCAGCCCTCCAGATGTTTTGAACTACAATTCCCATCACCCCTGACCACTGGTCCTGTTAGCTAGGGATCATGGGAGTTGTAGGCCAAAAACATCTGGAGGGCCACAGGTTGGGAGTCCCTGCTCTACACAGTTGACAGGCTTTTTGCCCTGCTCTTTTAAGGGGCTGATCTCCCTCACTTTCAATTCTCCTGCATATATTTCAAGCAATGGTTAACAAATGATTTCTCCCAGGCAGCCGAATTGGTGTCAGGGTGATGGGGGTGGGGTGGAGGACATGACCACCTGTACAGTGTTTGACACATCTCAGAGGAAGGGTGGGCCACAAATGTGATAGATAACCAAACAACAAATATAGCATGGGAAAACCGGCAGTCCACTTAAGAGCTCTCAAGTATGAATCCAAGATACTGTGCAGCCAATTTCAAAACAATGTAGTAACCACCTTTGATGTCCCTATTTGACCACTTTCTCTGTTCGTTCTGTTTCCTCTTAACCGCAGGGCCTTCCCTTTCTTGCTCTGCCCTGAAGTCTGCTCTTGGCCCATCTGTTTCCTCAGCCAGATGTTTCCCTCCATCACCAAACCTTCCCCAGTATCGTTGAGCCACATAACTTCCACTTTTTTCGGCATGTCCCCTCAGGACCTCCTTACTAGAAGGCTGGAGACCACGGTGAGAAAGTGGCGTCTCCTTGACAAACGGCTATTGCCTGTCACTGGTCAAAATATATTCTGTCCGTAGCTGTTTCCTCCATGCACACACAAACACAAAGCCCCTTTTTGTTGTTGCTGTATTTCTATCCCCTGGACATAACGTTTGAAGAGATCTGAGGAGGCCTGATAAGGGTCAAACGTTATAGTCCTTCTTCCCATTTATTTATAGGCATATATGCAGTCAACCATACCATAAAGTATCTCAACGGTGAACAGTCTTCTTTGGCGATCACTCGTAACCAAGTCAGATTGTCTTCCATAAACACAATTTTAACAGTGAGTCGGTAAGTGACTGTGGAGGCCAATTCTGGATCCACACGTTCTTCCACAGTAGGGACATAGGTAGGGCAGGAATTGATCATGGTGAGGGTTTGCCAAGCATGCCTTCCTCTTAGCCCATTTCTCCATTTCATCCTGAGTTCGAGCGTCTTCAAATTCCATTTACAGGTAGATAGACGTGTTGGTCTGTCATAGTCAAAACAAAATAATAAAATTCCTTCCAGTAGCACCTTAGAGACCAACTAAGTTTGTTCTTGGTATGAGCTTTCGTGTGCATGCACACTTCTTCAGATACACTGAAACAGAAGTCACCAGACCCTTATATATAGTGAGAGGGTGGGGAGGGGTATTACTCAGAGGGGTGGTGGGAATGGGTGATAGGCCATTCCATGACACCTTTGGTAAAGGCTGTTCTCCAACAGGAGCGTTTGCAGACCAGTGTTTCCCGAGAGCCAGTGTGGTGTAGTGGTTAAGAGCGGTTTTAAGGCTTGCCGGTTTCTGGGAGATGGAGGGTCTGGGATGCTTTCTAATGACAACGTGTGAGCCTGGTGTGAGCCAGTGTGGTGTAGTGTTTAAGAATGGTGGACTCGTAATCTGGGGAACCGGGTTCGCATCTCCGCACCTCCACATGCAGCTGCTGGGTGACCTTGGGCTAGTCACACTTCTCTGAAGTCTCTCAGCCCCACTCACCTCACAGAGTGTTTGTTGTGGGGGAGGAAGGGAAAGGAGAATGTGAGCCGCTTTGAGACTCCTTCAGGTAGTGATAAAGTGGGCTATCAAATCCAAACTCTTCTTCTTCTTCTTCTTCTTCTTCTTCTTCTTCTTCTTCTTCTTCTTCTTCCCAGTGGAGAGATTCTTTTGTTGACCACCACCATTACGCTTTCCATTTTAAAGTTCGGAATAGAGTAGTTGCTTTGCAATGCAGTTCTGCAATCACAAATGCATATACCAGTGTATACTGAACTTATTAATGTATACATTAGTGAAAATAACAAACACAGGCAATCTTTCAGATGGCACTGATCTTTAAAGCAGAATCATTTCCCTAGCTAGGGGTGGGGGAGAATTTCGATTCGCTTTGTGTTTAAAGGTGAACCTTACCAAATTCACACTTTCTGAAATGACGAGGATGGGGACACAGCCATCCTTAAAAATTTCCACTTATCTGAATTTTGCAATGCAGTATACACAAAAATGCATACATCTGGGGAAAGCGTGCATGAACATATTTATAATAGCGGCACAGTAGCATACAAAATGCATTGTTTAAGGAAAAATATGTGCATTAGTCAAAACTGCATAAGATTATTTATTGGGAGAAATTCACATGAAAGTGCTGGTGAATTTTCACGAGGATTTTTAAACATAAAAATAATGGAAAATTGCTGCAGAAATGTGGAGATTTGCATTTGAGACTGGAAAAATGAGAAACATAGTGACTCGAAATGGTACTTGAAAGTGATGGTTTCGACCATTAAATCACTACAGGGTTGGGGCCCGTGTCATTAGTTCAAGTTGATTATTCCCAAGAAACCTGAAGCTTTTCTTTTAGGAATTATAGATAATGATGTACCAAAAGAGTTGCTTAACTTACTTACCGTACTTTTCCATGTATAAGACGAGGGATTCTTACTCAAAAATAATGTTTAAAAACGGGGCTTGTCTTATACATGGGCAGTGCATTGTGGGACCAGGTGATTGGTTGCAGCCACAAGCTGCAGCTTATAAGCAGCGATTTGGTGGGTGATTGTTGGCTGCGTCCAGGGTTGGTTTGGATTGGCTGTTCCTGTGTTAACTGGGCAGGTGATTGGTTGCTGCATCAAGGCCTGCCTTGGATTGGCTGTTCCTGCGTTAATTGGGCGGGTGATTGGTTGCTGCATCAAGGACTGCCTTGGATTGGCTGCCACTGTGGCAATTAGGCATTCAGTTTTCGGCTCGTGTTTGTGAATGGGCAGACACATGTCAACTTCTGCGATGCGAGAGACTCTGAGCTCTTATCATTTGGGCATAGCTGTCAACCCTCCCTTTTTTGCGGGAAACTCCCTTATTCCAATGCCGTTTCCCACTGCTATCCCGGATTGTTGATATCCCTTAAATTTCCCGGATTTCAAAGGAAGCAGTTCCTCTCCCTCCCTGCCTGCCAGGGAGGCTCCTCAACTGCGTTGCTTGGCTGCCAATAAGGAGTCTGAGACTGGCTGGGGGTGGAGCTTGCATGCCTTGTGCAGCCAGACCCTCACGCCCAACCAGACAGACAGCCTGCCTGCCTTCTACGCGCTCGCTCTTTGCTCACCCGTTTGCGCGGAGCCTCTGGAGCGCAGGGTGGCGAGGCTACTTGGTGCCATTGCACCGCCCTCACGGCATCCCTTATTTTCAAATCCGAAAGTTGACAGCTATGCATTTGGGTTAGTGATTTTCTTCATCCCCCCCCAAAAAAAGCCCAAGAACCTTTAGCAACCCCCCTCCCAAAGCCCAACAAATTTGCACAATCATTCCCCCCAAAAGTTCTGGTAATATAGCCATCTGCCCCCATTTTCTAAAATTTAAGTCCCCCCAAATAGGGGGCGTCTTATCCATGGGGCTTCTTATAGATGGAAAAGTATGGTATGTATGTAACAGCAGCAGCAAGAATACTGTATGCCCAAAGGTGGGAAGAAGGACAGGTCACAACAAGGGAAGAATGGCTTTTAAAAATGATGGAGTGTGCCAAACTGGCAAGATTAACAGCAAATATGCAATAGCAAAATGATGAAAGATTCCTTGAGGAGACTTTTTATTGAGAAAGAACTATTACAACGAGATGAAAACGCGAGTAGGACTTGAAATATGAGCAACTGTGTTAATTATTAAGATAATAATTATCTTAATTAAGGTATTAAGATAAATAGGTTAAAATGGATTATTGAATATTCTACGTGAAATATGCAGCATTTAAGGGCAAATATGGAAACCATGAAAGGGGGGCGGGGAGGGAAGTCAATGGAAAAAGTAATTCACGGTCTATGTTAAAACCTGTGAAGTTTTTTTGTGTGTGTGAAAAATCAATAAATAATATTTTTTTTTCCAAAAAAAATGAATGTTTGCCTACACCCGAACTGGAAGAACCTATGGCGCTTCATTTCTGGTTGGGCAACAGCTCCCATCAAATTCCCAGAGATGCCGTCATTCCGGTGCAGAAATCTCCATTGTTTTGCAGCAAGATAGCTTCAGGAAAACAATGAGAACACACCTGCCCTGCTCGGCGGGTAATGATGCATTTTATTTTCTTTAAGTCTGAAAGTACGCTGGCACAATTAAATATAGATGAGCCGAGTCTCTTGATTGACTTGGAGTCTGCAGGCTGGGCCTGGCAATGAAACCCCCCGAGGGCCACACCCCCTGGTAGGCCCAGGGCTATGCCTTTCAAGGCAGGACAATTATAATTAATTGAGCGATCTGACAGAACGCGCACCTCCAGACATAGCACCTGCGAGTGACACGGGGCCCTGTATCAGGAGCAAGGCAGGCCACGCGAAGGGTTAATCCGGGTTGGCTGCAACAAGGACAGAAAATCAGGCCTGTGGCTATTACGGCTTATTATGCTGGAGTGCTCAAGAAACAACCTTGCAATCTTCCCCTCCACACACAAAAACACACTTTATCCTCCCCCCCCGGTTACTGTTGTTATGTAGGTAGACTTGTGCCCCCTATTCCTGCCATCCTCCGTTTTAATTAGTGACACGTTTTCTGCGGGGATACAGTAAACCGTGCAGGAATACATCACTCTTGGCTGTGGGACTATCAGTGCCGTTCACAAGGGCAGAACGCAGCAAACTCGGTTAGGATTTGGGGGGCAACCCCACTGTGAAATTCAGCCGTTTTGCTTGGGGTCAAGAAAAAACTTTGGAAGCAAATGAGGATACGCCTGCCAGGGGAGTAATCCCATGAAGAAGAAGAAGAAGAAGAAGAAGAAGAAGAAGAAGAAGAAGAAGAAGAAGAAGAAGTAGAGTTTGGATTTGATATCCCGCTTTATCACTACCCGAAGGAGTCCCAAAGTGGCTGACATTCTCCTTTCCCTTCCTCCCCTACAACAAACACTCTGTGAGGTGAGTGAGGCTGAGAGACTTCAGAGAAGTGTGACTAGCCCAAGGTCACCCAGCAGCTGCATGTGGAGGAGAGGAGACGCAAACCCAGTTCACCAGATTACGAGTCTCTTAACCACTACACCACTACACCACACTGGCTCCACTACACCACATGGAGGAACGAGAGCTCCAATCAAAATAACAAAAGTTCCCAGGAAAAGTATTCTTCACCTTCCCGGAGCCCAGTTCTCCAGCGTCGTGATAAACTTTAGGCACCAGATGAAAGTGTGATTTTATATTCTATCATCAGGTGGCATTAAAAAAGATTGATTTGCAGCTGGTTTTTTAAAAAATCTGTTGGTTGGTTTTGTAGCTTATTATTATTATTATTATTTAAATATATATATTGGTTGGCAGCCATCTGTCTCTCACGCCATCCAACCATCTTAGGGACTCCATTCCAGATTTGTGTAGAGTTTACTCCTTAGTCCTTTCTTCTCCCAAAGATGTCCCACAAGGCAGCAGAGGTTCAGGATCCTTCTCCTAGATAGGCCACCTTCCCAGGTGGATGAGCCCCACCTGCCCCTCAATTCCCTCTAGCAAGACCCACCCCCTCGGCCTCCCAAGTGCCTCCTGACCATCTTAGGGACTCCATTCCGCATTTGTGTAGGGATTTCCTTCTCTCAAAGATATCCCGCAAGGCAGTAGCAGAAATATATATATATAGAGAGAGAGAGAGAGATGCATTGCCCATTTCGGTCTACTCCTCTGATAAAAATGCTTCAATTGCTCTGCCTGCAGTACCATGCCTAGGGGCACTGCTATTGAATGGCTGCTAGAGAGAAAAAGGGGGAAGAAAGTGAACCCCTTTTAAGAGCATGAGAAGATCCTGTTATTGTTTATCTAGTCCAGCATCCTGTACCCACAGTAGCCAATGGGATGCCTATGGGATTCCTTTAAGGAGGACCTGAGTGTAAAAGCGTTTCCCCCCCCCTGTGTTTTTCCAGTAACAGAAGCATTACCGCCTCCAACTATGGATGCAGAGGACAGCCATCATAACTGGTCCCTGTCGATAGCCTTGGCCTCCATGAATAGATAGTTTATCTATGTGTTGCATGAATAAGTGCTTTGTTGTGTTTATCCCGAATTATCCAATGTTTCAGCATTATTGGATGTCTCTGAGTCCAGGTGGTATGAGAGGTATGAGAGAGGGAGGAAACTTTTCACGGTCTACTTTCCTCATGTCTTGCAGAATTTTATACACTTTAATAATACATTTTATACACTTCTGCTTTAATTTTCTCCACCCTTCAACTCAACAATGAAGGGTCTACCATAGCAGGCATGCACACAACACACACAAAACTATTTTTCTGCAGTTTGATAGACTTCTTTCTCAGCAGCCTCTCTCCCATGTCTGCAATTTTCAGACCAGTTTCCCACAAAACGCAGGGGGAGATTAAGGGAATCCTTTTTTTAACCACTCTAAACCTCCAAAAGCTGCCCTTCCAGGAAAACCCCTGCAGCTTCTGAAATTTGGCAGAATTCACCGCTTCATCAAGGGGCTACAACTGATGTAATTTTAATTCAATTCTTCCCACTCAAAACCAAGAAGTTATACAGCCATACCTCAGGTTGTGATCGCTACAGGTTGCGCGTTTTCAGGTTACGCATGTGCAGAAGCGCCGAATCGCATCACGTGCGTTCGCAGATGCGGCGCTGCGGGTTGCGGGTGCTGCGGGTTGCGAACGTGCCTCCCGCACAGATCACATTCGCAACCCGAGCATCCACTGTAGATGGTTATTTTCCACCATAAAAAAAAATAACAAAATTAATGGTGCCAACAGAAAAATGAAAAAACCTGAACCAATTGATATGTAACTTGGCAGGCTTAGTCCATTCTATAGAGGAACACTATGCAGTGGTACCTCGGTTTTCGAACGTCTCCGTTGATGAACATTTCGGTTTCCAAACGCCGTAAACTCAGAAGTAAATGTTTCGGTTTTCGAACACGCCCCGGAAGTCGAACATGCCACACAACTTCTTCTGAGTGCAAGATCCTGAGGCCTAGCCGTCAGCTATTGAGTTTTCAGTTTTTGAATGTTTCAGAACTTGAAAGGTCTTCCGGAATGAATTACGTTCGAAAACCGAGGTAACACTGTACCTGCAAATTCCATCCACTTTGGACAAAATGGGAAAAAAAATAGCCATGGTACGATTTCCCTGTATTAGGGAAGGAATGAAGCTTTGTTTTTCTGAAGCAGATTGGGGCTTTGAACCCCATGCTGACTTGGATACCCCCGAAGCACTCTGGATTAAAGTAGGATATTTTCCAAAGTGCCGAACTGGCGTCTAAGCCAGATCTTGTGGTTGGTGCACACCCAATATAAGCAGCATAAACAAGCAAATAAATTCCCAAGTTGCCCTAAAGTTTTGACAAATGCAAGATTCAAAGTCAAATTTTGAGTTGCTGCTAGAATGAAATATCTAAGGACTATGAAAGGCAGTGTAGAGTGGCAATAACTGTAGCTGATATTTGTTTTTTTCCAGAACATCTCTATATTTGTATTTTAATTTTTTCTCTTATTTAAAGTACAAGAAGAAATATTAGGATATTTCCTGACATTTCCTGTCCTTTTAATTGACAAACGGTGCCCTGCACACCTTGGCTGTATACACACCATATATTTAAAGCATCCTTGAAAGAATCCTGGGAACTTTTCTTAAGGAAGCTGGGAATTGTAGCTCTGTGAGAGGATTTTTTTTTTTTTAGGGTGCTTTAAATGAATGACATGAAGCAGGGGCACAGGGCCACCCATCCGGGGTGGGTCAGATGTTGTGCCCCCTGGTGGACTGGGCAGCGGTCAGTCCCTTCGTCAGCCAGCATTTAATCAAGGGAGTCTCTCCTTGCTAACTAGCCCCAACCTGGGAGCGGAGATAAGGCAGAGATATGTGAAGCCAGGAGCAGCACTGTGTCTCCTTGCCTTCCTGTCCTTGCAGCACGGTGCTCTGGGCAACGCAGCTCCCGGCTGGTTGCCCAAGAAAGTATAAAGACAAGGGAAAGTTTCTTACCATCCTTTTTTATTTCAATCTTTACAGAGAGAAGCTATAAAACCCAGCCTCTTGGATAATGGCATTGTCCCGAGTGAATCTCCACACACCCCATCTCTCCCATTTCCTCATTCATCATTCTCATCATCTCCTCTATGAGTGCTGCTACATGCCCTCTGTCTTTGAGCTCCTTGCTCTCTTACTTTTAAGGCTCGCCGGTTTCTGGGAGATGGATGGTCTGGGATGCTTTCTAGTGACAACGTGTGAGCCAAGTGTGAGCCAGTGTGGTGTAGTGGTTAATGGTGGACTCGTAATTTGGTGAACCGGGTTCGCTTCCCCTCTCCTCCACATGCAGCTGCTGGGTGACCTTGGGCTAGTCACACTTCTCTGAAGTCTCTCAGCCCCACTCACCTCACAGAGTGTTTGTTGTAAGGGAGGAAGGGAAAGGAGATTGTTAGCCGCTTTGAGACTCCTTCGGGTAGTGATAAAGTGGGATATCAAATCCAAACTCTTCTTCTTCTTCTCTGGCTCTCCCATGATTTCCCAGCTTTTCCTCTCATCTGCTTCGGGGCTGCAACCTCCCTCAAACCCCTGTTGTAAATCTATACAGTGGTACCTCCGGTTGCGGACGGGATCCGTTCCGGAGGTCCGGTCGGATCCTGAGGTTTCCGCAATGTGAGGACCGCTTCTGTGCATGCGCAAGAGGGTTACATAAACAAGAGGGTTACATAAACAGAGGTACAAATGTACTGTCTTCCTCCTCCCTGGAAGGGTCAGGATGAGGAGGCGGTCTCCACCATTCCTCCTCTGCCCAGTCCCTGACATGCACACGTTCCCACCTTCCTCTTCCTCCCTCCCTCTTTGGTGGGCAGCAGCAGCGCCCTTCCCCTCCCTCCTTCTCAGCTGGCCCAGGGGTAGGGCATGTGTGGCCGTCCTTTCAGTGGCCACGAAAAGAAGGAATAGGCGGTACCGCGCCAGCCTCAAAGGCTCAGCCTGGGCATGGCTTGCCTCCCCATGGCTCCAGCCTCGATGAGGGAACCTGTCTTGAGGGTGCCAGGTTAACGCCTCCTCAGAAATTTGCGCCTGGGACTCCCCACGCTACGCCGCTGGTGTGAACACTGCCTTAGAGACCTTACATGAAACTGCTTAAATCCAGAATTTTTTTAACTATTGCAGATAAATTAGGGGTGGGGGAAGCCTGGAGCTTTAAAATGAGTGGAGATTGCCTCCTCACTTTGCTTCGAAGTGCTATAAATTACATGTCCTAGGGAAGTTTTGCTAGAAAAGCCCCTCTAGAAAAAAAAGGAAGTGTCATTTGTGTGGTAAATAGCACTGGAGCCAAATGTGTTATCACAGTGAAATCTCGCAAGAAAGGAAGCATAGGACGTTCAGTTTTGCAGTGAGCACAGAGGGAAGCAAGTCTTGTAACATCCAAGGCTTCAATCCTATGCACACTTACTTGGGAACAAGACCCACTGGACTTAGTGGGGCTTACTTCTGTGTAAACCTGCGTAGGACTAGGCTGCAGATATAGGAACAGGTATAGGTAGACTTTTGGAGAAATAGGCAAACCTTTGAATAGGGACGCGGGTGGCGCTGTGGGTTAAACCACAGAGCCTAGGGCTTCCAGATCAGAAGGTCGGCGGTTCAAATCCCCATGACGGGGTGAGCTCCCGTTGCTCGGTCCCTGGTCCTGCCAACCTAGCAGTTCAAAAGCACGTCAAAGTGCAAGTAGATAAATAGGTACCGCTCCGACAGGAAGGTAAACGGTGTTTCCGTGTGCTGCTCTGGTTTCGCCAGAAGCGGCTTAGTCATGCTGGCCACATGACCCGGAAGCTGTACGCCGGCTCCCTCGGCCAGTAAAGCGAGATGAGCGCCGCAACCCCAGAGTCGGTCACGACTGGACCTAATGGTCAGGGGTCTCTTTACCTTTACCTTGAATAACTTAAACCCAAAAATGTTTAGCTTTGCCTCCAGGCTGCCCATATTTTGTGGGAGGAGGAATTCGGTCGTCTACCGGAAATTTAGGTTTGTCCATTTCAGGTGGTATAAAGTACTTAGGAGCTCTGATAGAAGAAATTCCCATTTGAAGAAGAAAGTGGCAGGAAATTGAACTGAAATGTGTGGGATGAACATTGGACTCATGGGGAGACGTATAACTTCTACACAAGCAAATCTAGATGAAGTCAGGATGAATAGTCATTGTCATCAAACTGCCCCACATTCAAATCAGAATGAATGCTCAATAAACAGGCTGTTTGGTGGATTTATAGGACTTTAATAGTCATAACTAGCTCTTTAAATGTAGACCTAAACTGATTTTTTTCAGGCACCTATAATTAATTTGGTGTTAAAAATTGCCTTATCTAGCTCTGTCCTTCCAGCTGAGAAATGTATCCATGTCTCTTAAGTGAATTGTTTGCCTGCAGAATTAGTTTATTTTATTGGCAGGAAAGAAATGAGAAACCCTGGCAATAAATATGGGAGTCAAATGTTCAATAACCAAAGAGACCAAGGACTTAGCATTTCCAGTTTGTCTTAGTGACAGGTAAGATTTTATTTCTGGCTCGCAAGTTCAGCGAGTGTCAAAATGTTCAGCGTGGGGCCAAGTCCACTTTCTTGTTGATGTTTCCATTTTGCAGGACACCTCATCTCGGGCTTGACATTCCCTGTTCTTCAACTGGTACCTGCATCATTCCCCCCCCCCCTTTCTTTCGCTTTTGAAGAGAAAATGCCATGCTGTCCCATCCCATTCTGTTTGCAGCGGTATAGCGTGTTCTCCTTCATGGAGAGCACGTGTTGCGGTAGGGGCCAGCAAGTCACCCCTCTGGTGCTGGGCAGGATCGTATGGATGGCCACTGTTGTGATTGGACCCTGGGTGTTGTTGGGGAGAATTGTATGTTGCAATTTATTGATGGACAGCCCAGCGGATATATATTGGAGGGTTTGCAACGTGATCCCCCTCTTGGCTGCGTGCTTCTGATCACCCACCCTCCCTCCCTATATTTTAGGCCTCTGCGTTGACCTTGCTATGCCTGTCATGGGGGCGTCTGCTGTTGGGGCAGGGGCCTGGTAGGATTTTTTCCATGTGGCTGATTGGCTGGTGCCATCTGGTTTTCGCCTACTGCGTAGCAAATAGTCACAACTTGTAAGGTTGGCGGTTAGGCATTGGTTATTATGTTGGTTGGAGGAGGGGTTATAATTGATTGTGTCTTCCCCTCCAATTGTTGCTGGTGTTAGGGGAATTCCATTAAAGGAATCCAGGGGCTCAATGCTTTTTGTCTCAACCCCCGGTCGGGGACTAGGGCCTTGCAAGAGCCCTGGGAGCCTGAGGGGAGAGGGGAGGGTCAGATCACCTGGCCCCCCTTTATCTCTCCAGAGGGTTTTCCCCTTACTGATGGTCGTCAGTTCTGTCCCCTGTGGGACAGATAGTCTTAACCAATGCCTAAGCAACCACTCACATTGTTTGTATTTTAATGAAGTTGTGGCCAAAATCATGCCAAAAACCAAAACAAAAATTCTGACTGATGTGTGAATTATTTGAGGGGTGGTTTGGGGACCTCGACACGCAATACTTATTCTCCATTCAGCAGAGATTTGAGAGTCGCTGCTCAGATTGCACTGAATTGAGGGATGGGAAATCATTTTCAGACTGAGGCCCTCATACCCTTCTGCACACCTGTCCGGGACCACATGATGGTGGTGGGTGGAGTTAGGGACAAAAGTGGGCGGGGCAACAACGTGGAAACTTACCCATGCTCTTCTTCTACAAGCTTGCTCTCACTCACCTGTCTGTCATATTCTTGCACTCCAGCATCACAATGCAGCATAACTCAAGGACTGTCTACATGAATGTCCTAACACAGGGGTGGGGGACCGTTTTCAGCCAAGACATTCCATCCCTGAAAAGTACATAGAGGAGAAGTTGGAAGAATGGAGATGTTTGCCACATCCTCTTTAAGTTCTATGCGCTATGTGATTTTCAAAGCTCAGAGAAGCACCTGATCAGCTGAACATGAAGCAGAGTGACGGAGAGGGCTGGAGCGAAAGTGGGGTGATCTGGGAGACTGGGGTGCCACAAGAATCAGGAAAGTGAAAGGATGGCGTGTCGGAGAGAGAGAATGGATTTCTGTGGTGAGGGAGGGAAAGAGGGGGGAAAAAGATATTGGACACGCATGCACAAACACAAATGCCCTGGCTCTGGAAGAAGGATTACAACTAATGCTGGAGGCGCTGTGGGTTAAACCACAGAGCCTAGAGCTTGCCGATCAGAAGGTCGGCGGTTCGAATCCCTGCAACGGGGTGAGCTCCCGTTGCTTGGTCCCTGCTCCTGCCCATCTAGCAGTACAAAAGCATGTCAAAGTGCAAGTAGATAAACAGGTACCGCTCCAGCGGGAAGGTAAACGGCGTTTCCATGCGCTGCTCTGGTTCGCCAGAAGTGGCTTAGTCATGCTGGCCACATGACCTGGAAGCTGTACGCCAGCTCCCTCGGCCAATAAAGCAAGATGAGCGCCGCAACCCCAGAGTCGTCCGCGACTGGACCGTAATGGTCAGGGGTCCCTTTACCTTTAACCAAGCTATAGTTTAGGGCTCAACTCTCTTGTGGGCCCCAAAAAAATTTAAAGGGAAAAAAACCTGGATGTACATTTCCAAAATATTAGGTGAAAAGCAAATAAAATAAAACCTACATGCAGCAACAGTGTTTTGTGTTGTGCATGGACCTATTAGGTCCATAAATTACCATATAGCATATATTCAACAACAAAAAAACAGCGACAATTTGTTGTTGACAAAGGACAGCTGGACATATAAAGGGCCCCATTACCTTCAGTAGCTTAGGGCCCCATCAAACCTAAATCCGGCTCTGATTAGTACCCAGAAATGCATTTTATCAGTGTTGGCTCATGTGCAAACAGCATCTCTGGCCACAGCAGACCTGGTCACAGGGGTCCACGCTCTGGTCACATCCAGGGTAGGCTGCTGTAATGCACTGTATGTGGTGCTGCCTTTAAGGATGGTCTGGAAACTCAGCTGAGTCTGAGGCTGCCGGAGTCCTTGTGGGTGTGCAGCAGTTAGCTTCAATAGTGCCTGTATTATCCCGGCTGCCGAGTCTTCCAGCATGTTGCCAGGCCCAATTGAAAGTGATGTCTTTAACCTTTAAAGCTTTAAATGGTTTGGGCCTGTGCTATCTGGAGGTACTCGTGCCTGCATGTTGAGATCTCTATCAGAAGCCCTCTTGGGGTTGCATTCAGCTGTGGGAAACGTTGCGTTAGTTTTCCTGATTATAATGCTAAGGCTTCCGTCCTGTTTTCTAACGTTCCTTTCACACTGCACGCAGTGCCTCTCGGGTTGTGCAGCGGTAGCTTTTTGATCGAGATCTCCAGCAAGTTGCGCTAAATTTTGTTCACACCGGTGGGCATGGTGCGACAAAACAAGGAGCGTCACTGGGCAACACTCTCCCAACCTCTCTGCACCTGTGTGGTTCTGTTCACCCATGAGAACAGCAGGAGGAAACTGTACGCCGATATATACACCCCACCCCTGGCTATCTCAACACTTTGCTCCTGCAATTTTCCAGATTTAAAGGGACTGAAAATGGACTCTCCCCACCCTCTGGAGTCAAATGAAGCAGAAATAAGTGCTAAGCGTGTACTATATTCCATTAGTTTTCTGGAAGTAGCTTTTACATTGTGTGAAAGCTCGGATATGATGAAGGTGGCAGGTTCTCCTTCATTGGAGGTTTCTAAGCAGAGGTTGGATGGCCACCTGTCAGGGATGCTTCAGTTAAGGTTCCTGCATTGCAGGGGGTTGGACTAGATGACCCCCGGGTTCCCTCCCCTCCCCTCTACAATTCTACGAGTCTATGGTTCCCATGTGGAAATTAACGGGTCAATGTCATGAAAATGGCATAAACTGTTGTGTGAATGCTTCTTAAAATATTGCACCCGGAACTACTGTAGTTGCCACCCAAACCACCACAGAAGAGCATGAAACTCCTTCTCATCCCTGAGACTTTGTTTCTGCATTTAGTTTAGGGGGTTTTTAAGCAGCTGAATTTCTCTGCTGGCACATGTACAGTTTACGGTCAGCGGGAGACACCTACATCCTTTTCCATGTACAGGTATGGAGGGCACCCAGCTGTAGAATCGAGGTGGGTTAAAAAGATAATCAATGACTGTTTTGATAAGAAGAAGAAGAAAAGTTTGGATTTGATATCCCGCTTTATCACTACCCAAAGGAGTCTCAAAGCAGCTAACATTCTCCTTTCCTCTGTGAGGTGAGTGGGGCTGAGAGACTTCAAAGAAGTGTGACTAGCTCAAGGTCACCCAGCAGCTGCATGTGGAGGAGCGGAGACATGAACCCGGTTCACCAGATTACAAGTCTACCGCTCTTAACCACTACACTACATAGCTGTCAACTTTCGGATTTGAAAATAAGGGATTTTTACAAACTTTCAGATTTGAAAATAAGGGATGCCGCGAGGGCGGTGCAATGGCACCAAGTAGCCTCGCCACCCTGCGCTCCGGAGGCTGCACGTGAACGGGTGAGCGAAAGAGCAAGCGCATAGATGGCAGGCAGGCTGTCTGTCTGGTTGGGCGTGAGGGTCTGGCTGCACAAGGCATGCAAGCTCCGCCCCCAGTCGGTCTCAGACTCCTTATTGGCAGCTGAGCAACGCAGCTGAGGAGCCTTCCTGGCCGGCAGGGAGGGAGAAGAGCTGCTTCCTTTGAAATCCAGGAAATTTAAAGGGATATCAACAATCCGGGATAGCAGCGGGAAACGGCATTGGAATAAGGGAGTTTCCCACAAAAAAGGGAGGGTTGACAGCTATGTACCACACTGGCTCTCACTTATACACTTTTCCGTGTATAAGACGTCCCCATGTATAAGACGGCTCCTATTTTGGGGGGTTCATATTTAAGAAAATGGGGGCCGATGGCACAGAGTTGTTGAGCTCTTTTTGCGGAGGGTTGCCCAGAGCTGTTGAGCTTTTTTGGCTGGGAGGGTTGCACACATTGCAAAATCCACCTCTCGTCTGTCTCCTCACTGGCATAAGCTGCCAATTGCCCACCCAATCGCTGCAGAGTCTGCCAATCAACACCACCCATTGATGCAGCAACCAATAACATGGCAACCAAACATCCAGCCTATGCACTACCCATGTATAAGGGGACCCCCATTTCTTAGCATTATTTTTAAAGGAAACAAAACCTAGTCTTATACACTGAAAAGTAAGGTACGTATGACACCGACCTGGCATTCCTGGTGCTGTATAACTTATCAATTTTTTTTAAAAGGAAATATCATGTACTGTGTAGATCAGGGGGAGCCCACGCAGAGCACAGATGGGAAAATGTGTGTCCCGGTTTGGGGACTCAACATGTTGGAGGGTAGGATAAAATAGGGCTGCCTATTTTAGCACTTCAAATTGTTCCCAGAAATGGACTGGTGGCCAGTGAAGTTGCTTTAACAGACCAGTAACGCCGGCTTTTCACGAAACTACCCTGCGCCATTCACCTTCTTTAAATAAATAAAGAAGGAGAATTAAAAGACCGGGGCATAATGAAGACCCGGGCTTTCCCATCATGCACCGGGAGGCTGTGCTCGCCGCCAGATAGCAGGACTTTGGAGCCGCCTGAAATTGCACAGCCCCCGATGGCGTGTAAGAAAGTGTAACGGGTTCATAATTGCAACCCTTTCATTACCGTCTCCTCAGTTCCCGGCCCACTAATGTCAAGAGCGCCGTCTTTGTAGCGTTATTGGCATTTTTCATCATATTCATGAAGTGCAGGTCAATTTTCTTCAAAAGGCTCCCATCGCCAAGTTGCCACAAAGACAGACAGTAATAAATTCTACTAGTGCACTCGTGAAGGCTTCGTAGCTGCGAGCTACAATAAAAAGCAATGAGCCGGGTGTCACTAAGTAACTCCAGTTTACACTGCATTTTCTCTCTTTTATTGAAAACTCAGGATATGAATTTATTAATGAATACACAGGCATACTTTGATGGGGTGGGGAGAGGGAGGGAGAGCAAAAGGGGAGGTGGTGTTGGGTAGGGGGCGAAGAGAGAGAGAGAGAGAGAGAGAGAGAGAGAGAGAGAGAGAGAGAGAGAGAGACCAAGTCAATTTATTTGATATTCACACAGTGAGTGCCTACATTGTATTGTTTCATCATTTATGGACCAGCTTTGCTTGTTAGGCTGTGGCCCTCCAGGAGCGAGAGAGAGGAGGGAAGGGGGGGGGGAGGCAAGGCTTATATAGCAACACCTTGACGTAGATGTACAGCTGCTCTCTCCGCGCTTGTCTCACCTTTAGCCCTGTCTGTCTACTGCAGGCTTTCATTTTCCGCATTCATACATCAATAAGCTTTGCATGCTGACACCTAATTTTGCAGGCTACTTTGGTTATGGAGGCTGCTTCTTTGCATATCACTACCCACCCCTTCTGACATCTCCTGGCTTTAAAGGAGGCGAGAATAGAAGGAGCCTTGGTTTGGAGGGGGTGGAGAGAGAAGGAGGAGAAGAAGAAGAAGGAGAAGGAGAAGGAGAAGGTGGTTTTCTTTTCTTCCAGGGCCTAATCAGGAATTTCTTTCTATTTGTCAGAAGCCGATCTGCCAAATCAAGTTTAATTGATTCAGCTGTTGTTTTCATGCACTACTTTCTCTCTCTCTCTCTCTTAGTATGCTATTTTGAAGGTCTAGGCTGGTGTGTTGTTGTTCTTCAAACAAATGGGAGATCTCTCCTGAAAGATAAATATGGGTGCCAATTAGTTAGCATTTCCATCCCAGTTAAACCTCATTTTGAAAGGATTCTTAGGTATGTTTTTTTTCCAGATAGATAGATATCAAAATCCAGTACCCATTGGCATCTAAGAATCTTGACCTGGTCCGTGACGGGTGGCTGCAGAGGTCAAGAGGTCAGTTTCATTCCCTACTTGGCTCCTACAATTAGTTCCTAAATTTTGCATAAAAAGAAAAGTTGCATGTTGTGTATGTTTTATTTGCACACACACACAAAGACATAGGCAGGCACAAAGACACCAAGGCTGTCCCCCAATTAGCAGAGCCTTAGCTGATGCATCTCGTGAGTTTTAATTGATTTGTCAATTAATCTGCATAAATTTCCATATGAAAAACAACAACCGTTCTTAAGGGGGAGGAGGACGTTATTTCTTCAGTGTTAGATAAAGCATGGAATGCATTTAGATAGTCACACACACACACACACACACACACACACACACACACACACACACACCCCTAACCCATTTGGAATATTCATAAACATTCCATTGCAGACACTGAGTCCATGACTTGGGAGGTATCATTCCAAAATAATGAAGGCAAATTTCTTATGGTCTACAGCAAGCAAAGTTTCAAAACTTCCAGTCTGGGTTCAACTCAAAAAGGGGGGGGTGCTTTCATGAACATTTGCAACAGTGTTGAAAGGTCCCTCCCTTCTTCCTGCTTTTTTAAAATGAGTCAAAAGTTGGTATCTATTTTCTTAGTATCTATCTGCAGTCAGGAAGGGTTGTGCCAGGGATCTGCCTGCCCCTGCCAGTCCAGCTCTGAGTATTTACAGAGAGCCGCAACCTGTGTTAACAACAGATTCGTCTTTGAGTGAATCTGGCAGTCCCGTCTCGGGGAAGGAGCAGTTCGTGGCTGGGAGCCAGGGAGTGCCAGGTGTCCAGGGAGTTACTGGGAGACCTGGCACCACCCAGCAGACTCACTCGGAGGGGAGGCGTCAGTTCCGGCGCCTATCTCACGTAGGAGGAGAAGGCGGCAATTCAGGATGCCGAGGCTTTGGTGTTGGCGCCAAAACAGGAGGGAGGCACTTCCGGATTCTGCTAGTGACTGAGCAGACATGATAAAACTGAGCTCTGCACTGTAAATAGCTTGGCACTGAATAAAAAGATTTAAAGACAAATGGCTTGGCATTCCTATTGAACAACTGATAAGAGAACCTGACAGGTTGTAAGAAGTCATTGCCACCTGCATGAAGCTTTCCATTCAGCTGCAGCTCATCTTCTGCCCAAAGCTACGTTGTTTGCTTCACTTACTGCTGTTGTGAAATTATATAACTCTGACACCCGAGACTTTTGTTTCGGATCACCCTCCAATTCTTCTGATAGTAAAATTTTCTATCTGCTTTTAATATTGTATTTTTTATATTGCTGTAACCTGCCCTAAGACCGTATGCTGAAGGGCAGGTAAGAAATCCAATAAATAACTGAGACCAATTTTTTGCTTTGTTCCTCATAGCTAGCTCCCACTGTTCTGTCACCTTCCTGCGTTCTAGCATCCCATTCCAATACAGCTCTCAGGACTGTTCCTATGAATGTCCTAATGCAGGGTTGAGGAAGCTTTTACACTGTCATTTTAACGGGTGAAACAATTTTTTGCAAATCTCTCCAATGAGGGATCTTAAAAATATGTTTTCAGCTGTGAGGAATTCAAATCTGCTATCATTTTTGTGCTTGGAGAACATTTAGCTTGGTAAGTCTATGTCATAGCTGTCAACCCTCCCTTTTTTTGGCGGGAAACTCCCTTATTCCAATGCCGTTTCCCGCTGCTATCCCGGATTGTTGATATCTCTTAAATTTCCCGGATTTCAAAGGAAGCAGCTCCTCTCCCTCCCTGCCGGCCAGGGAGGCTCCTCAACTGCGTTGCTCGGCTGCCAATAAGGAGTCTGAGACCGACTGGGGGCGGAGCTTGCATGCCTTGTGCAGCCAGACCCTCATGCCCAACCAGACAGACAGCCTGCCTGCTGTCTACGCGCTCGCTCTTTCGCTCACTCGTTTGCGCGCAGCCTCTGGAGCACAGGGTGGCGCGGCTACTTGGTGCCATTGCACCGCCCTCGCTGTATCCCTTATTTTCAAATCCGAAAGTTTGAAAAAAAACCTTATTTTCAAATCCGAATGTTGCCAGCTATGGTCTATGTTTGATGAAGAAGCACATAAACTGCTTTTGGAAAATCAAAGAATTTTAATTTTACCTTCTTAAAATGTCAGGTAATGCTTAATAATAATAATAATAACAATAACAATAACAATAACAATAACAACAAACAAATAATGCACTATAACTGCAAGTACTTGACAATCATTTTCTATGCAGTTTGACACACATTTTACTTACCAAGCAAAACTAAATCATATTGAGTCAACCAAGATATCTTTGGAATTCCCAAGTCATAGAATCAAATAATAGCAAAGTTAGAAGGGACCACAAGGGATATCTAGTCCAGCCCCTGCAATGCCCAATGTGTGGCTTGAACTCAAGACCCTGAGATTGAGATTCTCATGCTCTACCGACTGAGCTATCTATCGCTTCCCAGCTCAGGTTGCAACACAGCATTTAGTACCTCACCTCATTTTCAGAAAGTTACAGTTGAAAAAAAAATCAACATGGCCTACTTTTATAATAATATAATATAATAATAATTTATTATTTATACCCCGCCCATCTGGCTGGGTTTCCCCAGCCACTCTGGGCGGCTTCCAACAAAATATTAAAATATAGTAGTCCATCAAACATCAAAAGCTTTCCTAAACAGGGCTGCCTTCAGATGTCTTCTAATAGTCAGATAGCTGTTTATTTCCTTGACAACTGACGGGAGGGCGTTCTACAGGGCGGGTGCCACCACCGAGAAGGCCCTCTGTCTGGTTCCCTGTAACCTCACTTCTCGCAGGGAGGGAACAGCCAGAAGGCCCTCGGCGCTGGATCTCAGTGTCCGGGCTGAACGATGGGGGTGGAGACGCTCCTTCAGGTATACAGGACCGAGGCCGTTTGGGGCTTTCAAGGTCAGCACCAACACTTTGAATTGTGCTCGGAAATGTACTGGGAGCCAATGTAGTTCTCTCAGGATCGGTGTTACGTGGTCAAGCACAACCATCTCCCTCTGAGCCAGTGCCCTGGCTAAACACAGACTGCAATGCTTTTCTCTGTACATTTGACCCAACCAGACCTTGTAACAAACAGGCCGTTTCTCTTCCCAGCCCATCGCAACGACGGGCCTCTTGCTCGAGTCATCCAAAGCGGGACCTCATTAGCAGATAAACAGGTTAATAGTAAAGGTAAAGGGACCCCTGACCATTTGGTCCAGTCGTGTCCGACTCTGGGGTTGCAGCGCTCATCTCGCTTTATTGGCCGAGGGAGCCGGCGTACAGCTTCCAGGTCATGTGACCAGCATGACTAAGCCGCTTCTGGCGAACCAGAGCAGTGCATGGAAACGCCGTTTACCTTCCCGCCAGAGCAGTTCCTATTTATCTACTTGCACTTTGACATGCTTTTGAACTGCTAGGTGGGCAGGAGCTGGGACCGAGCAACGGGAGCTCACCCCGTTGCAGGGATTCAAACTGCCGACCTTCTGATCGGGAAGCCCTAGGCTTTGTGGTTTAACCCACAGCGCCACCTGGGTCCCTTAAACAGGTTAATAAAGCTCGACAAATGCCGAGCTTTTGCAAGCAAATAAACAAACCGACGACGATGGCAAAAAAAAAAACAAAAAACCCCAAACCACTTGCTATCCAAATCCATTTGCATCTTCCTCCTTTTTTATTTTTTCCGCCTAGCAAAGGAGAAAGTTTGTCAAGCAAGACTGATCAGAAGGATGCGACTCGGTGACAGGACTCGTTGATTTATTTTTGTGTTGCGGAAGGTTCTAACAACCGCGGCTGCTCAGAGTCGTCACAGAAAGGCATTGTGGGAGATGTCGGCAGCTTATGACAAGCCCCCTGCCTCTGAAGACAGACATTTATTAGGATACATAATGTGGATGAAGCCGATTCGTACCTTGGCATGCTGATTTTCCATAACTGTCACATGTGATGATAGCTTCAAGTTTTTCCCTTCACGGACAGTCCCCACCACCACCCCACCACCCACAAAAAAACTCTATAAGGGACAATATCGATAATACTGAGTATTTCACACAGAGAGAAGGAGGCAAGCTATAGACAGTAAGGGAAGCTGTTGGGCCTAGCGCTGAGGAGCGTGCCATTTTAAAACACGAAATCTGTTCTTGCAATGTTTGCAAGAGGAGAACAAGGGGGGGAAGACACTTTCAAGTGTAGTTCGTCGCTCTCTTAATGAGGGACGGGGTCTTCTTAAGAGCCAGCCGGCAACTGTGGAAGAACACATACCCTCAGTACTTGACGTCCTCAAAACAGCTGACAGTTTCAGATAAATCGGCTTGCATAGAGACTCCCCTCTTCGCATCACCTGGAGTGACAGAATAGTGCTAATTTCATTTGAGGGAGGGAAGTGGGGAGGAAAACAAAAGACACTCAGAGAGAGAAATTCATATGTCTTCGGCACGTTGAGCCGTCAGTGTAAAATTAACCAAACTGGAAACCATCGAGATCTGAGACGAAAGAAGGGGTTTTGTCAACCAAAATCTTTTTAATCTCTCCCCCCCCCAAAAAAACCCTGGCACTCCTTTCCTCCTCCGCATCTGCCAACATTCCATGGGCTCCTTCATCTTTTTAACTTTGCAGTCTACAGTTGCATGACAACTTTAGGAAAGAATGGCCGACTTCTTTAATACAGGAATGGATGCGGTTAGTGATTCTTGTGCTCAAGAGTGCTTTCTTTCCAAATTGTCTTCTGCTGCGCTAGTCTTCAAACTGTGTTCCATGGGGTTCCTTGCTGGAAGCTCCTTAAGAGCTCCACCATGAGAAGACCAGTTAAGCTTTCTTGAAAATCAGCTCTTCCACCATGACAGATTCCCCCCTACAATATTCAGCGGCCGCAGAGCATTGGACCCTCTGCATGCTCTTTCACCCAGGTCATACAGAATGATGAAACACAGGGTATCTAGCCAATATCCTGCAAGAACTGAGGGCTTATCTGCACTTACCTTTTCAATCACTCATTCCAGGCACAGGTCCGTGCTTAAAGAATCCATTTTGCCCTGAAGATTACCCCACAAAAACGCACTCTTCAGCACTCAGTCAGAGGAAACATCCATTTGGGTTTGCCATGGATTGCTGTTTACTCCAATTGAGCTTTAAAGAGTGGGTTTTCATGAGGAAAGCTCTGAAGGGGGGGAAATCACTTAGACATATAACATTGAAGCATGTACCATGCTTGGAAAGAGTGGAACAAAGTTAAGTGTGGATAACCCCTCAGTGTACGCCTAAAGAGATTAGCTAAAATCCTTTAGAAGAAGAGTTTGGATTTGTTATCCCGCTTTATCACTACCCAAAGGAGTCTCAAAGCGGCTCACATTCTCCTTTCCCTTCCTCCCCCACAACAAACACTCTGTGAGGTGAGTGGGGCTGAGAGACTTCAAAGAAGTGTGACTAGCCCAAGGTCACCTAGCAGCTGCATGTGGAGGAGCGGGGACGCGAACCCGGTTCCCCAGATTACAAGTCTCCCGCTCTTAACCACTACACCACGCTGGCTTTACAATGTGTAGGAGTTCCACAGCAGGTGAGCCAGTCTGAAAATAGTTCTTTGAAAACCACTGCATTCTTCCCAATACTGTGCCTTCTGCAAGGTTTTTTCCTACCTGGAAGGCAGCCATTATTGTTCATATTGGGCCATATCCTCCCTAAGGATGCTGAGAGTCACCTTGTGGGCTTCCCAAAGGCATCTGCTTGGCCACTATGGGAACAAAATGCAGGACTTGATAGGCCTTTGGTTGGATTCGGCAGTGCTCTTGCTAAGTTCCCTCGAACCCCTCCTAAGGACTCACAGTGCACTCAATCCAGACAAATTAAAGCACAAATTAAGTTTGTGCTGCAGATCTCGATCACCGTAACTGTATGTCACATACCTACTTCTTACAAGAACTCCACCATGACAAATGCCGCTGGGTGACAACAAACAGAGCCTTCCCCCAAATTCTTTCAGGGCTAGTTAAAAATGTAAAATCTGGTATGAAGTTGCCGCCCCTTAAGCATCCCTTTTCCTCATGCACAGAACGCCGTCCTCCGATTTAATTGAGGCCTCCGGTCCCTAAGAGAGAGCGACAACGGCCCTCACTCGAGGCCAAGTTTAGCATTTCATTATTTAGTAATCTGAGCTGGAGTCATGCTATTATTGACTCTCAGGCAATCCTCTTTGCCTCTTCTAACAAAAAGAGGATGCCCAGAGAAATAATTGATACCACATTCGGCTTTTGAGTGTGCGTTCCCTTGGTGGTTTGTGCACGAAAGCTTTTTGATTTAGGCTTAAGAATAACAAAAGTTGGGGATATTTTTCACCGACGACCCCCTTATGACATGTCCGTAACCCCTTTCACAGCAGGAATGTTGGCCTCCAGGCATCTCTTAGCAGCTCAAATGAGTGACTTGAGGCTTTCCTTCTTTTATTATAGATCTGCTGGTTAAAAGTGAAAGCCTCTTAAAGGGATGTCTTTTTTTCTTCTTCTTCCATAAAGGGGGAGGAAAGATCTTTCCCTTTGGACCTGCTCTAAGGAAGACCTGAACACACAGAGGTTTGGGACTGATTTTTGTCTTCAGTGGGGGTAAACCAGACCCTTGTTGAAAGTGAGGAGCAACAATCCCCAGAGTAACTGGAATTTGCAGGGCTAACTTTTTCGATTCGCATTCTAAAGTCTGGCTGAAGTGAAGTTTTGCAGTGAATTTTGCTATTCTTTTCGAGAGAGAAGCAGCAAAAAGAGTTTCGTTAACTATAGCAAACGTTCTTGGCGATGATGCAAACTTTCCCAAGTCACTGAAAAGTCTTAGGCAAAGGAAGGGATGGTGCAAATTCCATGGTACAAATAGGACAAATTCAATGGTGGCAACATGGAAAGAGGAAATATTGGCATGTGGTTTGCCCAGTTTCAGTCTCTGGCCTCTCCATACACGAGGCTTGTTCACACATTACACTGAACACAGGTACAAGCTGTCTCTACACATATAAAGGTAAAGGGACCCCTGACCATCAGGTCCAGTCGTGTCCGACTCTGGGGTTGCGTGCTCATCTCGCTCTATAGGCCGAGGGAGCCAGCGTTTGTCCGAAGACAGCATGACAAAGCTGCTTCTAGCGAACCAGAGCAGCGCACGGAAACGCCGTTTACCTTCCCGCTGGAGCGGTCCCTATTTATCTACTTGCACTTTAACGTGCTTTCGAACTGCTAGGTGGGCAGGAGCTGGGACTGAACAACGGGAGCTCACCCTGTCGCAGGGATTCGAACCGCTGACCTTCTGATCAGCAAGCCTGTGGTTTAACCCACAGCGCCACCTGGTCCCTCTCTACACATATACAAGAAACAAAATAAACAAGAAACAAAATAAAAAAATCCTTCCAGTAGCACCTTAGAGACCAACTTAGTTTGTTATTCTTATGAGCTTTCATGTGCATGCACACTTCTTCAGATACCATGCACACGAAAGCTCATACCAATAACAAACTTAGTTGGTCTCTAAGGTGCTACTGGAAGGAGTTCTATATTTTGTTTCAACTATGGCAGACCAACACGGCTACCTACCTGTAACATATACAAGAGTTTGTGTGGAAGAGTGCCAATTGGCACAGCTCAACACTAGTATACACCTCCAGTGGCGCCTGCCCTGTAGAACGACCTCCCAGCAGATGTCAAGGCAATAAGCAACTATTTTACTTTAATTTAAAAGACCTCTGAAGGCAGCCCTGTTTAGGGAAGGTTTTAATGTTTAATGCTGTATTGTGTTTTTAATATTCAGTTGCGAGCCACCCAGAGTGACTGGGGAAACCCAGCTAGATGGGCGGGGTATAAATAATAAATAATAAATTATTATTATTATTATTATTATTATTATTATTATTATTAGAACGTGCACTTGTTTAATGTTGCATTAAAATGTACAGCTCCAGTATTCAGGTACACAGATTGTGCACAAACTGAATGTAACATACGAATGGCCCTACTCACACATAAGAACATAAGAAGAGCCTGCTGGATCAGGCCCCATCTACTCCAGCATCCTGTTCTCACAGTGGCCAGCCAGATGTTTATGGGAAACCTTCCAGCAGGACCCAAGCATAAAAGCACTCTCCCCTTCACTGATTTGTAGCAACTCTCTCTCTCTCTCTCTCTCTCTCTCTCTCTCTCTCTCTCTCTCACACACACACACACACACACACACACACACACACACACACACACGTCTAGAGTAGAAAAGACTGGGCTATAGGGATAAATAATCTGACCTAGCATCAAGCAATATCAACATTTTCCTACAGTTCACGCACACATACGCCATCTTGGCTTTGAGATGTGGAAGACCTGCTGCCTGCCTTGCAGGTCTATTCCCACCTGGCCTGACTGACTCCAGCTACAAAAGCTGAGGCTGCTGAACAGACTCGTTGGTTAAGGAATTGTTTATAGGGGTTTATTGTGCTGGGGTGTGTGTGTGTGTGTGTTATTGCTACTATTGATATTACAGTTTTGTATCTTTATTTTGGTACTTATGATGTATGTGGAAATTGTTTTATTTGGTTATGCACTTTTAGATGTTTCATTTATTGTTTATTTATTGTTCATTTGTTACATTTTAATTATGTGATCTTTTAAATTTATTTTTTAGGTTGTAAGCCGCCTTGAGCATGGTTTTAACCATGGAAAGGAGGCATGAAAATAAAATGATGTATGTATCTATACGCGCACAACAGTCTTGAAAGTTGGCATGTCACAACCCAATGAATTTATTTTTTTAATATATTTATTGAATTTTATAACAATTGGTTTGCCATTCTTCTCTGGTTGGGATTTTGTCTTCTTTCCAACTCTGAGCTAATACCATCCGGGCGGCTGTTGTTTTGTACATAAAGAGTCTTTCGTGCTCCTTTGGAAAAGGGGTACCCATAATTTCTAGTAAGAAAGCTTCTGGTATCTTAACAAAAGTTATTTTAAGCATATATATTTTTCATTTCATTACATATCATCTCCCAGAAAGCTTTTATTACCTTACACGTCCACCACATATGATAAAAGGTACCTTCTTTTTCTTTACATTTCCAGTAGATATTTAAACTTGTCCTATACATTTTTGCTAACTTAGTAGGAGTCAAATACCACCGGTACATCATTTTTTATAGCTTTCTTTCAATGTACAACACGCCGTAAATTTCAAATCTGATTTCCATAACCTTTCCCAATTCTGGGAGTTTGTTAAGGATGCAGAGAGTTGCCAGGAGATACGTTTACCCCCTCACAGATCTACCATGCACAGAGTTCCCTGCAAAGAGGGATTGACTACTAAACCACTCTGGGAATTGTAATACTGTGAGGGAGTAAACTAAGCAACGAAATCTTCCTGAGGCCTGGCATAAGAACATAAGAAGAGTTTGTGTGCTGGATCCGCTCAGAGACCCATTTAGTCCAGCACTCTGTTCTCAGGCAGCCAGACGCCCATGGAAATCCACAGGCATGACCTGAATATCTTTGCACACTGAGAGCATATGCTACAACCCACACCATGATCACGGATCGGATGGGAGGGAAATTCAATTTTATCAGCACTGTAATGAGAAGTTAACCAATTCCTACTGAATTTTGTGATGTCCAGGCACGTCCAACAGGTAGATTGTAATCTACTGGTAGATCACTGGAAGTCTGTGGAAGAAGAAGAAGAAGAAGAAGAAGAAGAAGAAGAAGAAGAAGAAGAAGAAGAAGAAGAAGAAGAAGTGCTGCCAAGGAGTGTGGTGGAGTCTCCTTCTTTGGAGGTCTTTAAGCAGAGGCTTGACAGCCACCTGTCAGGAATGCTTTGATGGTGTTTCCTGCTTGGCAGGGATTGGACTAGATGGCCCTTGTGGTCTCTTCCAACTCTATGATTCTATGATTCGAAGAAGAAGAAGAAGAAGAAGAAGAAGAAGAAGAAGAAGAGGAGGAGGAGGAGGAGGAGGAGGAGTTTGGATTTGATATCCTGCTTTATCACTACCCGAAGGAGTCTCAAAGCGGCTAACATTCTCCTTTCCCTTCCTCCCCCACAACAAACACTCTGTGAGGTGAGTGGGGCTGAGAGACTTCAAAGAAGTGTGACTAGCCCAAGGACACCCAGCAGCTGCATGTGGAGGAGCGGGGATGCAAACCCTGTTCACCAGATTACGAGTCTACCGCTCTTAACCACTACACCACACTGGTAGATCACTGCCCCCGCTCAAGAAGCTCAACAAGTTTGGCTCCCCCCAACAAAGCTCAACAATTTTGCGCTGGACTCCTTAAAAATGTGGCTTTCCCCTCCCTAAAAATAAAGCTGAACAACTTCAACCTGAACCCCCCCAAAATGGGCCTTCCTCCTTCCTTAAAAAAAGCAAAAAAGCTCATCAACTTTGACCTGAACCCCCCAAAAGGGGGTAGATCACTGCCAGTTTTTAACTCTGTGAGTAGATCGCTGTCTCTTGGAAGTTGGCCACCCCTGCTCCAGTCAATATATACAGAAACGCACATTAGGGGAAAATGGGTACACAAATGCGTGTTGTACATACAAAAGGAAAAACGGCCTTTCAAAAATGTGTCTCTTGGGCAGAACTGCATTTTTTAAAAAATTCACACAAAAGTGCCGGTGATTAGGGTTTTTTCTTATTAAAAATAATGAAAATTGCTGCAGAAATGTGGAGAACTGAATTTAAGAGTGGAAGAAATGAGGAACCAGGAGGAACAAAAATTGACAGATGCACCCATCACTTAACTGCAAGCCTCCCAAAATGCAGGCAAACACACAATCCACTCATAGAGATGAGCATTTACCTAATATTTCCTTATATCCAATAGGATTTGGGGACAGAGGACGAGATGAGCTATCTTCCAACAATGTCTTGTCTCCAATTAGGACACTTGGCACTGAAAAATCACTATACCCCATATTGTTGACTCCATCTCTTAATTGTCCTCTTTCACATCACATTTTCTTCCTAGCATTAGTTCTAGGACCAAATTAAATATTCTCTACATCAGATGTTCTCTTCAAAATCATTATATTTGATACCATAGCACCAATTACCCCCTCCCCAAAAAATTCTCACATCACCAAATGTGAGTGTCTCGCCAGGTGGAAACTCAGCACGAATTCAGTCACTGACAAAATAAAAAATAAAAAAATCATGTGATTCACCATGTCCAATTAGATTAAGGGCAGTGAGGGCATATGAGGATGAGGACAGCGAGGGCAAAAAAACAAAAAGGCAGTGAGGTGAAGCAGCAGCCGAAGGGAATAAAAGCTTGCTGAACACCACTGAAAAACCCTCAGAAACCTGTTTGTGAGTGTCCAAAAATTGCTTAAAACGAGAGGAACAAAAAGAGACGCAAATTAAGACGAGGAGTGTTGACTCAGCCATAATCATTTCCACTAGGTTAATCAATATAATAAGAACACATGCATATGCAAATGAGACGTTGGCTCCTATACCTTTCGTGTACACCACAACAGGAAGTGATGTTATTTGTGTCAATCAAACGCGCCTGGTTTCGCTTTGCACATTGTGATTAATACTAATTGGGGCACTGCTTAGACGTGGAACCTAATTCAGCAAGGAAGTTTCTCTTCCTTTTCTCTTTTTGCATTCCACACGATCCCTCCGCCACCCCCTGCCTCCTTTTCCAGGTAGTCTTGAGGACTGAATTAAACGCGCGCACACACACACACACAATCCAAGAAGAGACCTTTTTTTTCCGCCCAAGACAGATGGCCGACAATGAGTTGGAAAAAAAAGAAGGTATCTTGAGATCCAACCTGCAAGAACAAAAAAAAGAAAAAGAAAAAGAAAAGAAAAGCTTGCATTGTTGTTTTCATTATCTTGCTTCTGTCATTTCATGAGCTTTGTATCTCACAAGGAAAGAAAGAAGGAAGAGGGGGGGAGGGGGGAAACTGTGAAATTAATCTTTTGTGCATTGCCAGATAAAGACGAGACATGCTCAGACAAAAGATAGACTGGGAGAAGGTACTGTGATTGATGACTAAAGTAAAGGTGTCAGAAGAGTATTATGTAAATTACTGGAGGCACAGACCATTTCAGAGAGAATGAGAGGGAGACGGAGGCTGGGAAGAAAAGGCTGCCGAGGCAATGTCACCACGACACTGGTCCCCAAGCACCAATTTCTTGCCATCTTTCATCTGCTGAGACAAGCTCACCTCACATTCTATTTGGCTTCCACAGTGCAACAAAGACTGGATGGACTGTGTGTGTGTGTGTGTGTGTGTGTGTGTGTGTGTGTGTGTGTGTGTGTGAGAGAGAGAGAGAGAGAGAGAGAGAGAGAGAGAGAGAGAGAGAGAGAGAGAGAGAGAGTACAGAGCGGGGAGGAAACCTGTCAACATTAACATGAATGCAGGGATACATATACATATACATATACATATACATACACACACACACACACACACACACACACACACACACACACACACGTCAGGATTGGCAAGGATAAATCCCTGGCCTGCATTAGGGTTTCTGCACGGATGATATGACCTTGCTGTGGACAATGTCAGTCGCCTGTCTTAAGCAGCAATTTCCACCATCTGGCAAACTGGCACCAGTGTGGTGTAGTGGTTAAGAGCGGTAGACTCGTAATCTGGTGAACCGGGTTCGCGTCTCCGCTCCTCCACATGCAGCTGCTGGGTGACCTTGGGCTAGTCACACTTCTCTGAAGTCTCTCAGCCCCACTCACCTCACAGAGTGTTTGTTGTGGGTGCGGAAGGGAAAGGAGAATGTGAGCCGCTTTGAGACTCCTTCGGATAAAGCGGGATATCAAATCCAAACTCCTCCTCCATTTGGGTTTCCGCCTACCTCATAGCAACCGTCACAACTTTGTAAGATGGTTAGGCATTGGATAAGCCTAAATTTGGTCAGAGAGAAGGTTGTAGCCTCCTCCTGCCCCTCCATGCGTAAGGGTATCCTGTTCAAAGGGTCCAGGGGGAGTGGCTCCTGTCCGGTGCCCAGATGGCTAGGGCAATACCGCTCCTGCAACAGGGACTGATTGGAGGATGCCCCAATTTGACGTGGCATGTTCCCCCCCACCCCCGCTTCACCCTTAGAAACACTCCCAGCGGATGGGCAGGAGTGACATATGCAGTTGCTTACCGCAATGCCTATGGCCAAACCTTCACATCCAGTGTGGTGTAGTGGTTAAGAGAGGTAGTCTTGTAATGTGGTGAACCGGGTTCGCGTCTCCTCTCCTCCACATGCAGCTGCTGGGTGACCTTTGGCTAGTCACACTTCTCTGAAGTCTCTCAGCCCCACTCACCTCACAGAGTGTTTGTTGTGGGTGCGGAAGGGAAAGGAGAATGTGAGCCGCTTTGAGACTCCTTCGGGTAGTGACAAAGCGGGATATCAAATCCAAACTCTTCTTCTCTTCTTCTTCTTCTTCATCTGTAGCCAATAAAGTTGATCTCAAACCAATATGCTGTGTGCAGGGCCAGATTTAGGTTTGATGAGGCCCTAAGCTACTGAAGGTAATGGGGCCCTTTATATGTCCAGCTATCCTTTGTCAACAACAAATTGTCGCTGGTTTTTTTTTGTTGTTGAATGTATGATATATGGTAATTTATGGACCTAATATGTATCTAAAGCCATTTGCACATAACAAAATATGTATTTTATCAAAGTAATTGTTGAAAAGGCTATGCAGAATGAAAAGTCCATGCAGAATGTAGGCACCCTATATATAGAAATGAGCAAACCAGTGATATTTTAGGGAGCAGGCGAGCAGGCGGGGACCATTACTTACACCATAGGAGCCTACACAACACAAAACACTGTTGCTGTATGTTGGTTTTATTTTATTAGTTTTTTATCTTATATTTTGGAAATGTACATCCAGTTTTTTTCCCTTTAAATTATTTTGGGGGCCCCAAGAGAGTGGGGCCCTAAGCTATAGCTTGTTTAGCTTACACGTGAATCCGGCACTGGCTGTGTGTCGTCTAGTTATTTGCACCTTAGGGAACAGGGCTGTCACGGAGCCTCACTACGTGCAAATATATATATATAGAGAGAGAGAGAGAGAGAGAGAGAGAGAGAGAGAGAGAGAGAAGAAGAAGAAGAAGAAGAAGAAGAAGAAGAAGAAGAAGAAGAAGAAGAAGAAGAAGAAGAAGATTGGCAAGGAACCTGGATGGAAGTTCAAGGCAAGCAGCAGTGTCTAAAGAGGGTGTGCTTCAAATGTCAAAGCTGGCAGGAGAATAGCCCAGCTCCATTGCTTTCTGTGGAAAGGAGTGTGCAGGAGCATGTGCTGGGGACCAGAAAATGCCTATAATTCAGTTGGGAACTTTGTACATACATAACATGTGCTCTAACACAAAGGCCTAACACAAAGCTGCAGGCTGAACATACCCAATTTCCTCAGCCGTTCCTCAAAGGCCTTGCTTTCCAGGCCTTTGATCATCTTGGTTGCCCCCCTCTGCACACATTCCAACTTCTCGATATCCTTCTTAAACTGTGGTGCCCAGAACTGGACACAGGACTCCCACTGGGAATCTGACCCCTCTCCCTGAATCCCCAGAGAGCTGCTTCCTGTCAGAAAAGACAATATAGGCTAGATGGGCAAGTAACCAGCTAGGATCTGGTTTCCTTTGTTCCTATTTTTTGAATATTTTGTCTATCCTTCTCTCCCACCCCCTGGACTATAGAATTAACATGCCTCCTGCTTTCAAATCAATTATTACAAATCGCCTTTTGAATTTTACCTATGACTCACCTTTGCTCCCCTTTAATTTTATGCCTGGCTTTGGTTCAAAAATGTTATTTGGCTGAAGAGAAAGCTCCCTCCGACAGTCACCTCTCACCTTAGCCCCTTTTTGAGAGAGAGAGAGAGAAGAGAGCATTCTAATAATAATACTTCTCAATAAGGTGATGTTTTGTATAATAAGCTGATTTCAGAATGAGGCCCAAATTGGCTGGAGAGTGGAATAGCTTTCCATTAGCAGATGATAAGTAGAATCACTTTGACCCTATAGCAAGGCCTTCAACTACACACAGACACCCCAAAAAAACTCTATCCCAACCTACTATATGGTACTTTATTTGAAACTGTGAGTGTCTTTCCAGGCAAAACCTTTTAGCATGAAAATAAATAAATAAAGGTATATCCAGCCCATTACTGAATTGCTGTGGGTTACCTTCAAGACACGGGTGACACTGTGGGTTAAACCACAGAGCCTAGGGCTTGCTGATCAGATGATCGGCGGTTCGAATCCCCACGTCGGGGTGAGCTCCCGTTGCGTGGTCCCAGTTCCTGCCCACCTAGCAGTTCGAAAGCACGTCAAAATGCAAGTAGATAAATAGGTACCACTCCAGCGGGAAGGTAAATGCCATTTCCGTGCACTGCTCTGGTTCGCCAGAAGCGGCTTAGTCATGCTGGCCACATAACCCGGAAGCTGTACGCCGGCTCCCTTGGCCAGTAAAGCGAGATGAGCGCCGCGACGCCAGAGTCGTCCGCGACTGGACCTAATGGTCAGGGGCCCCTTTACCTTTACCTTTTTACCTTCAAGAAAGCAACTCCACGCACATTCCCTATTGCTGGGCGAATGCGATTCCCCAGCTCCTTCTGGGTGCTTTTGTTTGCATTCCCAGGTGCTTTTGCAAAAGCAACACTCAGATGAGTTCTGAGCATCTGGTTACTGCTATTTTAATTCTTCACAGTACTCTCAAAATTGCATCGCTGCAGGATGTTGAAGAAATAAGTGCTCTATGCCCATTTACCTGTGATCATAGGAGCCAACTCCTAGGAGCCAAATAAAATATTTGAGTTGGCCGACCCCTCAAAATAGATTGGCGTCACCATTCAAACGGTGTGCATGCATCATGATTGATTATGCAGGGTGGGGCTTACCTGCCTCCCATTATTTTATTCAAATTGGCATCCCTGCCTCTGATTAAGCATCATTCAATTCAGTGGAATTTAATTCTGAGTAGATATGTATAGGGTTGCATACCCTTCAACATTTCTCTGATGAAAATAGGGATGTCCTACCAATTCCATCATCAATTTATTATTATTATTATTATTATTATTATTATTATTATTATTATTCATACCCCACCAATCTGAGTGGGTTGCCCCAGCCATTCTGGGTGGCTTCCAACATATATAAAAGCATAATACAACATCAAACATTAAAAATCTCCCCTATTCCAAAGGTGGTAATTTACTCATCTCCTCGACACGACGTGTGTGTGTTGCATAACTCCTTACCCTCCAACATTTCTCTGATGAAAATAGGAATGTCCTAAGGAAAACAGGGATATTCTAGGATCAAATCAGAACACATGGTGGCTTTTGTAAATCCAAGACTGTCCCTGGAGGGTCTGGGGTTGCACCACGAGGTTCATCTAGACCAGCAATGGTCCATTGGCTCCACCATAGACTAGATTAGGGATCAACAGTGTGGTACCTCCTACTAGAAAAACTAACCAGTAAGCTGAAACTGACACGGGGACAAATAGAAGAACCGTGTTTCCCCTAAAACAGTGATGGCTAACCTTGACACTCCAGATGTTTTGGGACTACAACTCCCATCATCCCTGACCACTGGTCCTGTTAGCTAGGGATCATGGGAGTTGTAGTTCCAAAACATCTGGAGTGTCAAGGTTAGCCATCACTGCCCTAAAATAAGAGACCGTCTTATATATTTTTTTCTTCACAAAAAAAACACATTATGGCTTATTTTCGGGGGATGTCTTATTTTAACCGCTCCGCGTCGCTACGCTGCATAGCCACGCCTATCCAGGCCGTCTTAAGGGAGAGGCCCTGCATCACTATGTCTTATTTTCAGGGTATGGCTTATTTTTGGAGTATGGCTTATATTTCGCAAATGCATAGAAATCCTGCTATGGCTTATTTTATGGCTACGTCTTATTTTAGGGGAAACAGGGAAGACGCCTTCACCCTGGTATGGCTCCCCTTCATCACACACACAGCCCAACAAGACAATGACAAAAATCTACCGACAACATACAGATCAATATGGCTAACCTGATCAAAAACACTCACCCACCCCATTCACCATAGCTGAAAACCTCTCTTTTCTTGCGAGGAATCCTATTCGAAATAAGGGAATTTCCCTCAAAAAAAGGGAAAAGTTGACAGCTATGCCCACTCACACGGGAAACCAAAGACCACCACAGCCAACCACAAATGAACAATCACACCCTACGCCAACCCCGACCTCTCTCACCGCCAAAGGAGCACAAGCGAACAACCGAGAACCTGCACAAACAACGTGGACACCAAACCCCACATATATTAAGTAAAATAGAAACATCATCACCCCACCCCACCCATCTCCCCATCCCACCCACCTCTCTCCCCCTTTTCTTCCTAATGTCGCAACAAACGAAACTGATTTGTAAAAATGTTACATGGAAAAAAATACGAGAGACATTGCACATACCTTTGTAAATCAAGAAAATCTTTAATAAAAAATACTTTAAAGAAAATAATCAGTGATGGCTACAGCTCCCATACTCCAGGAGCCTGGGCTATGCTAGCTAGAGCTGATGGGAGTTAAGTCCACCAACTTTAGTATGGCAACATGTTGGCTACCCTTGACCTGGGCAGTCTCATCCAGCAAGACTCTTAGAATCATAGGATCATAGAATCATAGAGTTGGAAGAGACCACAAGGGCCATCCAGTCCAACCCCCTGCCAAGCAGGAAACACCATCAAAGCATTCCTGACAGGTGACTGTCAAGCCTCTGCTTAAAGACCTCCAAAGAAGGAGACTCCACCACACTCCTTGGCAGCAAATTCCACTGTCGAACAGCTCTTACTGTCAGGAAGTTCTTTCTAATGTTTAGGTGGAATCTTCTTTCTTGTAGTTTGAATCCATTGCTCCGTGTCCGCTTCTCTGGAGCAGCAGAAAACAACTTTTCTCCCTCCTCTATATGACATCCTTTTATATATTTGAACATGGCTATCATATCACCCCTTAACCTTCTCTTCTCCAGGCTAAACATACCCAGCTCCCTAAGCCGTTCCTCATAATTCCAGTTACAGGTAGATAGCCGTGTTGGTCTGTCATAGTCAAAACAAAATAAAAAAATCCCTTCCAGTAGCACCTTAGAGACCAACTAAGTTTGTTCTTTTTTTTTTCCAAAAAAAAAATTATTGGGTTTTACAATTGTAAAACTAAGTTTGTTCTTGGTATGAGCTTTCGTGTGCATGCACACTTCTTCAGATACACTACAGCTATCAGCCTATCAGCCTATCACCCATTCCCACCACCCCTCTGAGTAATACCCCTCCCCACCCTCTCACTATATATGACTTCTGTTCTGGTG
The DNA here is from genome assembly GCA_034642065.1 of Darevskia nairensis. Classification (NCBI taxonomy): domain Eukaryota; kingdom Metazoa; phylum Chordata; class Lepidosauria; order Squamata; family Lacertidae; genus Darevskia; species Darevskia nairensis. The sequence goes on along the minus strand of JAWWNI010000386.1, from coordinate 2,441,408 downwards.
ACTTCTGTTTCAGTGTATCTGAAGAAGTGTGCATGCACACAAAAGCTCATACCAAGAACAAACTTAGTTGGTCTCTATTTTGTTTTGGCCGTTCCTCATAAGGCATCGTTTCCAGGCCTTTGACCATTTTGGTTGCCCTCCTCTGGACATGTTCCAGCCTGTCAGTATCCTTCTTGAACTGTGGTGCCCAGAACTGGACACAGTATTCCAGGTGAGGTCTTCTTATCTCCTTACGCACCCCTAGGGAAACCTTTCTGAAGGACTCTATATAAATCCCTAAATATATAGCTGAGTAGATATTTGTTTCCAGCAGGGTTCAGTCAGATGGCTCCTGGTACCTCATAAGCCAGGCAGCAATTTTTTTCTACCATCAATTTACCCTTTAAGAAACAGAAGAGAGAGGAAATATTCAATTCTTTTCCTCCTGCCCCATATAATTGGTGCACTGGGTGTCATGCATAGTTCATATCTACATTAATAGCCATTTCACAAATGCTAAAATAATGATTTCATCTGCAGGAACCAAATTCTCCTTATATGATGACGTTAAAAGAGAGAGGGGGGAAGATGTCATTTTAGGCTGTACGCATCCCTCACCCTAAAAGGGAAGGGGAGAAAAATCAAGGTAGCTATACGAAGAAAAAAGTTAAAGTACTTGAATAATTTAAATTACTCCCTTTTTTTTTTTGCACATGCTCAGACCTCCTGAATTCTTTTCTAACTGAAGTGCTTATATAAAAATTTGACAGCTCTTATAATTTTAAATTGCTCTGCACTGAGTATGCCCAGAACTTTGATCACTTCCAAATTCAAGGGCTTATAAAAATTTGAAGCACTCCAATAATTCTAAATTGCAATGCACTGTGTAGAGTAATTTAAAATTATTGGATGGCGCTCCATTTCTCCCCCACCCCTCCCTCTCTTATTTTTTTTTTAAAGGGGAGGGAAAACGGTCTTCCATTTGGAAGCGAGTCAAGCTGCATTCCAATGCAGCCGTTTAAAATATATATAGCACCGCTCTAAAATTTAATGAAAATTAAATTAAAACTATTGGGGGGGGGGCGAAATACGACCATGGTTACTTGCACATAGCTAAAGAAAACTGGAGAGCCTATGGAAGAATTACTTTGTGAAACTTGTGAAGTTTCGTCTATCCTAGCATTCTGCTCCTAACAAAAAGACAAAAGGCTTTAGCTTAGTGGAACAGCATCTCCTTTGTATTCAGGTTTAATGCCTGAAATTCTGGAGAGAATCATAGAATTGGGGCCACAAGGGTCATCCATCTCAACCCCCTGAAATGCAGGAATCTTATGCTCAACGTGGGACTCGAACCTACAACCCTGAGATTAAGAATCTCATGCTCTACCGACCTAGGTGGTTTGACTCAGCATAAGGCAAGTTCTTCTGCCCTCCTTTCTTCAGCTCCATGAAGACTGGGGTCTTTCCATTATTTTTAAGGGAACTGCCATAGCTTACCATTAGAATATCTTCCTTGCATTCAGAAGGTCCAGGTTCAATGCCTTCCTTCTCCAGGTAAGGGAGAGGTGTTGACAGCATCAGTAGTACTGAGCTAGATGGTCTGGTCCGACTCGGAATAGATGTTCCCATTTTCCTAACTGTGGGTAGCCGAAAACTGCCGAAAGCATTGTGTGTTTACATGCCACTCTCCCACCTTAAAAGACCCACCCACAGGTATTGGTCGATTAAAACGAGTCCTTTACCACTGTCCATTCAGCATTAAGTCCCATTGAATTCAATGGGACTTACTACCAGTTACTACCAATGCTGGGAGGGAGTAAAGATAAGTCTGCAGCATTGCAAGCATATAATTACTTACCTGGGAGTAAACCACAGTGAAATCAGTTGAACATACTGCTGAGTAGTCAAGTATAGGACTGCATGGTTGTTTCTCTAAGGAATTTACAGCCCACCTTTATTTTTATAATAATAATAATAATAATAATAATAATAATAATAATTATTATTATTATTATTATTATTTATTTGTACCCCGCCCATCTGGCTGGGTCTCCCCAGCCACTCTGGGCGGCCTCCAACAGGTATTAAAATACATCAAAATCACAAGTTAAAAACTTCCCTAAACAGGGCTGCCTTCAGGTATTTTCTGAATGTAGGATAGTTGTTTATCGCTTTAACCTCTGATGGGAGGGCGTTCCACAGGGCGGGTCCCACTACCGAGAAGGCCCTCTGCCTGGTTCCCTGTAGCTTTGCTTCTCGCAGTGAGGGGGAGAAACATCAGTGTGACTTAGAATCAGTGCTATTTTTTTAGAAATAGAGGTGCCGGAACTCACCATGAACGCCTGCCTTGTTCTCTTATAATGGCAATGGCACCCACCTGGAAGGTGCAAGAACTGAGTTTTTGTGAGCTCCAGCTGAAAAAAAAAGTCCTGCTTAGAATGTGTTTACATTCACAGACACACACACAGAGAGGGTGGGGGGAGAAAAGAGAGAGAGAGAGAGAGAGAGAGAGAGAGAGAGAGAGAGAGAGAGAGAGAGAGAGAGAGTTGTGTATTTTACCATCATGTTATTATTACCTGTGTTTTTAAAGGGACTAAAGCCAGCAGTCCATAGTTATGACAGTCCCAGGGCAAACATCCCTCAACAGTGGAGCCATCCATGTGGAACGCCCTCCCATCAGATGTCAAGGAGATATAGAACTACACAACTTTTAGATGACGCCTGAAGGCAGCCCTGTATCAGGAAGTTTTTAATGTTGATGTTTGATTATGCAACCAGTCAGGTGGGTGGTGTATTATTTATTATTATTATTATTATTATTATTATTAATTTTCCAGTGCTGACATTGGACTCCTCCAGATATGTGTACTGACTATTCATCCTGATTTTCTTGATTCCTCAGGTTCATTGCAAATCACTTTGGGAGGCCTCATAGGAGTGATTCAGAAATGAAGTTGTTGTTGTTGTTGTTGTTGAAACAGACAGCCACGATTCCTAGCCTCCAGTTATTCAGAAGAGTCCTGCCTCAATACTTGGAGATGCCATTAAGGTATAATGTCCATGAGATCAACCCAGAACCAGAAACTCATTCTCACAGAACATCATGGGTTTGCAGATGCATGTCCATTGGTTCCTACTGGAACGAAGGGTTTCAAATTCAGTTGATTTCTCCTTAATGCCAGGAAAGCATTCCAGACTCTGAAAACATCAGCTAAACATCAGCTGTCCTTATTAAGTGAGGAGCAACAATCGCTGTCAAGGTCAGCAAAAGTCTAGGACTGTGGCTGTCTGCTGCAGCACCAGAGCTCTAAGAAAGCAGCACACCCAGCTCATCCTTTTTGAAAATGTCCTATTACTGAGATAAGGAACCACTGATCATCTTCGGCTTGCCAATCAGAAGGCCGGCGGTTTGAATCCCCGCAACCGAGTGAGCTCCCATTGCTCTGTCCCAGCTCCTGCCAACCTAGCAGTTCGAAAGCACACCGTGCAAGTAGATGAATAGGTACCGCTGTGATGGGAAGGTAAACGGTGTTTCCATGCACTCTGGTTTCCGTCACAGTGTTCTGTTGCGCTAGAAGTGGTTTAGTCCTGCTGGCCACATGACCTGGAAAGCTGTCTATGGACAAACACCGGCTCCCTCGGCCTGAAAGTAAGATGAGCGTCACAACCCCATAGTTGCCTTTGACTGGACTTAACCATCCATGGGTCCTTTACCTTTACCTTTTTTTACCTTATTACTGAGAGTTCCAGATATTTGCCCAATACCACCACCCATCTATTTGCCTGGTTCTGCATACATAATATGCATGCAAAGCCACAGCTCCAGAGTCGACAAAAAAATAGTATGTGTGTGTGTGTGTGTGTGTGTGTGTGTGTGTGTGTGTGTGTGTGTGTGTGTATATATATATATATATATATATATATATATATATATATATATATATACAGATGCTACGGGCTATGCACAACGCAGGCAAACAAATGGCTATAATAGCATTTTCCGTGCAATTTTGAAAATATGTCTAATGCAAAAATAGCTTGATAATGTGGACATTTTACTTCCTCAGCGGAACGTAATCTTGCATCTTAGCTAAGGAGTCACTAGCTTTTTAGCTCCTGTGCAAAACAGCTGTTGCCTCTCAGTGCACTATTGCAGCAGCTGCGAAGACTACAGCCCAGAACCGAATTGCTAGGTGGCAATGGAGACATTCTGCTAGCTTTCTGCCAGGTGAGTTTGCACCACACTGACCTCCATACTGCCTCTTCCAGATCTGCCCCCACCTTGCCAGTCGCTACTGCTGCTATCACAATTACTACTACAATTATTAATGTTATCCTTATTACTGCTGTTAATATTACTTGCTACTCCTACTGGTACATTAGTATAAGAATAATGGCTAAATTTATATACCAAAATGGCTATTTGCTGCTATTATTAGATAATCTTCTTCTTTGGCCATCACTCATAGCCGAGTTAGATTGTCTTCCATAAACACGGTTTTCACAATGAGTCCGTAAGTGACTGTGGAGGCCATTTCTGGATCCACACATCCTTCCACACTGGGGGCATTGGTTTCCAGGTGGGAGTTGATCACGGTGTGTATTTGCCAAGCATTCCTTCCTCTTAGCACATTTCTGCCTTGCGTCCTGAGTTCGAGTGTCTTCAAAGCCCATGACACCTTTGGTAAAGGCTGTTCTCCAACTGGAGCGCTCACAGGCAAGTGTTTCCCAGTTGTCAGTGTTTATACAGTGGTACCTTGGTTTACAAACTTAATCCATTCCGGAAGTTCATTATTAAACCAAAGCGTTCTTAAACCAAGGCATGCTTTCCCATAGCAGCGTGGGACTCAATTTACAAATGGAACACACTCAACAGAAAGTGAAACATGTTCTCCTTCCAAGGCCAAGTTCACAAACCAAAACGGGTTTGCAGCGTTCTTAATCCAAGTTGTTCATAAACTAAGCTGTTCTTAAACTATATTTGCTATATTTCTATTGCTAGTATTGCTACTATAGCTACTATAGCTAATATCACCATAGCTGTCAACCCTCCTTTTTTTTGCGGGAAACTCCCTTATTCCAATGCCGTTTCCTGCTGCTATCCCAGATTGTTGATATCCCTTAAATTTCCCTGATTTCAAAGGAAGCAGCTCCTCTCCCTCCCTGCCGGCCAGGGAGGCTCCTCAGCTGCGTTGCTCGGCTGCCAATAAGGAGTCTGAAACCGACTGGGGGCGGAGCTTGCATGCCTTGTGCAGCCAGACCCTCACGCCCAACCAGACAGACAGCCTGCCTGCCGTCTATGCACTCGCTCTTTCGCTCTCCCGTTCGCGCGCAGCCTCTGGAGCGCAGGGTGGCGAGGCTACTTGGTGCCATTGCACCGCCCTCGCGGCATCCCTTATTTTCCAATCCGAATGTTGACAGCTATGAATATCACTCCTATTCCTGCTGAAGAGCTCTTTCCAATCCGGCCAAATGTCCATCCAGTCAAGATCATTTCCCACAACTGGCCATTCAGATGCCTATAGGAAGACCACAACCAGGAATTGGGGACAACAGTCCTCTCTTCTTGCTGTTCCACAGCAGCGGCTATCAGGGGAAGGACCACGGCTCAATGGTCAAGTATCTGCCTTGCATGCTGAAGATCCCAAGTTCAACCTCCAAGTATCTCCAGGTCAGGCTGGCAGAGAATGATAGGGTGCCCCCAAAGGGTACCATAGAATTGTTGGAAGGGACCTCAAGGGTCATCTAGTCCAACCCCCTGCAATGCATGAATCCCAGCTCAAGCATCCATGGCAGATGGCCATCCAACCTATCTGCTTAAAAACCTCCAAGGAAGGAGAGTCCACTACCTCCCGAGGGAGACCATTCCACTGTCAAACAGCTCTTACTGTCAGAAAGTTTTTCCGTATATTTAGTTGGAATCTGTTTTTCTTGTAACTTGAAGCCATTGGTTCGAATCCTACCCTCCAGAGCTGGAGAAAACAAGCTTGTTCCCTCTTTTGTGTGACAGCCCTTATGGTGCTGGAGGAGACTCTTGAGAGTCCCATGGACTGCAAGAAGATCAAACCTAACCATTCTGAAGGAAATCAGCCCGGAGTGCTTACTGGAAGGACAGATCCTGAAACTGAGGCTCCAATACTTTGGCCACCTCATGAGAAGAGAAGACTCCCTGGAAAAGACCCTGATGTTGGGAAAGATGGAGGGCACAAGGAGAAGGGGACGACAGAGGACGAGATGGTTGGACAGTGTTCACGAAGCTACTAACATGAGTCTGACCAAACTGCGAGAGGCAGTGGAAGACAGGAGTGCCTGGTCTGCTCTGGTCCATGGGGTCACAAAGAGTCGGACACGACTAAACAACTAAACAACAACAACAATCATATCTCCTCTCAATCTCCTCTTTACCAGGTTAAACATACCCAGCTCCTTCAACCTTTCCTCATAAGGCTTGGTTTCCAGACCCTTGATCATCTTGGTTGTCCTCCTCTGCTCACTAACGTAGGTGCCACTACACTCACGGTCCAATTCCTATATTCTGTGAAATGGGCTTCCTGATAAGCAGATATATTCAGGACACCCTCACATGTAGAGCACAGGGATCAACAGGGTATTTAAGGGGTGAGGTGCTATTTAATGCTAAACGAAGGATATATAGCTCACCATGGGTGGAGAGAACTCATGCTTGGGTAGTTTGATAACTATCTGTATCTACTTAGTAAGGAACATGTGGTCGCGCAGATGTTGCTGGACTCCATCTCCCATCATCACTGGCCATGCTGGCTGGGGCTGATGGGAGTTGGAGTGCAACAGCATCTAGAGGACCACAGGCTCCTCAACCCTGTGTTAAGCCACCAATTAGCCACACACCATCCCTTTCTCCTATGGGGAGAGGAGGGCATTGAGATTAGCAACTCACTTTTTCGTAGGCCATCTCTGATACTTCGCCTCATCTTCCAGCTTCTGCACTTTCCCTATTGTTCCCTCTTCAAAAGTATAACATTCTATTGTACGCTGGAAGAAAGGATGTCCTATTATTTGCAATTATCCCTTAATTTGGCCAATATGAGAGGTTACTGCTGTTGAAAAGAATGAGTAAAAGCTGTTTCGAAGGCCCAAAGTGCTGGCAATAAAGTTTTAAAGGAGTGCAAATGATGAATAATAAGCCCAGCAATGAGGACTTGGGATATTTAAAATAAGTAGAAAGACATAATGTGGAGCAAAGGAAAGAAAAGAGTTTCAGTGATGGGGTTCCAAACCTTTTCTGGGTTCTTAGTTCTGCCAATAAATTATCACACCCACTCCCATACCCTCCAACATTTCTCCAATGAAAATAGGGACGTCCCATTCCATAATGACAATTTTCCCATTTATACCCCACACATCTTATTGGGCTGCCCCAGTTACTCTGGGCAGCTTCCAACCTATATTAAAATATAATAAAACATGAAACACTTATTTTAAAAAAAATTCCCTATACAGGATTGCCTTCAGACGACTCGGGGGGTCGGATAATTCCATACCCTCCAATGTTTCTCCAATGAAAACAGGGACCTCCTAAGGAAAAGTGGGCCATTCCGAGATCAAATCAGGATGGCTTCTCTAAATCAGGGACATCCTTAGAAAAGAGGAACACTTGGAGGGTCTGCATTCCTGCATCTGGAGGTGTAGCCTTTAAATGAGAGGAAAACCAAGCGAGGTTCCTATATTGCAAACAAGCCATTCAGATATCACTGGGTAGTCAATGAGATGCCCTCCAGATTTTGTTGAACCATCATCTTTGACTGCCGTGCAGGAACAGGTCCTTACGCCGCGCAGGAATGATCACCCTTAGAATGCTCTGTCCTTTTGTAGAGTTGGGAAATGTTCAGAAAAAGCCCTAGCGGTTCCAGTGATCTCCCACTCTGAAGTTTTAATGACTATTCATGTTTTGCTGTTGATTTTGTATTGTGGTCGTTTTGTATTTGCAGGCTGCATTGCAAACTGCCCTGAGATAATTTTTTATGAAGGGGCAGCTTGCTAGACTCACTCGAGTATTTTGTTCAGTTCATATTTAAATGTGCCAAAATGTGGGGGTGGGTGGGTGCATTTTAGGAGAATGCATGAGTGTCGTGTCCCCAATGGTAACTGTAGCTAGCTGTCAAGAACGCACGCCACTCCGAGAAGTCAGCGGAAGAAGTCTTGAAGTTTATTGTACAGCACACAGAGAAACGTGGAAAGTCCGTGAGGATTCTGAAGAGGCCACCTCAGAATCCCCCTTTAATACACCTTGCTGGGTGACTCCCAATTCCCCCCTCCCTTCTGCCCTAAAGGTCCGGGGGCGATCCACTTCCCCACCCGGGATGGTTTGGACAAAAGAGTTAACTGCTCTGGTCTACCTGCACTATTCATGGGTGCTTTTTACATTGTTATTGTGATACTGCCGGTTCCGCCGCTGATGGCTCGTTAGCGGTCGTTATCGCCCATCCTGGGGTTTACCCCGTGGGGCATGCCTGGGCGAGGTCGGGCCTTGCTGCACTTGGTTTAACCCCTGCGTGCCTGGCTCCGCTGTTGCCCCCTTTCCTGGCCCGCTGCATGGTTCCCCTTCCTGGCGCCTGCATGGCGCGACCACACTGTCTAGTCGGGTCGCGACAATGAGCTCCCCATAAAATGTGAATAAGTTGTTTAATTTATTTATTTTTAAATCACAGAATGAAGCAGAAATTATGCAGAAAACGGTTGGGATGTACTTATGAATAAACAAGTGCAAAACTGACAGGAGCTGGAAATATCTGTCAGCGGCGAGAATATACCCATTCCAGCCACCTCCGATTCTCTGCAGCAAATTCGGAACTGATACACTCCAGACTTCATTTCCATTTACTGCTGAATTACTGTATCGACACAGACAGTTTGCACTTTATGATATGTGTGATTGATGGCTGCATTATGGTGCCAGCATCCTCTGTATTTTTTAATAGGCAGCTTTCAATACAAATGTTTTACACAGTGTTGTTGGAATGGAAGGCTCTGCTTTATGCCTAATCAGATGGTGGGTTCCATTTAGTTCAACCACAGAGCCTAGGGCTTGCTGATCAGAAGGTCAGCGGTTCGAATCCCTGCGACGGTGTCAGCTCCCGTTGTTCGGTCCCAGCCCCTGCTCACCTAGCAGTTTGAAAGCAGGTCAAAGTGCAAGTAGGCGGGAAGGTAAACGGCGTTTCCGTGCGCTGCTCTGGTTCGCCAGAAGCGGCTTAGTCATGCTGGCCACATGACCCGAAAGCTGTATGCCGGCTCCCTCGGCCTATAAAGTGAGATGAGAGCCGCAACCCCAGAGTCGTCCGTGACTGGAGCTAATGGTCAGGGGTACCTTCACCTTTATCTTTGTCCATACCAAGAATGGGGCACCTCTGGCTCTAAGACCCCAAAGCTCTTCCCCATTTACTCCCTACCTTGAGTTTACCATTCTCTTCCTCACTCATTTCCCCTATGTCAGATCTTAGATTGTAAGCTCCTCTGGGCAGGGACCTGGCCTCTTGGACCACGCAAAGCACCAATGGTGGACCATCTTCTTTCCTTGCCGAAGTCCCAGGTTGAGTCCTCAGCATCTCCAGGTCTGAAATCCTATGGACGTGTTGCCAGTCTACTGAGCAGAATTGATCAATGGTCTGCCTTGCAGTATGAGTTGGGGTCAGTTTGGATGATACCCTGAGTCCCATCCAATCCTTGTTATCCTGTATCTGCAAGGCTAGAATGTGCAAGAAGGAGCCTGAGTGACAGGTCAAACCAGTCCCTTTGTAATGGCTTTGGGAGAACAGTTAAGTGCTCATATGCATCTCAAATAATGAATTAAGTGGTGGTGCTCATCAGATAAGAGGGTAGGCATTCCCCCCCCCACTCCTTTTACCTGGCTGAAGGCCAGGTTCTTTCAGGTAGAAGAACAATAGTATGTGCAGAAGAGCTGGATTCTGGGAGCTGGAGAGGAAAAGAGGTATCTCAATCTGTATGCTTGTTACAGGTAGGTAGCCGTGTTGGTCTGCCTTAGTCAAAACAAAATAAAAAATAAAAAAATTCCTTCCAGTAGCACCTTAGAGACCAACTAAGTTTGTTATTGGTATGAGCTTTCGTGTGCATGCACACTTCTTCAGATACACTGAAACAGAAGACACCAGACCCTTATATATAGTGAGAGGGTGGGAGGGGTATTACTCAGAAGGGTGGTGGGAATGGGTGATAGGTTGACACTCTCCAAGAATTCTAAGAGGTTTGTAATAATAGAATAATAGAATCATAGAGTTGGAAGAGACCACAAGGGCCATCCAGTCCAACCCCCTGCCAAGCAGGAAACACCATCAAAGCATTCCTGACAGGTGGCTGTCAAGCCTCTGCTTAAAGACCTCCAAAGAAGGAGATTCCACCATACTCCTTGGCAGCAAATTCCACTGTCGAACAGCTCTTACTGTCAGGAAGTTCTTCCTAATGTTTAGGTAGAATCTTCTTTCTTGTAGTTTGAATCCATTGCTCCGTGTCCGCTTCTCTGGAGCAGCAGAAAACAACCTTTCTCCCTCCTCTATATGACATCCTTTTATATATTTGAACATGGCTATCATATAATAATAATAATAATAATAATAATAATAATAATAATAATTTTTTATTTGTATACCGCCTTTCTATCCTACGATACTCAAGGCAGTTTACAAGCAGAAGAAACAAAAAATGTACAACTTATAACAATCTAATGCAATACAAAAATGTGATAATAAAACAAAACTTTAAAATAAGCAGCCTACATCAAACAGTAACATTCAACAATTATTAGAGTAATATAAAATAATATCAACATATAAAAGTTAAACAGAAATCCACTCAACATTTACAATAAACAATTTCTAAACTAATCAATAAAACAACGGCAAGCCACAATACATAAAATAATACAATACAAATTGAGAAGCAAAGACTAGAGGGTGGAGCAAGGCAGGTGGAAGAAGGCTTTGCCAGAAGGAGTCTCTCCCCTCACAGTTCTTCCTTCAGGAACAGCTCCCTTATGAAGAGTCCCTTATGTAAGACAAGACTTGTCCTTGCAGAAGCCATGCTGGCTCTGCTTGTTCTTCAAAGCTGGACTTTTGGGCTTCTTTGGAAATCTAATGGAGATACAAGATCTGTTTGAGCCCCTCCATCCTATGGTCAAGTTGCATGTATGTGTAAATAAAATCTCATATCCTAAAGACACCGCAATCTCCGCTGGCATTCATTCCAAGGGAACTGAACTCTGGGAAAGCACAGGCACCCCTGGAGTCTCTCACCACTTGGAGATACTATGTTTCCCCTATGGAGACTGAATAACAATGATAATAGCATTTCTGTCTTAGTCTGGACGAGACCTCTGTGTGTTTTTCTGAGCTCATAGACTAGTCCTAAAACAATGTTGTGCCACTCCCAGGCCTCGGAAGGTGACACCCTGCAACTCATGTGCCAAGAAAGGTCAGAAGAGAGTTGGAAGAGCAAAAACGGGGATGATTAAAATATACTTTGCTTAGAGAACAGAAGAAGAAAGCCCTCCACGCAGTTTTCGTCACATGGGCAAGGGAGATGTCACCATTTAATAAACTGACAAAATCTATCTATCACCTATGCGTGAACACAGAACGGTTATAGAGAGGTTAACAGGAATTGATGGCATCTGGGCATTCATTTTACACTGAACCAGAGTCTTTGGTGATTGAAATAGACAAAGATGTATAGGGTTATCTTGTTGAAGAGGCTTTCTTAATTACTGGCACTTGTCATTTCTCCATAGCTCCATCTAAGTCATGGAAGGCTAACTAGCACTTCTTCCCCAGCCTGAGCATTGTTTGCTCAGGAAACCCAGCACAGGGGCAACACCTTTAGCTCTCCTTCCTCTCTTCCTTCCATAAGTGCACCACGTCATGAAAGCGTTCATAAATTAATGCATCCTGATATTTTTTATCTGTTATCATTTAAGACTGCTGGACTGCAACATGTCGTCAATTTATCATCATTGTATTGTACACAAATCAACATCAAAAAACTAAGATCATGGCCACTGGACCCATCACCTCCTGGCAAATAGAAGGGGAAGAAATGGAGTCAGTAAGAGATTTTACTTTCTTGGGTTCCATGATCACTGCAGATGGTGACAGCAGTCATGAAATTAGAAGACGCCTGCTTCTTGGGTGAAAAGCAATGACAAACCTAGACAGCATCTTAAAAAGCAGAGACATCACCTTGCCGACAAAGGTCCGTATAGTTATAGCTATGGTTTTCCCAGTTGCGTGTGTAGGGCACCCAATCACTCCCACCAAATAACTCACATCGGAAACATCAATTTTGGTTTGGGTTTATGGGCATATTTTGGCCACAACTTTATTGAATACAAAACACGTGAGTGGTTGCGTAGGCATTGGTTCCCAACCGTCCTCCTGGACAGGGCTGACCCTAGTCAGCAAGACTATCTGTCCCGCTGGACAGAGCTGACCACTTGTCAGTGAAGGGAAACCATTAGCTGGGGAGAGTTAAGGGAGGCTGGTGAAATCAGCGCCTCCCCCTCCCCAGGGGTCCACAGGGACTCCTGCTTGGCCCTGCAGCCCACCAGGCCCGGACTAGCAATGTGGAGCCCCTGGCTTCCTTTAACGGAATTCCCAACTCCGACATCACTTCTGGGTGGGCCTTGCCCACCCATACCACTGAACCAATGCCTAACCGCCAACCTTACAAGTTGTGACTATTTGCTGTATAGTAGGCAAAAACCAAGTGGCAAGAGCCAATTGCGCCACTTGGACAAAATTCCTACCAGGCCCCTCAATAGAGGCGACCCCTGACCGGCACAGCAAGGTCAAGCACCATCCTATACCAGGGAGGGGAGGGTGGGAGATCCAAAGCTCCAGCCAGAGTGCTTACCTCACTCTGGGTGGCTTCCTTATAAAGGACGCTGGACTGTCCGTCAAAACTTGCTACATGCAAGTTGACCCAGCAACAGCTTGGGTCAGCAACCTGTGGCCAGTAAGCCCTGCCCCCAAACCAGGAAGTGCCTTGGAATGCCCACACTGCAACGGGAGCTCTTTTGAACTCTCTTAGTGATGTATGGAAGTGAGAGCTGGACCATAAAGAAGGCTGATCACCGAAGAATTGATGCTTTTGAATTTTGGTGCTAGAGGAGACCCCTGAGAGTCCCATGGACTGCAAGAAGATCAAACCTATCAATTCTTAAGGAAATCAGCACTGAGTGCTCACTGGAAGGACAGATCCTGAAGCTGAGGCTCCAATACTTTGGCCACCTCATGAGAAGAGAAGACTCCCTGGAAAAGACCCTGATGTTGGGAAAGATGGAGGGCACAAGGAGAAGGGGCCGACAGAGGACAAGATGGTTGGACAGTGTTCTTGAAGCCACCAACATGAGTCTGACCAAACTGCGGGAGGCAGTGGAAGACAGGAGCGCCTTGCGTGCTCTGGTCCATGGGGTCATGAAGAGTCGGGCACGACTAAACAACTAAACAACAACAACATTGTACACAAAATCACAAAATCGTAGAGTTGGAAGGGATCCTGCAAAATGCAAGAATCTCGACTAAAGCATCCCTGGCAGATGGCCATCCAGCCTCTGCTTAAAAACCTCCAAAGAAGTCCACCACCTCCCAAGGGAATCTGTTCCACTGTGGATCAACTCTTACTGTTGGAAAGTTTTTCTGTATCTTTAGTCGGAATCTCCTGTCTTGTCACTTGAAGCCATTGGTTTGAGTCCTATCCTCTACAGCAGGAGAAAACAAGCTCGCTCCATCTTCCAGGTGACAGCCCTTAAGATATTTAAAGATGTTCTTATGTTCTATTTGAACATGAGAACCTGCTGGATCAGACTCTTTTTTGATGGAGAGTTTGCTGTGGAGCCCAAGTAGACAAAATCATCTACCATCTCAATCAGTCACCAATACTGGTGACATCCTGTCCCTTCAGCTCTCTATATTGGACAAACAGGCCAATCCCTACGCCAAAGGATAAATGGACATAAATCTGACATCAGGAATCACAAGACAGAGAAGCCAGTAAGAGAACACTTCAATCTCCCAGGACATTCAATACAGGATCTCAAAGTAGTTGTCTTATTAGAAAAGAATTTCAGAAATAGACTTGAAAGAAAAGTTGCTGAATTACAACTTATTATTAAACTGAAATCTATGGAGAGACCTGGTCTGAATAGAGATATTGGATTCTTGTCTCATTACATATGCTAAAGCTATTTTTGCTCATCTACATACCATCCCTTGCTTTTTCCTGTAGGACTAATTGCAGTCGTTAACAATCGTCAACAGGTTTACCATACCCATTGAGTCCATCACCCATTTCCTACTACCCTTCTGAGAAAAACCCCACCCCACCCTCCCACTATATATAAGGGTCCGGTGACTTCTGTTTCAGTATATCTGAAGAAGTGTGCATGCACACAAAAGCTTATACCCAGAACAAACTTAGTTGGTCTCTAAGGTGCTACTGGACAATTTTTTAATTTTTAATTTTTATTTTGACTGTGTCAGGCGAACACGGCTACCTACCTGAATCTAGAATCCTGTCCCAGGATGTTGGTTTTTGTCGGGTGATGATAAGGCAGCGTTGGGAAAAGCGAATGATAAGTCTCTGTAGAGCTTCCTCAGAGTGACCTGTCAAGGCTGCATCATCTGCAAGCAACATCTCTCTGCACATTTGTCTTGGCGTGGAGGCATGCTAGGTTGAACAGACCCCGATGGGGGTCAATTTAATTACACTAGATATATTGCTTACAAAATGCCAGAAATTCAAAGAGTGGGTGGGTGGGGAAAGGTCACTGCCGATATTTCAGAAGATATCCAAACTGGAAGATACAGCATCTTACGCAGACAGAACACATTAGCTCCGTGCAAGAAGATGATCTTTAATGTACTTATCATTGCAATATGGGTAATGGGAACTTTCAGGAGCACTTTACTTTAAGTGCCCTCTGAGAAATGCTAATTTGCATTGAAACACCTATGGAGCCCCACGTGACAACTACAGGAATACCCGGTGCATTTCATTTTGATCAATTCTATTACGGAGCACACAATGGGAATTTGCAACGATCGGCCTCTTATAATATTATTAAATTTTCTATTAATATTACATACATTAAGAGGAAGATTAGCACGTTTCTAAGGACTGCACGAAGCCATTCCCCCTTATTAGCCATGCTCATTACAACGGTAGGAGGCTGGGGGGCTCTCACCTGTTACTGCATGTTTGTGCCGCTCAAGCAATACATAGAGTTAGATGCTCGGAAGCCTGCCCTCTGTGCACAAGGAACTGGTAGACTACTGAGTGTGTCATGGCTGCCTTGCAAAGCATTGTGGGAATCAGAGCCAAACATTCTTTGTCAGTCCCCTAAATCCTGCTCCCAATTTTTACCTCTTTGGGGAGATTCGAAGGAAGCCTTTTAAAAATGGTGTTAGTGCTGTGAGCTGGTGAAGCTGCCATCCTTCAAGGGTGCTCTCTGTTCCCCAGATCTTTACTAGCTAAATATTCAAGCACCAATTAGACATCATAGCCTGCATTGGCCCCATAGCACCAAATCCAGGGGGCCAGAATCAGGTTGTTGTTTAGTCGTGTCCGACTCTTCGTGACCCCATGGACAGAGCACACCAGGCACTCCTGTCTTCCACTGCCTCCCACAGTTTGGTCAGACTCATGTTGGTAGCTTCGAGAACACTGTCCAACCATCTCGTCCTCTGTCGTCCCCTTCTCCTTGTGCCCTCCATCTTTCCCAACATCAGGGTCTTTTCCAGGGAGTCTTCTCTTCTCATGAGGTGGCCAAAGTATTGGAGCCTCAGCTTCAGGATCTGTCCTTCCAGTGAGCACTCCGGGCTGATTTCCTTCAGAATGGATAGGTTTGATCTTCTTGCAGTCCATGGGACTCTCAAGAGTCTCCTCCAGCACCATAATTCAAAAGCATCAATTCTTCGGTCATCAGCCTTCTTTATGGTCCAGCTCTCTGTTGCTGTGCAGAATCAGGTTGTAAAGGTAAAGGTAAAGGTAACCCTGACCGTTACGTCCAGTCGCGGACGACTCTGGGGTTGTGGCGCTCATCTCGCTCTATAGGCCAAGGGAGCCAGCGTTTGTCTGCAGACAGCTTCTGGGTCATGTGGCCAGCATGACTAAGCCGCTTCTGGCGAACCAGAGCTGTGCACGGAAACGCCATTTACCTTCCCGCCGGAGTGGTACCTATTTATCTACTTGCACTTTGACATGCTTTCGAACTGCTAGGTGGGTAGGAGCAGGGACCGAGCAACGGGAGCTCACCCCGTCGCGGGGATTTGAACCGCCAACCTTCTGATCAGCAAGCCTTAGGCTCTGTGGTTTAGACAACAGCGCCACCCACGTCTCCAGAATCAGGTTGACTCACCCTTAAACCACTTAAGAGATCAGCCGTACCCCTATATTCCAGCTGGATCACTGAAACCATCTGCCGGAGTGTCATTGGTTGTTCCCTGAGTCAGCAAGTTTGACAACAACAAGGGACCGAGATTTCAGTGTTGTCAGCTCAGTCCTGTGGAATACTCTTCCAACAGAGATCCAACCGGCTTCTTCTGTGACAACTTTTAAATGCCCACTGGAAACAGTTTCATTCCCTCAGGCAGTTAAGAATACACTTTTCCACAATAGGTAACCGATACCTGATTTGAACTTTGTTACATGGCTTTTATTGTACGGTTTGATGTGCAGTTGTTGTGAACTGCTCCAATCAGATGAATTAGCGGTGTATAAATATTTTAATAAAGGAAACAAATAAAATCGCCTGCACAGACAAATCAGTGGGTGTCATATAACTCCCCTCCAACATTTCTGCAAACAAATTGAAGTAAGTGCTCGATAAACAGCTGATGTCATATAATGTGTGTGCAAAGAAATTGGGATGAAGACTTGATAAACCATGGGTATTGTAGAACCTCACTGCAAACGTTTTGCAAGCAAAACAGGATGAGTGCTTTACAAAGAGAAGAAGAAGAGTTTGGATTTGATATCCCACTTTATCACCACCCAAAGGAGTCTCAAAGCGGCTCACATTCTCCTTTCCCTTCCTCCCCTGTGAGGTGAGTGGGGCTGAGAGACTTCAAAGAAGTGTGACTAGCCCAAGGTCACCCAGCAGCTGCATGTGGAGGAGCGGGGATGCGAACCCGGTTCACCAGATTACGAGTCTACCACTCTTAACCACTACACCACACTGGCTCTCACCTGGAAGTGGCCTACCTGCCCTT
This sequence comes from Darevskia nairensis, assembly GCA_034642065.1. NCBI lineage: Eukaryota > Metazoa > Chordata > Lepidosauria > Squamata > Lacertidae > Darevskia > Darevskia nairensis. Next base: position 2,424,174 of record JAWWNI010000386.1, on the reverse strand, counting down.
AGCAATAACTCTCACCTCATCGGGGTGTCCTTGCCTCCAGCACCCATCCACTGACACCATTAAATTGCTCCTAAGACAGAAAATAAGCCTCTCTTTCAAATCTCGTGGCTTTTTAAAAAATGTGCTGACTCCAAGCTGTCTCCCATTTGGTTCATATTTGGGAATGAATTAAAAGAACGTAGCTCCTTGGACCGGCAACTCATGACTAATGCAAAATTGCTCTTTTCACATCGCCAGCTGCGACCGATCCAAGCTGGTACTGCATTCTCATGCTAACCAGGGCGGTGGTGGTTGTGGGCGGGTGTGGGGGGCACAGCTTCCCTCCCCCCCCCTTTTTAAAAAAAGATCAACTAACATGCAGATCTTGCACTTTTTATTCTCCCTCCTCCTATTAAATATAGGGCGGAGGGTGGGAGAAATGCAGTCGGGACAGAGAAGGAGGCGGGCATAAATTTTGCCGCGCGGGGAATGTGAAGAGGAGATTCGCTTAGTTACTGGGATGAGATGAATAATCCTTCGCTAATTTATATGCCGATGGAGCCGGCTTTTTGGCAAGCACACAATTAATGTGAGTGCCAAGTGGGACTGCAGCTTTGTTTCATCTAGGGAGACACTTAGACGAACGGCAGCTTTCTCTCTCTCTCTCTCTCTCTCTCTCTCTCTCTCTCTCTCTCTCTCCCCCCCCCCCCCAAGCTGAAAACATCCCTGCCTCTTTCTCAACTTGCAAGGAGTAGCTGGCAGTCCTTTGCCGCCATTCACTCTGTCATTATGATGCATTATACTGTGTAATGATGTAATACGCTGCAAGGCCGAGAGCCTGAGCTTCTTGCCAAAAATAATAATACCAAAAGCGCACAATTATTTTCATCTGTGAAAGCCTCCCGCGCTATCATCTCATAACGCTGCGGCCCCAGGAAAATGCCGCTCTAATGGTGGGGGGCTAAGATGGCTCTTTATGTTTCCAGGGCCCATCAGGCCATCCGAACGGAGACATCTCAAGAAAGTAAACAGAATTCTCCCACGAGTGCAACTGACCAGACTATAGACGTGTGCCAGTTTTAAATATTTTGTTTGCTGCTGCTCTGCGCTGATCTAGGTGATGGATCCATTAACATGCCTTGGGATTTATAATCTGTTGTTGCTGCTGTTGTTGTTGTTGTTGTGCAACTTTTTTCAAAAATGTAAACTAAGACGAGTCCCCGGCTGCAATGAGCTTCCAATCTAAGTTTAATGGTCAAGAGCATGGGTAGGCAAACTAAGGCCCGGGGGCCGGCTGCAGCCCAGTCGCCTCCTATATCCGGCCCAAGGACAGTCCGGGAATCAGCATCTTTTTACATGAGTAGAACGTGTCCTTTTATTTAAAATGCATCTCTGGGTTATTTGTGGGGCCTGCCTGGTGTTTTTACATGAGTACAATGTGTGCTTTTATTTACAATGCATCTCTGGGTTATTTGTGGGGCATAGGAATTCGTTCATATATTTTTTTTTCCAAAATATAGTCCGGCCCCCCACAAGGTCTGAAGGACAGTGGACCGGCCCCTTGCTGAAAAAGTTTGCTGACCCCTGGTCAATAAGTTTGAGGGAGCTGGGTATATTTAGCCTGGAAAAGAGGAAACAGAGAGGAGGTGGGATAGCCATCTTTAAATATTGTAAGGGCTGTCACATGGAAGATGGAGCAAGCATTGATATATATATATATATATATATATATATATATATATATATATATATATATATATATATATATATATATATATATGTAATGGGGGAAGGGGAGAGAAGTCTTTTACCTTGAACTGAAGAGGAAACACAGAAGAAGGGGACAGTCAGAGGGGGGGAAGGGTTGAAATAACACTTTCGCCACAACTAACATGAAAGCGGAGTGCAGATCCATGGCTCCACCAAAGATCTAGTCCAGGCAGCCTTCCATGGGGCCTTCCATGGGGTATATTTTAGGGGTGGTTAGAGGGTGGAATTGGGCAAGAGCACTGAAAGGCCCCAAATGGACATGCTGGTGGTTGAACCATATCTTCAAACAAGGGTCTCGACCGTTACATATTTGAGAGGCAGCATATCTATTGTCTTTTTAGCCCCTATCAAAGACTGCCCTTTTTCAATTTGCGATCTTTATCCGAGTCTTAGAAATGGATTTTTTTTTATATAGGTGAAAATTGTTTAAACTCATTTGTACAAAGAACATGTTTTATAGCTGCAGCTCAGTCGCAGAGCCTCTGCCTTGTCCCCAGAAGCTCCCAGGTCCAATCCTTGGCATCTCTAGGCAGGGCTGGGAAAGGCACCCCAGAGGCCCTCTGCCAGTCAGTGTAGGCAGTATGGGGCTAGATAAATAATAAAATTATGTATGGAGCCTATAAATAATAAAATCAGTATTATTATGATTATTATAAGCCCACGGTCTGTTTCATCCCAAGGCAGCTTCCCATGCCCCTGTGACATTGTTTTAAGTGGGTTTTCTCTGTGGCATTGCTTTGCATATGTTTGTGTTGTCAGTGTGTTTACTGCTGAATGGCTTAGAGACGTTCCATGGGAATGGAAATAAATAAAAGCTTTGATGCTTTCAGAACCATTTGTTGCCCTTGAAAGGTAAACTTATAAATGAAAAGAAAGGAAAGATAGAAGCAAGCACCTACTTCATAGGTCACAAACCTTGGGAGTGAGGGAGGCTGAGAGCAGATTTGCAAATTGCCGGTGTTAATGCTTCTATTATTAATTACTTCAAAATGCTTCCTAGGAAGTGATTCATAAATGGAGCGGGGTAAATAAATAAATAAGGCTGATCGTCGAAGAATTGATGCTTTTGCATTATGGTGCTGGAGGAGACTCTTGAGAGTCCCATGGACTGCAAGAAGATCAACCCTATCCATTCTTAAAGAAATCAGCCCTGAGTGCTCACTGGAAGGACAGATCCTGAAGTTGAGGCTCCCAATACTTTGGCTACCTCATGAGAAGAAAAGACCCTGATGTTGGGAAAGATGGGGGGCACTAGGAGAAGGGGACGACAGAGGACGAGATGGTTGGACAGGGTTCTCGAAGCTGCCAATATGAGTCTGACCAAACTGCGGGAGGCAGTGGAAGACAGGAGTGCCTGGCGTGCTCTGGTCCATGGGGTCACGAAGAGTCGGACACGACTAAATGACTAAACAACAACAACAACAACAACAAAATAATCTGCATGTAAAACTCCATCTTTTGCTCTTACTGCGTGCCCCTCTGGCTGGAAGAAAGGATGTCCTCACACAGCGTGTCGTTAAACTGTGGGACTCACTTCCACAGGACCAGTTACAGGTAGATAGCTGTGTTGGTCTGTCATAGTCAAAACAAAATAAAAAAAAATCCTACCAGTAGCACCTTAGAGACCAACTAAGTTTGTTCTTGGTATGAGCTTTCGTGTGCATGCACACTTCATCCGGTGGGTATTTTAGTTCTAAAAAGGTTTGCTGTAGATCTCTTAGGTGAGAGTCTCTGTCTGTAGAGGCATTGATAGTCACCAACCTGGATGGCTTTAAAAGAGGATTAGACAAATTCATGGAGGAATTCAGTAGATGCCTGACCGATTTCAATAGGATCAGCATTCCAAAATATCAGTGCTTAACGGCTTTCATCCTCACAGAAAGTAAACAGATATGAGGTAACTGTTCAGGGGGGCATCTCCAGATCCTCACAGCAACCTGGCTGGCACAGAAGGGAATTTTTCCCTGCAGGAATTCATGGAAAAGTACCCCCCCCAAAAAAAAAATCTCTGCTCACAAATAGGCTGAAGAATTTCAGCAGACCCTTTGCACCGGACTCTGATTTAAAGGCACAGGGTGCTGTTTGGGTTTCTGAAGTCAGAGATCCACTGTATCTTGCTTTGGGGGACATCACGAAAAAATGGGGGGCGCACAATTTGTGTGTATGTAACAATGTGCATTGTGCACTCTATAGACAGATTGTTGCAACAACATTTAGACTCCTGTCTCCTCTCGCGCCACAGGAAGTGCATCGCACAATAAAGCGTTATCTCTGATTAGAAGCGAAAAGATGAATCCTTCTGCTAAAGCAGGGTAACCCTAAAAGCATGTTAACATGAAATACTAAATAAAACGCTACTCATCTATAATAAATCTTATTATGCATTTTGGCAATTTTACCCTGGCGTTTGAGTGTGAAGGTTTTCTTTTTCCTTGTTTTTTACCCGAGCAATGTTTGAAAATAGAAATCTTAAATTGAATCATTGTTGCATGAATATATGCAAAATATTCATTTCTTGCAGTGTGAGGGTTGAGTGCTTTTAAATTGGAGAAATCAGTCATGACTTCACCTTTTCATGCAAGATAAAGCTGTATGTGGTAACATCATTACAGTGTCATGAAAGGAGTGGAAATCATGCCATAGCCTTGCCTTAAGCTAATATTAAAAAAAGAGAGAGAGAGAGAAGGGGAGAGAGAGAAGGAGGGCTTCCATATTTTTCAATATTGTTCAATATTTAAAGACACAGCGCATGGTATTCAAGGCAAGAGAGAGGGCGTGAAGGAGCATTACGAGTATTTTATTTTATTTTTTGAGGGAGAGGCCTTTCCTGAATACAGAGATTAATAAGCACCAGGGAAGAGGTCTGTTTAATATTTAAAAGAACTTCCATCTTGACGTAGAAGTGGAGATGGAATTAAGTATACTAATAAAAAGCCCACAATTTATGGGGAAATATTATTGATGGACTGACATATTACTGGGATGCTCCAAAAAAAAAAAAGTGTTTTCATCTCTTTCTTTTTCAGTGTTAAAATGGGTGGAGGTTAAGAAGCTGGAACCAAATCAAGAGAAGAGGGCGACTCTGTAAATCGAGAATTATTGGGGAACTAGCGGTTCGAATCCCCGTGACGGGGTGAGCTCCTGTTGCTCGGTCCCAGCTCCTGCTCACCTAGAAGTTCGAAAGCACATCAAAGTGCAAGTAGATAAATAGTAACCGCTCTGGCGGGAAGGTAAACGGTGTTTCCATGCGCTGCTCTGGTTCGCCAGAAGCGGCTTAGTCATGCTGGCCACATGACCTGGAAGCTGTACGCTGGCTCTCAGCCAATAAAGCAAGATGAGCGCCGCAACCCCAGAGTCGGACACGACTGGACCTAATGGTCAGGGGTCCCTTTACCTTTACCTTTAGGTGAGGTGGTCCAAGCTGTTATTGAAAGGGTTGCACTATAATCTTGGAGGTACCTCATGATCCAATGATTATCCTAGATCAGGGGTAGGCAACCTAAGGCCCGTGGGCCAGATGGGGCCCAATCGCCTTCTCAATCCGGCCCATGGACGGTCCGGGAATCAGCGTGTTTTTACATGAGTAGAATGTGTGCTTTTATTTAAAATGCATCTCTGGGTTATTCGTGGAACATAGGAATTCGTTCATTTTTTTTTCTCTTCAAAATATAGTCTGGCCCCCCACAAGGTCTGAGGGACGGTGTACCGGCCCCCTGCTGAAAAAGGTTGCTGAGCCCTGTCCTAGATGCTCAGGTGGCGGGAGTGGGTTTTTGTTTTTGTTTATCAGCTTTGGCCAATCGGAAGCCGCAGAAGCCCAGTCGGACGTTCGGCTTCCAAAAGAACGTTCGAAAACCAGAACACTCACTTCTAGTTTTTGATCTTTCAGGAGCCGAAACGTTCGACTCCCAAGGCATTTGAGAGCCAAGGTACAACTGTAATAGCATAAGAAGAGCCTTTTGAAGTCGGTGATGATACATTGGGAAAAGACTTTGGTTATAATATTATGCTAGACGACTGGGAGAAACTGTGGAAAGAAGGGGTGAAATTTACTGCATGTAATGCACTAAAAGAAAATGTGTTAAAAATGATGTATAGATGGTACATTACACCGGTCAAACTGGCGAAAATATATAAGGTTGATAATAAGTGTTGGAAGTGCAAAGGGAAAGAAGGTACCTTTTATCATATGTGGTGGGAGTGTAAAAGGGTGAAAGGCTTCTGGGATATGATATATGGTGAAATTAAGAAAATGTTGAAATATACATTTGTTAAAAAACCAGAAGCATTCTTATTGGGAATTACAGGTACAGACATTAAGAAGCAAGGTTTTAAGCTCTTCCAATATGCAGTGACTGCGGCGAGAATGTTAATAGCACAAAAATGGAAACAAGAACAAACACCGACAAAGGAAGAATGGATAGTGAAACTAACGGAGTATGCAGAATTGGACAAGATGATGGGGAGAATCCGAGAACAGCGGGACCAGAAGTTCATCAAAGACTGGACTAAATTTGCAGACTATCTAAAGGAAAAATATACTCAATTGAATATGTTGGTAGGACTGCATGAAGCTTTGTAGAGTAAGGAAGAAATGTTGTTGTTAATACGAAGATATAGTGATTAATTTTTAGAAAGTAATAATATAAAACAATGATTGATTTAAGAAATATAGATATAAGGAATAGATATTAGAATATCATGAGGAAGGTTTGCCGGAAGTCACGGCCATAAAAAGCCAAAATGGTATAAGATGTGAAGATAAATATGTGAATTTTATTATTGTATTCTTATAAAACTAATAAAAAATTATTTTTTTAAAAGTTTTATTAACAATGCTTCATTCATAAAATACAACACATTTGTACATTTGTTGTACATGAATACAAAGAAAAAACTCTACATAGAAAGAAAATACTACAATGTAAGACATTAAAAAGGTACAAAACATTATTTTTCACGTCCCCAAAAATAAAATAAAATAAAATGATTTTTTTTTAAAAAAAGAAGAGCCTTTTGAATCAGGCCAATGGCCCATCTAGTCCAGCATCCTGTTTTCACAGTGGCTGGCCACAAGCAGAAATCCACAAGTAGGATTTGAGCACAAGACCACTCTCACCTCCTGTGGTTTCCAGCCATTGGCTGCAGTCGAGGCCCAGCCAAGTCATCATGATAGCCTCCTCCATGAATTTCTGAAGGTAGGGGTGGGTAAGTCGACTGCAGAATGACAGAGCCAACTTCAAACCCTGACATTGTAGAAGCTTGGAGCTCCATTGCCTTCCCATTAGTCATTAAGTAAAACAGCCTTCCCCAGTCTGGTGGGGCAGCAGATCCCCCCCTTGTTCCAGATGTAGATCTTCCCTCACCCCGTGTTCTTCATAGAATCATAGAATTGTAGGGTTGGAAGGGACCAGGAGATCTAGTCCAAACAGGAATGCAGGAAACTTTTGGCCAACATGGGGCTCGAACCCACGACCCTGAGGTTAAAAGTCTAATGTTCTACTGACTTAGCTATCCCAGCTGGTGGACTACAACAGTGTTCCTCAACCTTGGGCCTCCAGCTGTTTTTGGACTACAATTCCCATCATCCCTGACCACTGGTCTTGCTAGCGAGGGATGATGGGAGTTGTAGTCCAAAAACAGCTGGAGGCCCAAGGTTGGGGAACACTGGACTACAACATCACTGTCCATTGACCATGTGGACTGATTGGAGTTGGAGTCCAACAACATATGGAGGACATTCGGTCGAAGAACTATCTGACATGCAGATCAGAACAGCTGCACCCCGGAATTCTGACCTTACAACCCAAACGATCTCATGAGTTCAGATATTAAGCTGCCCTCCTTTTGCAGATGGGAAAGCGCTGTGGAAAATGCCAGGCCCCATCATCACATGGGGAAATGCCTTCCCTTTAATTGGCTGTTGCTAGGCTACTGAGAAATGAAATAGACCATTGCCATTGATGAATTAACTGATGAGCTTGGGTGACAGTAATCTTTGTCACTCGATGTGCTAGCTGTCTCAGCCCTGCCATTCTGAGCACTTCGTGTTTAGCAGGCATTCCAGGACTGTGAAACAACACCAAGGAGAGGCAGCTTTGGGAAGAAGAAACTTTGACAATCTGCATGTCTTTATTTTCGAGGTGCCTTCACTAGGACCATTCTGTGCTAAGGGTGGGTTCCAAACCAGATGATACATGGCAACTGCATTTAACTTGATTTAACATACCGTATTTTTCGCTCCATAAGACACACTTTTTTCCTCCTAAAAAAGTAAGGGGAAATGTCTGTGCGTCTTATGGAGCGAATGTGTGGTCCCTGGAGCGGAACTGCCCAGGGGCAAAAGCAGATTGTGCTTTTTTAAAAAAAGAGAGAGAAGGAGGTGTTGAAAGGAAGCCCGCTGAGCAGCTGCTCAGCAAACAATCGGGGAGAGAGATAAGGGAGAGAGATTCCAGCCCCGCCCCCTTGCAGAGGGAGGCTGTTTCCCCAGCGACATGTGACTGGCCGATTAGATTATCTGTCTGGAAACTGTAGAAATGGCCCCCTTTACTGAAGCTGCAGAACTGTGAGTTAAACCCCATAAAACAGGATTTTTTCCCTTTGCAAAGTAAGCTCAACAACTTTGAGCTGATCCTCAAAAAATGGGGCTTTTCTCCTTTGCAAAAGAAGCTGCAGAAATTTGAGCTGATCCTCAAAAATGGGGCTTTTCTCCTTTGCAACAGAAGCTGCAGAAATTTGAGCTGATCCTCAAAAAAATTGGACTTTTCTCCTTTGCAAAAGAAGCTGCAGAAATTTGAACTGATCCTCAAAAAATGGGGCTTTTCTCCTTTGCAAAAGAAGCTGCAGAAACTTGAGCTGATCCTCAAAAAAAATGGGGCTTTTCCCCTCTAAAAACTAGGTGCGTCCTATGGTCAGGTGCGCCTTATAGAGCGAAAAATACGGCAACTGTTTTGTAGAGGGTGGATCAATGTCTGGATCATGGGGGTCAACCATGGGGGTCAACCTTTCTCCCAACACCACAAATGGTCAATCTGCAGCTCCCAACTTCATTGGGCCCCAACACCTCCTGAAGATGCCCCATTCACTTGTTCTATCAGATATCATTTCTTCTTGTTCATTTCCTCCTTATTCTTTTTTACTTTTAAAAATAGGAACATAGGAAGCTACTCCAGATTGAGTTAGATCAGGGGTTGGCAAGGTTTACCTACCCTGGGCCGGTTCACTCCAGTGGAGATCCCTCTGTGGGCCGGATCGCGTGTGCACAGACGCAATTTCCGGCATCGCAGATGTGATTTCTGGTGCCGCGGAAGCGAGTCCCCGCTCTGCACTGCGCTGGTTTAGCACAGCGCGCGGGGACTCGCCAAGTGGGCGGCTCGGTTCGGGGGCGGCTCGTTGGCCCAGGGCTCGTGGGCCCATGGGCCTTAGGTTGCCGACCCCTGAGTTAGACCTTCAGTCTGATTAAGAGGGTTAGTGACTAGACTTGGTCCTAGGCGTTGTCTGTCCTGGTTGCTCATGTCTGAAGGATGGGGAGATAGCTTGTTCTGGATGGGGTTACGGTCCCTTGGAAGGAGAGCACAAAGGAGGAGAAGGCTCCGTCACACCAATTATGCATGCAGGTGCGTCGCAGGTATTGGTTTTGATTTGGTGAGAGCCTATGGGTCCATTTTGGCAGGCATACCAACCAGGTCTAAAGCTTCCATGGATTAATCATGGCATCTGGGCTCCATTCAAGGACGGCTCAGGACCACAATACCTCAAGCACCGCCTCTTTCCATATGAACCTACCCGGATCCTGAGATCAACTTCTGAGGTCCTCCTTCGTGTGCCTCCTCCTCAAGAGGTCCGGAGGGTGGCAACACGAGAGCAGGGCCTTCTCTGCAGTAGCTCCATGCCTGTGGAATGCTCTCCCCAGGGAAGTTCACCTGGCACCTTCATTATACACCTTTAGGTGCCAGTCCCATGGACTGCAAGAAGATCAAACCTATCCATTATTAAAGAAATCAGCCCTGAGTGCTCATTAGAATGACAGATCCTGAAGTTGAGGCTCCAGTACTTTGGCCACCTCATGAGAAGAGAAGACTCCCTAGAAAAGACCCTGATGTTGGGAAAGATTGAGGGCACAAGGAGAAGGGGACGGCAGAGGATGAGATGGTTGGACAGTGTTCTCGAAGCTACTAACATGAGTTTGGCCAAACTTTGAGAGGCAGTGAAGGATAGGTGTGCCTGGCGTGCTCTGGTCCATGGGGTCACGAAGAGTCGGACACGACTGAACAACTGAACAACAACAACAAGGTGCCAGGCAAAAACGTTCCTTTTTACCAGGCCTTTGGTTGACCTGATTTACATCCTACGCTCTTTTAAAATGTGTGTGGTTTATTTTGTGGGGAAGGCTATTGGGTTGTTGTTTTTATTATTATTTTATATATTGTGATCTTTTTGTGAACCACCCTGAGACCTCCGGGTATAGATGGTATATAAATTCAAATAATAATAATAATAATAATAATAATAATAATAATAATAATAATTAGTGTTTAGAGCCACCAAATATCTGAAAGATCACCTGTTTCACTACAGAATCTCTGAGGTGTTAAGATCAGCAGACAGGTCTCTGTTGGAAGTTACACTGCCTTTAGAAATTTGAGTTACAGGTAGGTAGCCGTGTTGGTCTGTCATAGTCAAAACAAAATAAAAAATAAAAAAATTCCTTCCAGTAGCACCTTAGAGACCAACTAAGTTTGTTCTTGGTATGAGCTTTCGTGTGAATTAGTCTTACAGGAAACCAATGTCTTTGTTCAGACCAGGTCTTTCCATGGTTTTAAGCTTGGTAATGAGTTGGATTCTTATCTCATTATACATGACAAAGCTATTTTTAACCTTCTCACCCCTTGCTTTTTTCTGTAATTGCAGTCTAATTGCAGTCGTTAACAGTCGTCAACAGGTTTACCACAGCTATCAGCCTATCACCCATTCCCACCACCCTTCTGAGTAATACCCCTCCCACCCTCTCACTATATATGTGGTCTGGTGACTTCTGTTTCAGTGCATCTGAAGAAGTGTGCATGAACACAAAAGCTCATACCAAGAACAAACTTAGTTGGTCTCTAAGTTGCTACTGGAAGGAATTTTTTTATTTTTTATTTTATTTAGAAATTTGGTCTGGGGGTGCAGGAGGAGGTCTTCTCTGTGGCAACCCCAAGCTATGAAATTACCCCCCCCCCCGAGGTGTGATTAGCACCTTCGTTATGTAGTTTTAATCACAAGGTGGTCTGAGATACCTGAGATGTACAGATACAGTGGTACCTCTAGTTACGAACTTAATTCGTTCCGGAGGTCCGTTCTTTACCTGAAACTGTTCTTAACTAGAGGCGTGCTTTCGCTAATGGGGCCTCTTGCTGCCGCTGTGCCGCCAGCACGCGATTTCCGTTCTCATCCTGGAGCAAAGTTCTCAACTCGAGGGAACTCTTCCAGGTTAGTGGAGTTTGTAACCTGAAGCGTTTGTAACCTGAGGCGTTTGTAACTCGAGGTACCACTATATATATAGTCCCAGCCTATTCTCCTGATCGCAAACTGCTTTTAATATTGTATTTTTAAAAAATTGTTGTAACCTGCATTGGGACCTAATAATAATAGGAGATAGAAAATTTTAATTGGGGGGGGTGTCTGGAAAATTTAGCACAGACTTTCTAAACATCTGCTAAAAACAGTTTTGTTTAGACAAACATACCCAGATGTTTAGAAAGCTGGTGCAAGTTTTAATCTGTTTTTAGTCGATTGCTGTTTTAACTTTTTGAAAGTCTTAAATTATTATTGTTAATTTTTTCTTACTGGTATTTTTTCTGTAAACAGCTTTGAGGTTGTTACTGTTTACAATCAAAAGGTAAAGGTAAAGGGACCCCTGACCATTAGGTCCAGTCGCGGACAACTCTGGGGTTGCGGCGTTCATCTCGCTCTATAGGCTTAGGGAGCCGGTGTACAGCTTCCGGGTCATGTGGCCAGCATGACTAAGCCGCTTCTGGCGAGCCAGAGCAGCGTACGGAAACGCTGTTTACCTTCCCGCCGGAGCAGTACCTATTTATCTACTTGCACTTTGACGTGCTTTCGAACTGCTAGGACCGAGCAATGGGAGCTCACCCCTTCGTGGGGATTCGAACCGCCGACCTTCTGATCGGCAAGCCCTAGGCTCAGTGGTTTAGACCACAGTGCCACCCGCGTCCCTTGTTTACAAATCAGATTCCTACTCTCCTATTGTTTGTTTGCTTGCCTCAGCCTTCCCGCCGCAACCTCCGAATGTATCTTTGGTGAATTAATTTCTTGCTTAATAAAATGCCACGAGACCGAGGCGGACGAAGGGAAACCCAGCGAATCGTGCTGGGCTGTGGATTATTGACAAGATGAAGGAGACTCTTTGGACCCTAATGCCTCTTGCTCTTCAAGGGCTAGTGGAGTCTTTGCCTCTAATATGTGGGTTTTGGAATGATAGATCATAATAACTGGCCCCGTGTCTGCGAAGAGGGACGGCAAGCACTTAATATTTCAGCTGGAGTGTGTGCAGCACAGACCCAGTCCTGAAAAATGGACAGCATCAAAACATATCAAGAAAGCAGCTGGTGTAAACAAAGAAATCTTGATAAACTACTGCAGGGATTAGGCAAATATATAACCATGTTACATTTGAATAATCTCATCTATGCAAGGGATAATATATGGCTACATACATGTATGGAAATAGATGCCTTTTTCAATGATCCTAAGGATTCACCCACCCTCCCAATGTTGCAAACATATGTTTACCCCTCTGCAAGGCAGCTAACAATAGTGCAATTAGATATATATATAGAAACATATTTTAAATATGCATAGTAGGTAGGTAGGATCTACCCAACCCATCCTTCAGGCATGTCCAAAGTCTGTTTCGGGGGCCTAATCCGGCCTGCTGGTCGGTTTAATCCGGCCCCTGTGGCAATTCATTTCCTGGGGTAAAATCCTAAAAATACCTCAACAACTTCAATCCTAAAAAAAAGGGAAAAACTTTGGTTGGCCCTTTGGTCGCCCCCCCCCCCCCCCCAGCCCTTCACTTCATCAAATCTGGCCCTCTTTGAAAAAAGTTTGGACACCATTGCCAGCAGAAGCCTGTGCAACTTGTGCAATGGGGCTTCCCCATCTTCACCCCACATGTGCCTCATGCCCCTCCCCAAATTGACTTGGGGTGAGAGTGGGGGCCATTTTGCCTGGGGCTGATGGGAGTTGGACTCTAACAACATATGGAGGGCACAACATTGCCTCCCCAATTCCTCTAATTCACCCATGATGACCTAGCAACAGGTGGTGGTGGAGATCATTTCCCTTCCACCTGGAGTCCCTCAGGTGTCGCTGTGGTCTAAACCACCGAGCCCCTTGGGCTTGCAGGTTATAAGGTCGGCAGTTCGAATCCCCATGATGGGGTGAGCTCCCGCTGCTCTGTCCCTGCTCCTGCCAACCTAGCAGTTCAAAAGCACACCAGTGCAAGTAGATAAATAGGTACCGCTGTGGCGGAAAGGTAAAGGGTGATTCCGTGTGCTCTGGCACTTGTCACGGTGTCCTGTTTCCCTGAAGCTTAGGGAAGGAAGGAAGGAAGGGAGGGAGGGAGGGAGGGAGGGAGGGAACATGTTATTGTTTAGTTGTTTAGTCATGTCCGACTCTTCGTGACCCCATGGACAGAGCACCCCAGGCCTCCTGTCTTCCACTGCCTCCTGCAATTTGGTCAGACTCATGTTTGCAGCTTCGCGAACACTGTCCAACCATCTCACCCTCTGTCATCCCCTTCTCCTTGTGCCCTCCATTTTTCCCAACATCAGGGTCTTTTCCAGGGAGTCTTCTCTTCTCATGAGGTGGCCAAAGTATTGGAGCCTCAGCTTCAGGATCTGTCCTTCCAGTGAGTACTCAGGGCTGATTTCCTTCAGAATGGATGGGTTTGATCTTCTTGCAGTCCATGGGACTCTCAAGAGTCAATTCTTCGGCGATCAGCCTTCTTTATGGTCCAGCTCTCACTTCCATACATCACTACTGGGAAAACCATAGCTTTAACTATACGGACCTTTGTCGGCAAGGTGATCTGCTTAACTAATATAACACCTGGCAGTGTGCAAAGCACTTTTCTTTTCTTTGAATGTTGGAAATCAGGTTGTCTAGCAGTTCAGCGGTAGTTTATCTGCTGGGGTTTTACTGCACAGAAGTTCAGAGCTGCGCATATTGTGCAGGCCCACTTCCCAGGTGGTGACACTTTCAAACAGCAACCATGTTGGTTTATCCATTTACATGGGTGGCATTTCCCTAACTCCAAAATTAAAAGTCGCTGGTTTTGGAAATAATAACTAGAACTTCCTACACCAATGCACTTCACTGATGCTGTCTCTCTCTCTCTCTCTCTCTCTCTCTCTCTCTCTCTCTCTCTCTCTCTCTCCCCTCCACCACCTGCCTTTGTAAGTTTATTGTCAGAGATGACCGAAAATGTACACAAATGTCTATATCGGGGTGGGAGCATAAAGATATAATGGGAGCCTTCCTTATATAATTTCCTGGTATGATGTCTGTCGGGGGGAAAATGAAGTGAAATTATATGATGTCAGAAAATCGTGTTTCAAAATGATTGACAACATTGGAGTGTTTTGCATGGTGAAACGAGGTGGAAAATTTTAATTGCATGATGGGAGGACATAATATTTATTACACTCTTGTAACCTCCGATCGGAGGCAAGAGGACTCCCGTTGTATATTTTGCATTAATGCGGCTGGCTAAATCTTTAAATGAGCAAGTGAAATGTACAATTCTCCATCCGAAACCATTTCCCTCTATGGCGCGTGATTAAGTTTTCACTCTCTGATAAGTCAAACAGTGTCAGAGTGACTGACACATCATCATAATGATAAAGAGATTCACCGATACATATTACTATTCTGATTCGAGCAATCTGAAAAGACAGCTTTCCTAGGTCAAAGGGAGATTAAAACAACGCTGCTAAAAACTCGGGCTGGAACGGAAAGCGGCAAAAATCTGCAGTGAAATCTTCCAGGGCCTTTGACATCCCAACACAGAGAGGTCCTTGTAGGGCTGAGCGGAAATGGTCCTCACCCAAACAGACCACCTGATTTGAAGGCTGTGAAGTTGAGGAAGGTCATGTCAGTGATCCGATGGGCCCCATGTACCCACCCCCATATATAAAAATAGCAGTTGCTTTAAAAAGAAAGAGTATCACCAGTGGCAGCTACCGTTTCCCCCCAGAATGCACTGGAATGACACAGCTTCCACAGTATTTGGGGATGACAGAGTGGTTGCCAAGAGGATCTCCACCATTGCAAGCAGTGTTGCTAACATGTGCTGTGGGAAGATGGATGGGAGAGGCCGTGCACCACCAATGGTTAGCCCACTGCACTTTGGTGTAGTGGTTAAGAGCCAGTGTGGTGTAGTGGTTAAGAGCGGTAGACTCGTAATCTGGTGAACCAGGTTCGCATCTCCGCTCCTCCACATGCAGCTGCTGGGTGACCTTGGGCTAGTCCCACTTCTCTGAAGTCTCTCAGCCCCACTCACCTCACAGAGTGTTTGTTGTCGGGGAGGAAGGGAAAGGAGAATGTTAGCCGCTTTGAGACTCCTTCGGGTAGTGATAAAGCGGGATATCAAATCCAAACTCTTCTTCTTCTTCTTCTTCTTCTTCTTCTTCTTCTTCTTCTTCTTTTCAAAGCGGTTCATGCACAACTGACACGAAAGCTTCTGCCCGACTTAGGGAGGGACGCGTGATGCTCACGCGCACAATGTCAGGATGTCAAGATGTCACACGCATGACATGGGGGGGGGCATCACCCTTGCAAAGCTGGTGCCTCTGCCCCCAAGCTGTTCCTCTATGAAAAATTTCACCCCACGCCACTGACTGGATCCTAGGCAGTTCACATGTGACTAGATTCATATTTACGTTTCTTCTATATACAGTGGTACCTTGGTTCTTGAACTTAATCTGTTTTGGGAGTCCATTCGAAACCGTTCGAAAACCAAGGCGTGGTTTCCGATTGGCTGCAGGAGCTTCCTACACTCAAGCGGAAGCTGTGTTGGACATTCGGCTTCTGAAAAATGTTCACAAACTGGAACACTTACTTCTGGGTTTGCAGCATTCAGGAGCCTATTTGTTCGGCAACTAAGCCATTTGGAGACCAAGGTACCAGTGTATAAATTGAATCTGAGGTCTAGCTGGAGGAAGGGGCATAGCTTAGGGGTACAGCACCTGATTTGCATGCAGAAGATCCCATGTTCAATACCCAGCATCTCCAGGTATGACTGAGGATGTCCCCACACCTGAAACCATGCAGAGCTGTGTCCAGTCCACATAGACAGATGGGCCATCAAGAATGGGAGCATCTGAATTTCTGCTCGTGTGTCTTTGTGCGTAGAGGCATTTGGGGAAACTTGAGGATTTGGGTTCTAAAAGTACGCCGTCAGGATGTGGACACATATCTGTGTTTGGATAATGGTGAGTGGGAATAGATGAGAAATTTGTAGCATGGCCGATCTTACGGAAGGCGTCATGTAAATTTACAGTGCTATAGAAATGTTTTATGGTAATAATAACCCTGTCTCGATTGAAAGTAGCATGGGGTTTGTTTGAGAATGGATTTTTATTTTGTAATGCTCGTGCCTATTAAGGAAGAGGCTTGAAGGACAGCTGAGCAAATATTGTAATTACGAATGAAGAATTGATCTAATGAATTTTGTCTCTTTGTTTCCCCTTGCGGAACAGAAACGAGCGGGCTGTGATTTCTCTGGCATTCAGCACCTTTCCTCCAAGTTACCAGTGGGTGGGGGGAGAGGGAACCCCTGAACTTAAACACTGGGAAAGGGTGATGTACACAGCTGGGGAAGATGACCAGATCTCGTCTCATGCTGCAAGGATGGCCAACCTTTGACCCTCCAGATGTGGCCAGACTACAGCTGCCATCATCACGGACTATTGGCCTTGCTGATGGGAGTTGGAGATCAACACTTCTGGAGGGAGGCAGTTTAGCTGCCTCCCCTCTACTGTAACAGAAACTGCGGTGGACTGAGGCCACATTCACGTCATAAATTAAAAAGAAGAAGAAGAAGAGTTTGGATTTGATATCCCACTTTATCACTACCCTAAGGAGTCTCTCTGGTTCGCCAGAAGTGGCTTAGTCATGCTGGTCACATGACCTGGAAGCTGTACGCCGGCTCCCGCGGCCAATAATGCGAGATGAGCGCCGCAACCCCAGAGTCGGTCACGACTGGACCTAATGGTCAGGGGTCCCTTTACCTTTAAGGAGTCTCAAGAAGAAGAAGAAGAGTTTGGATTTGATATCCCGCTTTATCACTACCCAAAGGAGTCTCAAAGCAGCTAACAATCTCCTTTTCCCTTCCTCCTCCACAACAAACACTCTGTGAGGTGAGTGAGGGTGAGAGACTTCAGAGAAGTGTGACTAGCCCAAGGTCACCCACCAGCTGCATGTGGAGGAGCGGGGAATCGAACCCGGTTCACCAGATTACAAGTCGACTGCTCTTAACCACTACACCACACTGGCTCACTATCAAAAACATTATGATACCACTTTAAACAGTCATGACTTCCCTCTAAGAATTCCAGGGGATGTGGTTGGTTAAGGGTGCTGGGGGGGGAAGGGGTGCCAAAGAAAAAAACCAGTGTCATCCTAACATCCTCCTCTTCTTTGAGGCGAGCATTACAAGCCCCTAAAGGGCCAAGGAGAGAACCAGTGAACTCTGCCAACATCTCTAGACACTACCAAAAAATACTTTCAGTTTAGGCACAATAAAGGTAAAGGGACCCCTGATCATTAGGTCCAGTCGTGTCCGACTCTGGGGTTGCGGTGCTCATCTCGCGTTACTGGGCAAGGGAGCCGGTGTACAGCTTCCGGATCATGTGGCCAGCATGACTAAGCCGCTTCTAGCGAACCAGAGCAGCGCACGGAAACGCCGTTTACCTTCCCGCCGGAGCGGTACCTATTTATCTACTTGCACTTTGACGTGCTTTCGAACTGCTAGGTGGGCAGGAGCTGGGACCGAGCAACGGCAGCTCACCCCGTCGTGGGGATTCGAACCGTCGACCTTCTGGAAAGTGGCAATAAGAAATTCTCAACCAATGAATGAAAACCTCGACATTCGCCTTCCCTGTCTCTCTTCGGCAGAAAAACCTTCAACGTCTGATCATTAATGAAAAGATTTTATTTTTTTTAATAAGGATGCAGTAAACCATAAAACATCTGCGTGAGTTTGTGCACGGAGAAGCCTGTCACAATAAAGCGAAGCAAAAATGTTGGGGTTCCTCAAATTGCAAGCCACCAAAGACCGATCTCCTGTTCTCCACCTGCACACGCTGTTCATTAACGTTTGGCCAGCATGGAAATCAGCGTCTCCAAACAAGGCAGCATAAGAGTACATCAGAGCATGGCAAAGTAATTATGAGTTTATGACATCATCTTAATATTACAAAGGAGAGAGTGAGAAGCCCAGGAGAAACTCTCGATTTCCCTTTTGGGAAGGCATTAATGGAGCCTTACAATCTGTTTCCTTTTGTTTGGATGTTACAACCAATAATGCAGTTTTATGTTGATAAATAAAGACTAAAGTTGAATAAATCCGGCGAGCTCCCGAGCCTGTGCTTTCCCATCTTGATTCACATCCCCGGCTTAAGATTTATGAGTCGTTCGCAGAGAATAAGTTGAAGCTGCAAGTTTGCAGGGCTGAAATTATTCAAAATGGTGATTAGTTTGGGAAGCGATTATGTACGTGCACCTGATCAGAGTGTCACCTGCGCCGGCGGGATGAACGCGATGAAACATTGGCCATTTCCTGCACTCCTCTTCGCTTCCCCACAAAAGAAAAGAAATCCGAGTAGCAAAATGAAAGCCTTGGATGTGTGTGGATGCTCACACACACACACACACACACACACCTTGCATCCACAATTGCTTCCGTTTCCTCCATAGTTGCTGAGACCTTGAGGAATTAAGATAATTCCTCTTAATTTTTAATTCCCTATTTCACACACTTCTCAGTTTTATTTAGGACATGCAGCTTTGTTCTCTTTCTACCATTTTTTTTTTTAAAAAAAGGAAATTTCATTCCATGCCATGGACTGTATATTCATTGATTCTGTGGAAATGTCTTGGATATGTATTTATTTTTATATTAAACAGCATTAAATATTACAAGTAAAATAAATGAAATCTTGACAGGTTTATAACTCAGTTGACTTAGCCCTTAGAGACATCATCTGATTGGCTTAAATCTGGTTATGGGATGTAATCCCATTCAGTGCAGGATTCCTGATTGGCTGGGCTCACATATGCAATTAGTCCAGGAAACATTGGCTCCCATATTCTGCACCACCTGAAGTTTCCAAACCATCTCTAGAGGCAGCCCTATGTATAACGTTTGCAGTAATCTAACCTCGAGGTTACCAGAACATAGACAGCAGTGGTTAGGCTATCCCTGTCCAGATAGGAGCGCAGCTGGGCCATACCATTTTCTTCATGCCATGCACAGCATTAAAATACTTCTGTCGTGTTCATCACTACATTTTTTCTCAACAAAGGCCACATTCTCACTATACAGTTAAAGCGCTATGGCACCACTTTAAATAGCCACAGTTTCCCTGAAAGAATCCTGAGAGTTGCAGTATGTTAAGGGCTCTGAAGGTTGTCAGGAGACCCCAATTCCCCACACGGAGCTACAGTTCCCCAGTTTCCTGGAAAGAAGGATTGGCTGTTAAACCACTCTGAGAACGGTACCTCTGCGAGGGGAATTGGGGTCTCCTAGCAACTCTCAGTACCCTTCACAAACTACATCTCCCAGAATTCTTTGGGGGAAGCCATGACTATTTCAAGTGGTATCATAGTGCTTGAAATAAGACGGTGTGAATGTTTCTCGAATGGCCGTCAGAGCTGTTGCTGTGACTTCCTTCCATGTTTCCCAGAATCATGGGCCCCGAGAAGAAGAGGAAGAAGAAGAAGAAGAAGAAGAAGAAGAAGAAGAAGAAGAAGAAGAAGAAGAAGAAGACGACGACTTTGGATTTGATTTCCCGCTTTCTCACTACCCGAAGGAGTCTCAAAGCAGCTAACATCTCCTTTCCCTTCCTCCCCCACAACAAACACTCTGTGAGGTGAGTGGGGCTGAGAGACTTCAGAGAAGTGTGACTAGCCCAAGGTCACCCAGCAGCTGCATGTGGAGGAGCAGAGACGCGAACCCGGTTCACCAGATTACGAGTCTATTACTCTTAACCACTACACCACACTGGTTCGTGCCATCGTTCTTTAAACGCATGGTGGGAATGCGGCCTCAGGAGGCCTCAAATTTGCAGCCACATAGATTGCATTATTGAGAGAGGGCTCGTCATGGAGACTGTGAATGCAAAACCTTGTCCCAAACCATCCATGGCGTAAGCGAGACAGGTCTAGTTTTAGAAGCTAAGAAAACCAAATTCATAACTTTGATATTGCCCGGGCTTTGAAAACCACAGCTTCTTCTCCGTTATTCACATGAGGGTAATTTTATTGCATCATTGTAGCTTAATCACGATAGCCCAGTTTTTCGATGCAAAGCCCTCTCCATGGGTTAAGATCTATGGAGCCATATGCCACAGGAACAAGCCAAGCAATTTTAAAAGGGGGAGGGGGCAGGGAAGGGAAGGGGGGGAATGAAATAATCATTTCTAGTAAGTTCTGACTCTGATTAAAAAACAATCTTTATGAAATAGAAGCTAATAAAATTGCTTTCCTAATTACCCTGAGCTAGTTCATTTCCCAGCAAATATAATAAAACAGACTTACTTGGCTCCAATTCACAAAATCTGAAACCAAGCTCATTATTAAGGCATTTAGTGGTAGAAAAAAACGGGGAGGGGAGGGAGAGAGAGGAGAAACTGTATGTGTGTGCGTCCGTTGCCATCCCACAAAGCAGAATGCAAGACATCTTTTGAAGTTAGACCTTTGAAGTTTGGAGTTATTGCTGCGGTCTCTTATTCTTTTTTTCCTTTCCTTTTTTTAATAATATAAAAAAACCCAGGTAGTTTAGTGTTTGGGTTTAACTTTTCTTTTTTAAAAAAAGGCTCTATTCTCTTTGTCAGACAAATAGAACAGGACACCTATTATGCTATTGCTATAATATTCAGGGGAGATTTGGGGTTTAACGGAACAGAGGCTTAATTTGAAAGAAATATTTAGACCTAATACATTGTGGTTCCTAATCTTTGGGACCATTACAAAGCTGTGATACATGTACATAATACAGCAGACCATCCACTCTCCCAAGGCTATCATCCCAAAGCCTTGTACCACTCTGAAGTCTCTTTCATGTCAGAAACCTGGGATTCTGGTTATTATAAATGTATGAAGTTGCTTTGGTTTGGGGGGTTTCTGAGAATGTTTTATTTATTTTTGTTAATGCTTTAGCTTCTCTCTCTCTCTCTCTCTCTCTCTCTCTCTCTCTCTCTCTCTCTCTTTTACACACACACACACACACACACACACACACACACACACACAACCTTTTCTTTATTTCCTCTTTTACAGGGTTTAAGGATGATGAACCAAACATTTTACTAAATTGCATGATGCAGAAGAATTGCTCAAAACATAAAAAAGGACGTGCTTAAGTTTGTGGTTGATTTCACCTAGGAAAAGACAGAGCAGAGTAAGTCGCAGATAGATAGATATAGATAGATAGATGATAGATAGATAGATAGATAGATAGATGATAGATAGATAGATAGAGAGATAGAGAGATAGATAGATAGATGATAGATAGATAGATAGATAGATAGATAGATAGATAGATAGATAGATAGATGATAGATAGATAGATAGATGATAGATAGATAGATAGATAGATAGATAGATAGATAGATATAGATATAGATAGATAGATGATAGATAGATATAGATAGATGATAGATGATAGATAGATAGATAGATAGATAGATAGATAGATAGATAGATATAGATAGATAGATGATGATAGATATAGATAGATAGATAGATAGATAGATAGATAGATAGATAGATGATAGATAGATAGATAGAGATAGAGATAGATAGATGATAGATGATAGATAGATGATAGATGATAGATAGATAGATAGATAGATAGATAGATAGATAGATAGATAGATAGATAGATAGATAGATGATAGAAAGATTTCTCAGATCTAGAAATGGTCATGAACTCCATAACTAATAATAATAATTATTTATTTATACATACATACATACATACATACCCCGCCCATCTGACTGAGTTTTCCCAGCCTCTCTGGGCGGCTCCCAATCGAATGTTAAAAGCAATACAGCATTAAATATTAAAAACTTCCCAAACAGGGCTGCCTTCAGATGTCTTTTAAAAATAGGATAGCTGCTTATTTCCTTGAAATCTGAGGGGAGGACGTTCCACAGGGCGGGCGCCACTACCGAGAAGGCCCTCTGCCTGGTTCCCTGTAACCTCATTTCTCGCAATGAGGGACCCACCAGAAGGCCCTCGGCGCTGGATCTCAGTGTCCGGGTTGAACGATGGGGGTGGAGACGCTCCTTCAGGTATACAGTACCGAGGCTGTTTAGGGCTTTAAAGACCAGCACCACTGAAACTGAAAATTTGAGCTTTGGCAATATCTAATGCTGGGTGTATCCTCAACTTATTGGGGAGTGAGGAGGTCCCAGGACTAGTGAGGTGGTCTCTTTGGGTGGCAAAGGGGCAGGGGTAGAAAGCATCACGGTGTTCAGTGGCGCTTATCGCCAGGGAGGTATACATATGCTTGCAGTGTTAACTTCGAGGGGGTGTGGCGATATCCAAAACCAGTCAAACATAGAGTAGACACACTGCAGTCAATGGAATCAACTCAAGACCATGTATAATAATAATAATAATAATAATAATAATAATAATAATAATAATAATAATAATAATTTATTTGTACCCCGCCCATCTGGCTGGGTCCCCCCAGCCACTCTGGGCAGCCTCCAACAGATATTAAAATACATTAAAATATCACAGGTTAAAAACTTCCCTAAACAGGCCTGCCTTCAGGTATTTTCTGAATGTCAGATAGTTGTTTATCGCTTTGACCTCTGCTGGGAGGGCGTTCCACAGGGCGGGCGACACTACCGAGAAGGCCCTCTGCCTGGTTCCCTGTAGCTTTGCTTCTCGCAGTGAGGGAACCGCCAGAAGGCCCTCGGCGCTGGATCTCAGTGTCTGGGCAGAATGATGGGGGTGGAGACGCTCCTTCAGGTATACAGGACCAAGGCCGTTTAGGGCTTTAAAGGTCAGCACCAACACTTTGACTTGTGCTCGGAAACGTACTGGGAGCCAATGTAGGTCTCTCAGGACCGGTGTTATGTGGTCCCGGCGGCCACTCCCAGTCACCAGTCTAGCTGCCGCATTCTGGATTAATTGCAGTTTCCGGGTCACCTTCAAAGGTAGCCCCACGTAGAGCGCATTGCAGCAGTCCAAGCTAGTCCATAACTAGAGCATGCACCACTCTGGCGAGACAGTCTGCGGGCAGGGAGGGTCTCAGCCTGCGTACCAGATGGAGCTGGTAGACAGCCGCCCTGGACACAGAATTAACCTGCGCCCCCATGGACAGCTGTGATTCCAAAATGACTCCCAGGCTGCGCACCTGGTCCTTCAGAGGCACAGTTACCCCATTCAGGACCAGGATAGTCATGGGTGTGCTCTTGTCTTGAGTGCAGGGCCAGATGGGGGTGTTTTACAAAATGCCCCACTGCTATGGATGTGACACACCCCTGGCACGCCTCCTCCATGGGCAAATCCCACCTGTCAAGGACCATGCTGAGAATGGCTTCACTGAGGAGGAATGGTGAGAACAACCCCCTCCCCCTGATCCTGAATCTCCCCAGGAGCAGGAGGACAGTTATAGATTTGGAACAGCAATTTGCAGAGGGGCATAGTTCAGAACGCAGAAGCTGGGAAATACTGGATGGGGAACATCTAGGAGAAGAAACACTAGGAGAGGGAGGGTTAACAGATTCACAGTCGTTGGACAGCATTCCTCCACCGCTCTCCCCAAGGTCACAAAGAGCTCAGAAACTCTCAGAACAGAAAGTGCAGAGGGTACAAGCTCAGATTACAAGACGTAGGAGTGATGTAGGAGAGTCTTGAGAGTCCCATGGACTGCAGATCAAACCTATCCATTCTGAAGGAAATCAGCCCTGAGTGCTCACTGGAAGGACAGATCCTGAAGCGGAGGCTCCAATACTTCGACTCTTTGTGACCCCATGGACCAGAGCATGCCAGGCACTCCTGTCTTCCACTGCCTCCCGCATTTTGGTCAGACTCATGTTAGCAGCTTCGAGAACCCTGTCCAACCATCTCGTCCTATGTCGTTCCCTTCTCCTTGTGCTCTCCATCTTTCCCAACATCAGGGTCTTTCCCAGGGTGTCTTCTCTTCTCATGAGGTAGCCAAAGTATTGGAGCCTCAGCTTCAATGAAAATAGGGATGTATATAATCTGAAACTGTCTCTGGAAAATAGGTACACTTGGAGGGCCCTCTGAAATGAAGGTATCACAGCTCATCGCAGAATTGGAAGTATTCTGAGAGTCTCACAGCATCTGGAGTGATGCAATGGCTGGGAAGACTAAGACAGTGAGCATTTTCCGGTTATCAACCGAGACCCTATTTCATTCACCACCACCAGGAGATGTTCAAGCGGTGAATATTCAGAGCAGGGTCCTTCTCTGTGGTAGCGCACATGCTCTGAGGCTCTCTAACCCCCAAGCCTAGCTGGCCCCAATGCTTTTCCCACAAGAAGGAGTAATGATGACTGCTAACTTTGCTGGCTTTAAAAGAGGATTAGGCATGGAGAATAACACTATCAAAGGCTTCCAGCCACGGTGGCTATGTTCTGCCCCCCCCCCCCACTGTTGGAGGCAGTATGCTACTCAATACTAGTTTCTGGGAATCCCAAGTAGGGAGAGAGCACTGTTGAACTCAGGACCTGTCCGCACGCAGTCTTCCCAAAACACATCTAGCTGGCCACTGTGAGAACAGGATGTTGGACTAGGTAGGACTTCTAGATGATCCAGCAGACTTCTTATGTTCCTATTGTGTTTCACCGACTCATGAAGCCTAGCGGGGGACAAGTTGTCAATTTAGGTTCCTTTCAGTTCCTCATTTTTCCAACCTTAAGTTTGGTTCACCAAATTTCCACATCAGTCCATGATTTATTTATTTTTAAAGTCCTTGTGGAAATCATCAAATGCAGATTTCTCCTAATGTACGGTTATTGTACCCAATTTGGCCTAATAATCACAGTTTGCGAGCTATTTCCCTCGGTGTGCATCGTTATATGTTATGATCCCCTAAATACATTTTCAATCACACCTTCCTCTAATATACATGTTTTTTTACTGGAGATTTGCATCACAAAATTCAGAGCAGTATGAATCGCAAAGAATAGCATATTATGAGAAGTGTGGATTAGGTGTGAAACAAACCAAATCTCTACCCATCCCTAAACCAAAAGTATCTTATTCACTGTATCTTATTCAGTGTATCTGAAGAAGTGTGCATGCACACGAAAGCTCATACCAAGAACAAACTTAGTTGGTCTCCAAGGTGCTACTGGAAGGAATTTTTTATTTTTTATTTTGTTTTGACTATGACAGACCAACATGGCTACCTACCTGTAACTTATTCACTGTGCTTATGGTTGAAAGATCTGTTGGGTTCCTGCTCTCCAAAACCATTACTGCTGCTATGCTGACTGGATATTATTACATATTTATTTACACTCCACCTTTTTGTCTGTTTTACATCTTTTTGTCTGGTTTACAGATAAAAACAAGAACCACAAAAAACATTTTTAAAAATCATCATGGAATAAGAAAGTCTTCACCCATCAGCAGAAGTATGGGAATGCTGTGGATAGTAGGAGAGGATATAGTGATTAAATATTATCCTTTCTCACTCACGCTAGTGAGCTGGTAGCAGAATACATTCCCCTGTATATTGCAGGAAGCTGGTTGGTAGATTCGTTTGAATCTCTTGAGTTAAGCAATCTAGTCTGGCTTGTCCAGATTGGATTGTTCCAGGTAAATTCCCCTCTATTCCCTCTTAAAACTAGTGCTTTTTTCTATATAAAAATGTTTAGGGGTACTCTCATTTTCCTACTCATATTGAAATACTGCCCCTCAATGAGGCCAAACTTAGATTCACAAAATGTTTAGGGGGTATGCGTACCCCCTGTGTACCCCCCCCAGAAAAAAGCACCACTTAAAACCCCCAGAAAAAAGCACTGCTTAAACACAACAGTCTTCTTTAAAAGTAATGATATGAAGTTTACTTACATTCAGTTCACAGTATGATCCTGAAGGCAGGCTTTAGCTTGTGGTTACATAAGAAAGTGTGGTTGCATCCTTTGTAGGATTGAGCCTGTGTGCTGCTGGCTGAGAGCCAGCAGACAGCAAAATGGAGGAAGATGGAGAGTCAAGAAGAAGGGGAAGGTGGCTGCGTGACTAGCCCTTTTGTAGGGTCTGCCAGGGTCACACCCATCTACCTGGTCACATGCAGGGGGAGGATGCTCCAGACAGGTGTGACAGGAAGTCCTCCTGGCTAGAGTAACATCCGTCTGTGTGTCCTCTCTGGGCAAACAGGAAATGTATTTGACTGCTACATGTTACATCCCACAAGAAGGACGACAAGGAGGGAGCCAGTCTAATTTCTTTAAGGAAGAAATTCAAAAAACATGTTTTATTTTAGTATTGTTTTTAATTATATTTCTTAATAATAATAATAAAAAAATCAGGCCCAGTGGTCCATCTAGCTCAGTATTGACAACACTGACTGACAGTGGCTGTCCGGGATTTCATACATGCGTCTCTGCCAGCCCTACCTAGAGATGGAAAGGTTTGAACCCAAGGCCTTCTACATGCTAAGCAGATGCTCTACCAATGAGCTGCAGCCCTTCTTTGCTTTCGTGATTTGATGGCCACCTCTGAAGTCTTGGGTGGGTGACCATGTTTGAGAAACGCATCAGAATCCTAAAAGGGGCCACTAAGCCTAGTTTCTTTCATTTCCAACAACTTCGATACCCAGCATTACCATAATGCACTTTTTATGGTTTAATTTCCTCCACCCCCACCCCCACCCCCCCAAAAAAGAATGTGGTTCTGTTTTTCAAAATTGTTCTTCTCAATTGAAATCAGATTGCCTCTGAAGGAGCCGGACCCATTTCCTTCAGGAGCCTGAAAACAATATAATTGTTCCACTGAGACGAACAACTTAGTTAGAGCTGATCTCTACCCCATCCCTGTCTCCTGCCTACCTGCCAAATGCTTGTTTTATAAAATAAGGTTATTTTACTGGGGGATGGAGAAAGATGGCGCACCAAAACTTACCGGTATTACATATGAACAGTAAGAAAGTGCCTTGGGCCTTTAAATCTTGCAGAGGAGATTCTATGTGCAAAATCTGAGCTGAAACCATCATGGGGAGTCTCTGTTTGGGGGACCCATTCACACTCACTTGGATTGTAAATGGCCACAACTTTTCACTGATTACAATAATCTCAAAGTTTGCCATGGAATAAAGGAAGATCCCATATGAGACTCCCTTCCCGTTGAGGTCAGACAGGCCTCCTCCCCAACTTCCAGTCCCTTTTTTATCCCAACAGGCATTTAAATTGATGTCTGATTTTATAGTTTCAACTGATTATCTCTCTCTTACTGTATCCTTGTAAACCGCTTGAGGACTGTTGTAGTTGAGCAGTATAGAAATTGTTTGAATCAGGAGTTCCCAAACATTTTCGGCCCACCTTTGTTGTAGTTGTTTTAACATGTGCTAAAAACATTTTTCTTTGGGCAAGCCTACCCAGATATGTATTTTATTCTGTACCTTTGAGGGTTTTTTTATTTTTTTAAAAAATCAGATGGTTTTTATTTATATTTTGGTCATTTCATTATATTTACTGCTTTTGACACCTGTTTTTATTGCTATCTTTTAATGAATACTTTGCAACATTTTGTGTAAACTGCAGATAGATAGATAAATAGATAGATGATAGATATAGATAGATAGATGATAGATGATAGATAGATAGATGATAGATAGATAGATAGATAGATAGATAGATAGATAGATAGATACATAGATAGATACATAGATACATAGATGATAGATAGATAGATCTTGTGGTTTTTCTTTATTTTTCAAATAAAAATATCCAGAAGACTTCCAGGTTAGTCAAAAGAGTTTTAAGTTCAAGCAATCTTACTTTTATATATTAAAAAGTCTCATTTTAAAAATTGTCACTGACGAAGGTTATTTCTATGAGTGGGTGAGGAGGGAATGATCAGATTTGCAGAAATAATACTTTAGTGCATGGTTGAAATGCCAAGGCCTGGCTTTCAAATGGAGCAATGTTTTCATAATCTTAGTATAGCATTTCAGCGTATCATTAATTAGTCTGCTGGCCCATTTTTCCCCCCTCTAAAAATGAAAAAGAAAGGAAAAAGGAAACACAGTAATCACTCAAGGTCACAGTTTGACTTATTTGCCATTGACAGATAACTTGCCAAACTTGGCACTCAGCTCCTTGGTACAATGGAAAATACATAGCCGTCCGGGTTAACAAAAGGCTCGCAACAATGGCCCTGCAAATGAACATCGGCTGACTAAAATCCTAACCACATTTTCACTCTCATTAACCACAGTAGGGTATCACACAATTCCGCCCGGCTCCTGCGTCGACCACTGTGCTCCATTTTACTACCAGCGGTTTGATGGGTTTTATGGCAGCTGATATATGAAGTGGGAGTTTGGGGAGTCGTAAACAGAAGCCACAGTGTATCACAATGTGGTTTAGGGATATAATGATTGTGTTGTAAAGC
Source organism: Darevskia nairensis (assembly GCA_034642065.1). Taxonomy (NCBI): domain Eukaryota; kingdom Metazoa; phylum Chordata; class Lepidosauria; order Squamata; family Lacertidae; genus Darevskia; species Darevskia nairensis. The sequence goes on along the minus strand of JAWWNI010000386.1, from coordinate 2,395,535 downwards.
AAGGGAAGACAATGCAGCAGCCGAGGCGAGGTAGCGAACCAGCAGACCAAACAGCCCAGCGTCGACTGGAGCGGCAAAAGCAGGGGATCTTCCGCTGCCCGCGTCTGTTTCTCCGCATCGGGCTTTGCCAACCTGGCAGCTGATGGAGGGCATCGTTCAAAAACATTGGGGCCACCCGGTTCATAGCTGTCAACCCTCCCTTTTTTTTGCGAGAAACCCCCTTATTCCAATGCCGTTTCCCGCTGCTATCTCGGATTGTTGATATCCCTTAAATTTCCCGGATTTCAAAGGAAGCAGCTCCTCTCCCTCCCTGCCTGCCAGGGAGGCTCCTCAGCTGCGTTGCTCGGCTGCCAATAAGGAGTCTGAGACCGACTGGGGGCGGAGCTTGCATGCCTTGTGCAGCCAGACCCTCACGCCCAACCAGACAGACAGCCTGCCTGCCGTCTACGCGCTCACTCTTTCACTCACCCATTCGCGCGCAGTCTCTGGAGCGCAGGTTGGCGAGGCTACTTGGTGCCATTGCACCGCCCTCACGGCATCCCTTATTTTCAAATCCGAAAGTTTGAAAAAACTCATTATTTTCAAATCCAAAAGTTGACAGCTATGACCCGGTTGGCCAGCTCCATCCTTTGCTGCAATCATTTCCATACTGCTTAGCTAACTGCATCTTTCCTAAGAGACACAAGGCAAAGTTGCAGAAGGGTATACAACCGATAAAACCGGTTCTGACAAATTATGGAAACAGAAACAACTTACTCAGAATGTCTGCTGATTTTTAAATCTACGTCAAGTTCAACAGGGAGGGAACCTGCCTGGTCTTAGCTGGCAGGGAGCTGCACAGAACAGGACTGGATGAGGACCATGAATCTGAACCACGAGGGGCCACTAACAGAAACTCCCCCAAAGATACCCGTGATCAGGAAGGGATGGAAAGATTCAGGTGGTTCTTCAGGCATCATGGACCCAATTTAAAAAAAAAAATTTTTTTTTGTTCCATAAAATGTATATACCACTTGATTGTAGAGAAACCATCAACCTCAAAGCAGTTTACGAAAAGCAGTAAAAACAGCTGAAAAAATCAAAACCAGCAATAAACTGAAAAAAATCACCCAAAAATCTAACTATCTGGGTAGGCTTATCAAAAAAACAAAAATGTTTTTAGCAGGATCTGAAAAGCATATAGTGAAGGAGCCTGCCTAACATCAATAGGCAAGGAGTTCCAAAGTAGTAGTAGTAGTAGTAGTAGTAATCTATATATATAAAAATGTTCCCATTGCGCGTTTGTCCGAAACACCCTTGCTCCGTAACCGCTGGACTAAATAGCATCAAATTTGGACACAGAGTTTCCATTACCATGGCATTCTAATCTGGCGTAATAAAAATTCAGAAAAACCACACCTGTCATACCTAAAATAAAGAAAAACTGCAAAAAAATTATGTCGCAGACATTATACATCACCACCAGAAGCTCTGAATACACCAGCAGCATCCAATAGAAAGGCAGATCGCGCTCTGTCACCTGCAAAAGCTCTGAAGGGTGGCGCCAAATAATGACATCATCAACCGAGCAACTGAAACCACCAAGGCGACCATTACCAGACAACCCACAGAGCCATTACCAGACAAAGGCAAACGGCCAAACCCAGAGCCACAGCCACAGGCCGCAACCCAAAAACACTCCCCCCCTCCCAGGCCTCGCCTCTACTTTACAGCCTACAGATAATAATAATAATAATAATAATAATAATAATAATAATAATAACAATAATTTATTATTTATACCCCGCCCATCTGGCTGGGTTTCCCCAGCCACTCTGGGCGGCTTTCAACAGAACATTAAACTACAATAATCTATTAAACATTAAAAGCCTCCCTAAACAGCACTAGGCCTCACTAGGCCTCGGCTCTACTTTACAATCCCGAGTGGAGCCGAGTGGGGGGGTGGGGGGAGGAGGGGACCGAATAGGTCGTGGGCTGACCCAGGGTGGGGGAAGTCACAAGGATGACTCGGGGGAGGGGGGGTTTATTTTTACTGCGGCTGCTACTGATGGTAATAAGCATAAAATCAGACAGGCGAAAACGGAGGGGGGGGAGACTGAAATGAGACAGGCGGAAGTTCATCGGGATAAGCTGTGGGAAGCCAGGCAAAAACGGGGGGGGGGGAGAGACTGAGAGGAGGCAGGCGGAAGTTCATCGGGATAAGCTGTGGGAAGCCAGGCGAAAACGGAGGGGGGAAGACTGAGAGGAGGCAGGCAGAAGTTCATCGGGATAAGCTGTGGTAAACAAGGCGAAAATGGGGGGAGACTGAGAGGAGGCAGGTGGAAGTTCATCGGGATAAGCTATTGGAAGCCAGGCGAAAACGAGGGAGAAGACTGAGAGGAGGCAGGCGGAAGTTCATCAGGATAAGCTGTGGGAAGCCAGCCAAAAACGGGGGGGGGACTGAGAGCAGGCAGGCGGAAGTTCATCGGGATAAGCTGTGGGAAGCCAAGCGGAAACGGAGGGGGGGAGACTGAGAGGAGGCAGGCAGAAGTTCATCGGGATAAGCTGTGCTAAGCTAGGTGAAAAGGGGGGGAGACTGAGAGCAGGCAGGTGAAAGTTCATCGGGATAAGCTGTGGGAAGCCAGGCGAAAACAGAGGGGGAAAGACTGAGAGGAGCCAGGCGGAAGTTCATCGGGATAAGCTGAACTTGAATGAAAAAACTACCTCATTCAAACTCCAACCGCCAAACAAATCTACCTACAACAACACTATCACCCTCCTACTAATCCACCTACAACAACAAAGAAGAAACGCAACAACATACAAACCATGCAACATGAACTTACTCCACCTGTGAGTATCCATGCACTTACTCTAACTTATCCAATTTCACAAAATAACCCACAGCAACGCGTGGCAGGGCCAGCTAGTAATAATAATAATAATAATAATTATTATTATTATTATTATTATTATTATTATTATTATTATTATTTATACCCCACCCATCTGGCTGGCTTTCCCACTCTGGGCAGCTCCCAACAGAATATTAAAAACATGATCAAACATCAAACATTAAAAACTTCCCTAAACTTGCCTTCAGGATTGCTGCCACAATAGGAGATCAATTTCCTATAAATGCAGAAGGGGTATTATTCGCCAATGAATGCAGGAATATTGGGCTTGGCCCAATAGCCTTTGGGCAGTCAGTGCAAGCTTTTAAGCACACCCACATTGTGTGCTTCCATTAATGCTCTCACATCATGGGCAGCCAACATGGTGCCTTCTGAATGTTGGACTATCATCTTTAAGCATTGGCCAGGGTGGTTGGGGGTTGATGGGAGTTGGAGTACAAACAGACAACACCAGGCTAGATGAACAAATCCTCTGACCTGATATAAGGCAGTGTCCTATTTTTTTATTTTATTTTTTAGCTTCTATAGGAATTCATTGTGTGGTCAGTCCATTAAAATAGTTAGCCATTCATCCTTTACCTGGGATATACCATGAATATTCCCATTTCCCAAAAAGAGAAGTGAGAGTGATGGAACGTTGGGTACCAAAAATAGGGATGTTGGAGCATTCCAACGAAAGCAGAAGGGGGAGTGGAAATTGCTGGTGTTCGCTTATTCGTCCCATGTTTGAAACAGAAATCAATCCAGCAAATACAATAATAATAATAATAATAATAATAATAATAATAAATTTTATTTATACGATCAGCGTTCACAGTTGTTGTTGGCTTCAGTCCGCAAATGATATGTAATTAATTACTCCCCCCCCCCACACACACCCTCATTTGCATTGCACTTCCTTTGCACTGTAATGAATGGAGTGCGCTGCTGCAATGACAGCATAATTCGCATAAGTACGTATGTTACATAAGTGACATAATTTTGCCACAGTGAGACAAATGTGTCATTTCTGGCGGAAGACGAACTGCAGCAGAATGGAAGCATTGCGGCATGCAATGAATACAGGGCTAAAGAGAAAACAACACCTTCTTGCTTCCCTACTCAAAGGTCACCAGCAGGACTTGTTTGCGGCTCCACCAGAAATCAGCACAAAGAGCTTCCACGTTCCCTTCAAAAACCCATCCTTCTCCTTCAGTCCTAGTCGGTATGATGGGAATTGGACCCATTTGAAGGGGCGATTATCTGGAGCAAATCATGTCTCAAAGGAGCCATTTTTGCATGTGAGGTCCAGTGAAGTGTCTACCTGTTAGGCGGATATTAGCAGAACTATGTCTTGCTGCACTCTGAAATGACTGAGCGATGACTGAACAAGCAAGGCACACTCAACATGCATTAGCGTTTTGCATATTCAGAGCGCGGTACAAGCGTTCAGTAATTAATCCTCATAACTTTCCCGCAAGGTAGGAGTGTTTATCTGCATACTACATGTGGGAGAAAACAGAGAGGTGAAGTCAAATCAAAGGAGGGGGGATACGGAGGAGGGGGGTGTGGTAGTTAATTTGGAACTGCACCTTGTGCTGTTTGTAAAATTAGAGGGGGGACAGCCTAAGTCGCTTTGCCCTTTTAAAGAAAGGAAGAGCCCTGGAGCTGAAGGAAATGGCTAACAATCAGCTAAGTTCAGGAAAGTCCGGAACAACTTGGCAACAAGTTACTTGGAAGACCACCTGCCCCAGTATGCACCCGCAAGACCACTTAGATCATCTGGAGAACTGGGGGAAGCCAGTGTGTTGTAATGGTTAAGTCAGAAATCATTTCTCTCTCCCCCCCACCCCCGCTTCTTAACTTTATTTTTCAATTTCTAAAAAGAAATATAACTTTCTCCATATACCATCATCCCTCCCAAGAAGCAATCCCCACATATACAATGTAAACAACCACAGTCAAATACAGTGGTACCTCGGGTTAAGTACGCTTCAGGTTAAGTACGCTTCAGGTTAAGAACTCCGCTAAGAACAGAAATCGTGCTCTGGCGGCGCGGCGGCAGCAGGAGGTCCCATTAGCTAGTGGTGCTTCAGGTTAAGTACGCTTCAGGTTAAGAATGGACCTCCGGAACGAATTAAGTACTTAACCCGAGGTAAAGGTAAAGGTAAAGGGACCCCTGACCATTAGGTCCAGTCGTGTCCGATTCTGGGGTTGCGGCGCTCATCTCGCTTTATTGGCCGAGAGCCGGCGTACAGCTTCCGGGTCATGTGGCCAGCATGACAAAGCTGCTTCTGGCGAACCAGAGCAGCGCACGGAAACGCCATTTACCTTCCCGCCAGAGTGGTTCCTATTTATCTACTTGCACTTTGATGTGCTTTCGAACTGCTAGGTTGGCATGAGCTGGGACCGATCAACGGGAGCTCACGGGATTCGAACCACTGACCTTCTGATCAAGCCCTAGGCTCTGTGGTTTAACCCACAGCGCCACCTGGGTCCCGAGGTACCACTGTATTAAGTAAGTTTGCAAATAGTTTAGAACTGATTACATCAGTTAGGCATCTTCTACTCTCCGCCTTAACAAATTGTCCCGGAATGTCTGATCTCCTGTAGATCCCAGTCTACTTTCTGCCCACCCCTCGTCTACCAGGGACGTTTTTCAGAGGAAGTTCCTTGCTGCTCTGTGCTTTGCTACATTGCCTTATTGTGCTGCATAACAAATGGGCGCTTTCTAGGTCAAGAGCTATTGGGTCCAGTTTTGCAAGCGCCTTGAAGGAAAACGACGTTGCCTTTCCCCCAACGCCCTCCCGAACTCAGGATGGTAAACAGTAACCTATGCAGAATTGAATTACAACCCGCCTCCCCCTGCCATCCATCTTTTCCTATTTCTGTTTTGCTTGCCACAGCTGCAAAAGGTATTGACTGCTGTGAGATATACTTAGTTTTTCCAAAGCCGTGCGCAACTTGTTATAGATGGCCCCGTGTCCAGGTAGAGGTTAAGGGGGTCCTTTGTTGTTCTAGTTTTCGCTTGTCCCTGACACTGCAGCCTAATCATTCCACATAATAACCACCCTGATACACAGGCCTGAGTCAAAGTCACAAGTCAATAAATCCATTCCCATCCTCCCTTTCAGGCAGAGTGTTGAATAGCACTGAGTGTGCAGAGTCATAGAGCCCTCCAGTCTATCACCTCAAGGTCATCCGGCTTATAGTGCACAAACTTTCTTTCCTTTAAGTGCCTTCTGCATTCAGGAAGAGCAATATATACAACACGGAGCCAGAACTCAGCGTTAGAAAACCAATTCCCCCCTGTAGCGCTATTCAGCGGTGGTGGCTGGTGACCATTGGGACTGATAGGACAGAAGACAGGGAGCCCAACAGCAGGGGGCGCCAGAGCCAGCGACAGGCAGGGCCAACTAATGCTCGTTTTGTTCCCATCGTCTACTCCTGAGCTCCATGAGGGCAACAATGAGACACTGGCTGTGGAAGAGGAGTGCGGGGGGAGTGCACCGCCCCCGGCAGCGCGATCCCGGTGGAGTGCCATCTTAGAATCTTAGAATCATAGAGTTGGAAGAGACCACAAGGGCCATCCAGTCCAACCCCCTGCCAAGCATGGAACACCATCAAAGCATTCCTGACAGGTGGCTGCCAAGCCTCTGCTTAAAGACCTCCAAAGAAGGAGACTCCACCACACTCCATGGCAGCAAATTCCACTGTCGAACAGCTCTTACTGTCAGGAAGTTCTTTCTAATGTTTAGGTGGAATCTTCTTTCTTGTAGTTTGAATCCATTGCTCCGTGTCCTCTCCTCAGGAGCAGCAGAAAACAACTTTTCTCCTTCCTCTATATGACATACTTTTATATATTTGAACATGGCTATCATATCACCCCTTAACCTTCTCTTCTCCAGGCTAAACATACCCAGCTCTCTAAGCCGTTCCTCATAAGGCATCGTTTCCAGGCCTTTGGCCATTTTGGTTGCCCTCCTCTGGACACGTTCCAGCTTTTCAGTATCCTTCTTGAACTGTGGTGCCCAGAACTGGACACAGTATTCCAGGTGAGGTCTGACCAGAGCGGAATACAGTGGTACTATTAATTCCCTTGATCTAGATGCTATACTCCTATTGATGCAGCCCAGAATTGCATTGGCTTTTTTAGCTGCTGCATCACACTGTTGACTCATGTCAAGTTTGTGGTCTACCAAGACTCCTAGATCCTTTTCACATGTACTGCTCTCAAGCCAGGTGTCACCCATCCTGTATTTGTGCCTTGCCTGTCTCCTCGCCCACGCTGGGCGCCATGCCCCCGCGGGCGGCATTCCATACCCCCAAGACACACGCCACACCTCTGTGGGTGGCGCGCCATACCCCTGGAACATGCGCCAGCCCCGTCCCTGCCTGCTTTCTACCTCACCCCACCCCCGGTGCCGGAGCATGAAGCTCCGCCACTGCAATGAGATGCATTTTTTTTTTCATTTGTATGCTGCTTTTTCACACACAAAAGTCACGCTCAAAGTGGCTTGCAGCAAAGAAACAGAGATGGAGGAGGAGAAAGCTGCCAGACAATGCTGCCCCTAGGCTGGTTGTTGAGTATGAAGACTGGCAGGTGAGGTCTGGTGGATCCTGTGTCCAGGACAATCCAGACATATGGCAACCCTACTGGTGGAGATTGGTGTCATGGACAGGCTGGATCCAGGGGAATGGTGGGAGCCATCAGCTGGGGAACCCCCCAAAGGAAGAAGGCTCAGAGCCAGAGGACTGGTGGTGGAACGACAATGAGTGATCAGAGGGAGAGGAGGGAGCAGACTGGGAGAGGAGGCGTCCTGAGCTGACTGGTTTCTTTGAATAAAGAGTTAACTTCATGACATCGTGTGAGTTATTGCTGACCAGCTCCTGGCACCCGTTCCTGAAAATTGATGGCACAGTGCCCCATTTGCTCTAGTGGACAAGCCTCCAATACTATTCATGTACTGCTGTCAAGTTACGGGTAGGTAGCCGTGTTGGTCTGCCGTAGTCGAAACAAAATAAAAAAATTCCTTCCAGTAGCACCTTAGAGACCAACTAAGTTTGTTCTTGGTATGAGCTTTCGTGTGCATGCACACTTCTTCAGATACGATGCTGTCAAGTGTGAGACCTGGCAAGCATATTAAACTTGTGCTCAAATTCTGCGATATCTCCCAAGTTGTTACTGAGCCTATTTCAACGATTTTTGGGAACCAGTTTGGGACCAGTTTGCTTGAGGGAGCAGCCTGCCCTATATTTATCTGTTTGCCTGCTTCAGTCTGTGGAAATGGTGCTTTTACAAGTCTCTCCTGTCTGGGGAACCACTGCCATTCCATGCAGATAATACTGAGCTAAATAGAAGAAGAAGAGAAGAAGAGTTTGGATTTGATATCCCGCTTTATCACTACCCGAAGGAGTCTCAAAGCGGCTAACAATCTCCTTTCCCTTCCTCCCCCACAACAAACACTCTGTGAGGTGAGTGGGGGAAGCGAACTCAGTTCACCAGATTACGAGTCTACCGCTCTTAACCACTACACCACACTGGCTCTCTTATACTAGACCCAGTATAAGACAGGTTCCTGCATCCTGTTTTGATTCTATTCAGAGAGAGAGAGAGAGAGAGAGAGAGAGAGAGAGAGAGAGAGAGAGAGAGAGAGAGAGAGAGATCTTGTTATTTTATGCTTTGATTCTGGCAAAACCAAGACAGAACACACGATCAACTTTTATTTTAACTTAGGCATGTTGCTTTGGGTATTGAAAGTGTGCTTTAAAAATTTTGATCTGCTGATTTGCAACCTGAGATTCCACCACCACCACCGGCTCCCCTTATCTTGGTTATTATGTTCATTTCTTCATTTCAGGTTATCGTTTTTATCTTCCTTATTTACTTAAGATATACCTGTTCCTGTAAGCGGCAACATCCTGCAATCTCTTTGCTGTAAGATACTCCCCTACTGGCCATCAATCACTGGGTATTGTTATTGGTATGTCGAAACATCACTAAACTTTGTTAAATTATACCTTTATAATTTACATTGGTGTGATTGTGGTTCTGGGGATTGCAGAGCCATAGAAGAAAACACAATTAGAGGGTTATGTGCGGCGGGGAGGTGGGGGAATGTGAAACGAATATCCTTGGTGCTTTTCCTACCAGCGTAGATTGAGGAGCGTATTCCCACCCACACACACAAAAAAAGTGGCTCCTTTACCTCTATGGAAGCAGAGAATTCCGGCATGGGAACTCCCACCCTCAAGCTCACAACACTAGAAGCATCTCCAAAGACAGAGGTGGGGCGCCTCAGGCTCAGAAGCAAATGTGGCCTTCTAATTCTCTCTTATCAAGTCCTCAAGACCACATTCCTCTTCCCATTCCCACCCACTACTGACCCTACTTTGCTTGGGTGTTTTTTGCCTGTCTGGAATTTGTCCTAGAACTCATTACGAGTTCTCTTGGTGGAATACTGTAATCCCACACCTTGCGTGCATTAGCTAGTACGATTTCAACCCCACGCAGTTGAAGGGCTAGTTGAAATTGCACAGGAAGCTCTTTTTGCCCAAGGTCCACTTATGGGTCCCCAGTGTGGAAAGAGGTTTTAAGCTCTTGCCCTTGCTTGGGAAGAGGGCACGGCCTGTTCAGCATGATGGCTCTAGGGTGCTTTCATGAGATCTCATGGGGCAATCCAAGTTTGGGGAGATCTCGGGTGAGCATCCCTAGTCTGGGAGTGATGTGGATGTGCTCTCTCCACCCCACCCCCCAACCACTAGCCATTGGGTGGCTTTTGTCTGAAATCCTGGAGAGCCATTGTAGACCATCATGAGCTAGATGCCCCAAGGGCCTGACTCCTTGCTTCCTAAGTTTCTATGATAGTGGGAAGAAACCAAGCCAAGGATCGACATGAAAGCCCTGCCCTGTCTTCTCCAAGCAACAGCAACTCTCCAGGGTCTTGGCCAAACATCTATTCCAGCCTTATGACCTGAGATCCTTTTAACTGCAGAAGTCAAAGATGGAGCCTGGGTCCTTCAATTGCCCCCAAGACTAGGCCTTGCTGGCTCAGGAGCACACAACTCACATCTTATACTGGAAGCATCCTGCAATGTCAACTTCTAGAAGACGAGGGCCAAATCAATGCAGTCAGATCAGATGTTTGCAGAGTGGCGAGAATCTAGCCCGGCCAGCTGACACAGCCCTGGAGCCTTTCCTCTTCTCGGTTACTCCATGGTTTATTTTTCACCCAGCGGAGCACAGACTTCTAAAAACTCTTTGAGCAACTCAGCAATGCTTTTGCCCAGGGGCTGTCTTCTCAAGTGCCCGGCCGGCGTGCAAAGTAGCCTCCTCGGAGAATGTGATCCGCTCCCTCAAGGCTCCCGGACAGAAGCCGTTTCCACAACGGCAGCTCCTGGATCCGGTTCAGATGCCAGCTGAGGAGTGTCGAAAGCCGAGCCTGATCCGTTTCCCTCTGCGCTTTGCAAATCCATCCTCCGCTCACCTCCAGCTCCCGCAATGTGCAATGACCCTGCGGCAATTCTTTCATGTTTATGGCTGCGGCTCCCCCCTTCCCCTGCTTTTTCAAACAAAGTCAGCAATAAAAATAGAGGGTCCCCGCCTGTGTTTGGTTCATTGCTCAGATGTAAATCAATGGCTGCAGTGTCTTGACATTGTGGTGTCTGGTAGACTTGAAACTCATAAAATACAAGAGAGCCTTGGAAATACATACCTCAGGGCTGACGTGCACTTTCAGCCTCACCTGTTGGGGACTGCAGTCTTTGTCTATGATGCCTGGGGGAGGGGGGGAGTTCACCCCAAGGGCAATATTCCCTTATTAACAACCTCCCGAGAGCCACATTCCGATTATGAGCAAAGGCAAAAATGTCTGGGGCAAGGGTACCTCTTATGGTTGTGTTGCTATGTTCTAAAAAAGGTAAAGGTAAAGGACCCCTGACAGTTAAGTCCAGTCGCAGACGACTCTGGGGTTCTGGCACTCATCTTGCTTTACAGGCCGAGGGAGCCGGTGTTTGTCCACAGACAGTTTTTCTGGGTCATGTGGCCAGCATGACTAAGCCGCTTCTGGCTCAACGGAACACCGAAACCAGAGCAGTGCACGGAAATGCTGTTTACCTTCCCGCCGGAGCGGTACCTATTTATCTACTTGTGCTGGCGTGCTTTCGAACTGCTAGGTTGGCAGGAGCTGGAACAGAGCAATGGGAGCTCACCCCGTCATGGGGATTCGAACCGCCGACCTTCTGATCAGGAAGCCCAAGAGGCTCAGTGGTTTAGACCACAGCACCACCTGCTATGTTCTAGTCACCTAAAAAAGAACACAACCAAGTCTACACAAATGCACCTCTGTCCAGGCAAGCAAGAGGCATTACCCAAGTTCGAAGGATGCATTCAAGCCAGGTCAAAGCGCTCAAGGAAGACAGGAGCAGGGGTGGTCCAGTGCCGAGGGCCTTCTGGCGGTTCCCTCACTACGAGAAGCCAAGTTACAGGGAACCAGACAGAGGGCCTTCTCGGTAGTGGCACCCGCCCTGTGGAACGCCCTCCCTTCAGATGTCAAAGAGAACAACAACTACCAGACCTTTCGAAGACATCTGAAGGCAGCCCTGTTTAGGGAGGCTTTTAATGTTTAATAGATTACTGTATTTTAATGTTCTGTTGAAAGCCGCCCAGAGTGGCTGGGGAAACCCAGCCAGATGGGCAGGGTATAAATAAAAAATTATTATTATTATTATTATTATTATTATTCAGAAGGCCAGAAAAAGAGAGGAGTATTTGGGCCCCAAGCCTGGGTTCCCTACCCCTGGATCTACACAATGACAACATGGGAAGACCACTTGCTAAATCAGTCCAGGAAACAGGGTGTCCTTCCCCAAGAGACACCATTACACTCTTCCTCCCACTAAGGTTGGGGAAAGGCTGCTTTAGGGTTGGTTCTCTTAAGAATTTCTGGTATTCCTACAAATCTTGAGGTTCTCCCAATGCTCTTGATACCTCCCATTTGCACATGGATGCTGTCCTTTTAAAGGCACTCACAACTGAACATTGGGAATGGAAGAAGTGTGTAACACTTTGCTTGGACTGAACGTTAGAAGGTTCAGGACAGACAGAAGTAAGAATTATTATTATTATTATTATTATTATTATTATTATTATTATTATTAATATACCACCCTATACCCGGAGGTCTCAGGGCAGTTCACACAAAAAGATAATAATACGTAAAATAAAATAATAATAATAATAGTAATAATAATAATAATTTATTATTTGTACCCCGCCCATCTGGCCGGGTCCCCCCAGCCACAATAACCCAATAATATCCCCCCAAAAAAGAGCCACACCTGAAAAGAGTGTTGATCAGGTCAACTAAAGGCCTGGTTTAAAAGGAATGTTTTTGCCTAGCGTCTAAAGGTGTATAATGGAGGTCAAAGTGCAAGTAGGCGGGAAGGTAAACGGCATTTCCATGCGCTGCTCTGGCTCACCAGAAGTGACTTAGTCATGATGGCCACATGACCTGGAAGCTGTACGCCGGCTCCCTCAGCCAATAAAGTAAGATGAGCGCCGCAACCCCAGAGTCGTCCGCAACTGGACCTAACGGTCAGGGGTCCCTTTACCCTTTACCTTTATCCTAGAAGCCAGAAGCGTCTGTCATTCCAGAGATGCAAATGAGGTCACCCCGCAGAAAAGCAATGCATGCTTTTGCCTGAGCAGTTTTCCCCCGTCCCCTCAAAACATAGTACACACACACAAAAACAACAATGCTATTATTCATATTAATTTACCTTTGCACTTCATACTAGCAAAGGGAATTTACAGACCTCTAAGAGCTGGGAGGCCCTGAACAAAGCGAACAAACTGTAACTCATCGCTGTATTCTTCCTTCAAGCCTAATGGGGAATGCCTTACTTTTTTTCTTCCCCAACTTTTTTTTAAAAAAAGAACGTAATTCCTGTTTGTATCTGAATTTTTTTAAAAAAAACAGACCAGTACAGAATCATAGAAAAATATGTGGTCATCTAGTACAACCCCCTGCAATGCAGGAATCTCAGCTAAAGCATCCCTGAGAGATGGCCATCCAACCTTTGCTTAAAGACCTCCAAGGAAGGAGAGTCCACAACCTCCTGAGGGAGACTGTTCCACTGTCAAACAACTCTCACTGTCATAAAGTTTTTCCGTATGTTTAGTCGGAATCTCCTTCCTCGTAACTTGAAGCCATTGGTTCGAGTCCTACTCTCCAGTGCAGGAGAAAACAAGCTTGCTCCGTCTTCCATGTGACAGCCCTTAAGATATTTGAAGATGGCTATCCTATCTCTTCTCAGTCTCCTCTTTTCTAGACTAAGCATACCCAGCTCCTTCAAGCGCTCCTCATAAGACTCATTTTCCAGACCCTTGATCTTCTTGGCTGCCCTGCTCTGCACTCGTTCCAGCTTGTCACCATCCTTCTTAAGAAGAAGAAGAAGAAGAGTTTGGATTTGATATCCCGCTTTATCACTACCCAAAGGAGTCTCAAAGCGGCTAACATTCTCCTTTCCCTTCCTCCCCCACAACAAACACTCTGTGAGGTGAGTGGGGCTGAGAGACTTCTTTGAAGTGTGACTAGCCCAAGGTCACCCAGCAGCTGCATGTGGCGGAGCGGAGACACGAACCCAGTTCACCAGATTACGAGTCTACCGCTCTTAACCACTACACCACACTGGCTTCTTAAATTGAGGTGCCCAGAATTGGACACCATATTCCAAGTGTGGTCTGACTAAGGCAGAATAGGTAAAGGGATCCCTCACCATTAGGTCCAGTGGTGACCAACTCTGGGGTTGCGGTGCTCATCTCACTTTATTGGCCGAGAGCCGGTGTACAGCTTCCGGGTCATGTGGCCAGCATGACAAAGCCGCTTCTGGCGAACCAGAGCAGCACACGGAAATGCCGTTTACCTTCCCGCCGGAGTGGTACCTATTTATCTACTTGCACTTTGACGTGCTTTCGAACTGCTAGGTTGGCAGGAGCAGGGACCAAGCAACTGGAGTTCACCACGTCGCGGGGATTCAAACTGCCAACCTTCTGATCGGCAAGCCCTAGGCTCTGTGGTTTAACCCACAGCGCCAACTTCCCTTGATCTGGACACTATATTTCTGTTGATACAGCCTAGAATAGCATTACCTTTTTTTTTTTTTTTTGCTGCTGCTGCTGCATCACACTGTTGATAAGCGCCTGGAATCGCTGGAATCTCACACTGCTCAGATTCAACAGTGTGATGCAGCAGCTAAAAAAGCCAATGCAATTCTGGGCTGCATCAATAGGAGTATAACATCTAGATCAAGGGAAGTAATAGTACCACTGTATTCCGCTCTGGTCAGACCTCACCTGGAATACTGTGTCCCGTTCTGGGCACCACAGTTCAAGAAGGATACTGACAAGCTGGAACGTGTCCAAAGGAGGGCAACCAAAATGGTCAAAGGCCTCGAAACGATGCCTTATGAGGAACGGCTTAGGGAGCTGGGTATGTTTAGCCTGGAGAAGAGAAGGTTAAGGGGTGATATGATAGCCATGTTCAAATATATAAAAGGATGTCATATAGAGGAGGGAGAAAAGTTGCTTTCTGCTGCTCCTGAGAAGAGGACACGGAGCAATGGATTCAAACTACAAGAAAGAAGATTCCAACTAAACATTAGGAAGAACTTCCTGACAGTAAGAGCTGTTAGGCAGTGGAATTTGCTGCCAAGGAGTGTGGTGGAGTCTCCTTCTTTGGAGGTCTTTAAGCAGAGGCTTGACAGCCACCTGTCAGGAATGCTTTGATGGTGTTCCTGCTTGGCAGGGCGTTGGACTGGATGGCCCTTGTGGTCTCTTCTAACTCTATGATTTTATGAAATTTAGCGGACCAAAGTTATAAAGACCTGATATCGACAGGTTTGCCTATTCCTAACTACCCTATCCAGCTCAAGAACACAACCCGTTGGATAACTATAGCATTCCTGGGGTGAAATCCTTGTCACGGAGACACATCTTCAGGTTCTAACAATTCGAATCTTCTGGTGCTCCCCGTCATTAGATAGAATAAATTATCATGGCAGGTGGGGAGGAGGAAATGAATCCATGCTTGAAACGACAAAGGGAGGGAGGGGAACATATACCTAAGGAGCAATATATCAGACCAGCATGTAGAATATCCAGCAGAGGGGATGCTTTTTAATGAAGTGGTGATTTCTGAATCCATGCTGAACAAGCCTGGAGTAGGGTCTTGTTTCCAGAGCCAAAGGTAATGGAGAAGGAACTGACTTACGCTGTTCACAAACTCCTGGAGACCATAAATCAAAAAAGAGATGATACGTTTATTTTCATAAGGTGCACAGACAGGGAAATCCAGCTGATGCTTGCTTTTTCCCTCTCTCCACCCCCCCCACCCCACCCCACTCCTTGTCTTCTTTCGCAACTGTACTCTTATAAAACGATGACGCTTTGGTGAAAACAGAACATGAATAGGGTTTTGCCCAAGAATAGGTAAGGTGGCCTCAAGCTCCTAGAAGCTGAAAAACAGGGTGCAACAGGTCCATCAACACCTATGCTAGCAATGAAACAAAAAGAGGAGATAGTCATTTCCTGTCAGGGTTGCACCAGGTGAGCAGGAGTGGTGGCAAGTCCCCCTAGGCAAAGCGGTAACCACGGAAGAGTCCAGAGGAATGGAGGGATTCTTACCTGAAGAAGACTGGTGGCGACACTCCTCAGAAGAGGAAGAAGCAGATGGGGAAGAGGGAAGGCCAGAACAGGAGGAGGAAGAAGTTGAGCCAGAATCAGGCCCTTGTGAGGAGAGGAGCCGGCCCCCTCTCCTCCTCCCATCTCAGCTGTAGAGCGTAGAGCTGAGAAACAGAGGGAGCAATTGGAGGCAGTTGCAGCTCGTAAAAGGCGTGGTGATGAGTTGGCTACTTAAGGAAGGCCGGCTGCTTCCCTCACCAGCACCTGCAACTGCTGTGCTGAAGCACGTGGTTGTGCCTGCTCATCCTGTTCCTGGTTCCTGGCTTCCCCTTGACCTCGGCTTGTGACTTCGGCTTCCTGACTCCTGGCTTCCTGACTCCTGGCTTCCTCCTGACCGCGGCTTTGTGACTTCGGCTTTCTGACTCCTGGCTTGATCCTGACCTCGGCTTCCTGACTTCTGGCTTGAACTGACTTTGGCTGGCTTCTGACCCGGACTGTTTAACCTCGGCTTTATCAGGCTGACTGCTGCTCTTCAGTGCACTAACTTGTTGGCATCCTAACATTTCCCTTTCCCTGCCTACTCCAGAATCTACCAGTTTCTCCTGACGGGATGTTGGAGGAACCTGGGTTTTTTCCTGTTCTTTATCACATTTGTATCCCACCTTTCCTCCCATGACTTCAAGGAGGTATAAGTGGTTCTCTTCCTCTCCATCACAACCACAAAAGTAGGTGAGGCTGATAAATTGTGACTGGCCCAAAGCGAGTTTCGTGGCTGAGCAGGGATCTGGTCCCTGGTCTCCCAGGTCCTAGTCCAACACCCTAACCACTGCACTGAACTTGTTGGCATCCGTTTGTCTCGAGTGACAATGGAGTGAGCCTCTGGGGGTGAAGTCAAACTGCTGCGTGAGCAGCACCGAAGTGATCTCCCCAGGGAGCAAGTCTGGGCAGTGCGCATGAAGGTCCTGAGCTGCTCAGATACTAAGACACCCCACCCCTCAGCCTTTAGATGTGGTCTAAAGGAAAGCAAGAAAAACAGCTTGGCTGCGAGATTTGTCGGAAGGAGGTGTACAAGGCATTTACCAACCATCTTAGCGACTCTGGCTTTGTGTAGGGTTTTTCTTCTCCCAAAGATGTCCCACAAGACAGCATAGAATCCTAGGTGGACTACCATCCCAAGTTGATGAGTCCCATCTACCCATCACTTCCCTGTACAGCACATTTACAGCACATTCAGGAACCTCCTTCTTAACCTCTGGACCCATTATTGGTCTCGTCCGCTCAACCTGCCGGAGTCTGTCTTTGCATACAGGGCAAGTCCCTAACTCACAGAGGGTTTGAGACCCATCAGCCTGTCAGCAAAAACCCCGCCTGGGGCAGTTTGTGAGACTGCCCCAAAGCCAGAGCAAAGCCATGTGCACACATCCCCGGCTACTGGAGTAGTCCGGTGGCGCAGTCATATGTGATTGTTCCCCAGCATGAAGAACAGCACACACAAGCCATGATTTAGGCTAAATTATTTATTGTAGGAATAGTTCAGAGAGAATTTCTGCTGCCAGCCCGTTAAGACGGAGCTGCCATAATGCCGTCTTTCCAGCTTGAGATCTAGCCAGAAGAGTAAGCACAAAGGCTAGGATTACAACAGTACAGTAAAACATAAACATTCCATGTAGGAAAAGATAAGACAGCTTTCTCACGGCTTGGTGAGACAGGCAAAAGTCAAACCATCCTTGCTGCAGCTGCGTGCCGCTCGGCTTGGACAAATATCATAACACAGCCATCCTCACCTGGTTCAGCTGGCCACACTGCACTGATGTAGTGTGCTGGCGTAGTGTAAATGGATACATATACAGTGGACGCTCGGGTTGCAAACGTGATCCATGCGGGAGGCGCGTTCGCAACCCACAGCGTCCGTAACCCACAGCGCCGCATCTGCGCACATGCGAGTTGCGATCCAGCATTTCTGCGCATGCTCAAAGCATGATTTAGCACTTCTGCGCATGCGCGAAGTGCTGAACCCGGAAGTAACCCGTTCCAGTACTTCCGGTTTCGGCATGTTCGTATCCCGCAGCAAACGCAACCTGAGGTATGACTGTACCAATTTATATACAGAATTTTGTGATTTTGACCCCTTAAACTTTGGCTGCATAAGACTGACTCTTGCATCAAGAGCTCGCTTCCATCTGAGTCGCTCATGCATTGTTGGTTTAAAGGGAGGGGGGCATGACTAATTATATGCAAAATGATATGCACAAAATATGTATCATATTTGTGCAAAAGAGTGAATGGAGATGATCAGGAGGGCTTTGATTTTGTGTTTATGTGAACTCACTTGTCTCCATAATCCACAGACATTGGGGTCTTCACCCTGCACTGGCTATTTGCAGTTTTTCAGCATTGATGGTGGCCATTAAGAGGCCATCTTGGGAACCCAGAGTGGGTTCCTCCTGTCTCTCAACATAGGCAATTTCCATTTCTGAAGTACATTTTTGTTCCAGGAGCAAGCTGTGTAACAGGACATCTAAAGTAACTTTTCCAAAGGCACTAAAGAGTTTGAATCTTGAATCTGCACCACGCTGGGGTAACATCTTGAAAAAAATCTAATTCCTCACAAGGTGGCAACACAATCAACCTGAATTAGTGACACCATAAGGAAATGAAAAGTCAAACTGCTGACCAGAGCATTTTACGGTATTTAATTAAAAGTAGATAAGGCAGTGGAAATGAATCGCAAATCAGATAAAGGGGAAGGCAGTAGATTCTCATATTTAACACAGATTTGACTCACGGATACCTGACGGTATACCAGAACAGGACTGTGGTGATCTCCAATTATGAAATTGCGAGAATAATTAAAAAATACTGCAGAGGAGGAGAAGCAATGGTAGCGTTAAGCCTGAACTGTGCTGGTCTCAGTCACAGCATGTTTACTCATATTCCCTTTGATAAGATGGCCATGTCTGAGTATGTTTCCATACAGATGTTTATTGTACATAGGAAGTGACACAACTTGAAGTCCTCACATTAGCCAAAGGGCTTAGCTGGTTATTATCCAATATGAGGACATCACTGAATGTCAGTAGATATTTAAAAAATGAATTGACATGCCATGTTGATAGATTGGGTGACGTGGTGTCACTATGGACAAGTGTGGACAACTGGGACTGAGGGCAAGTGATGGCACTTTCAATGAAGAAGGACCTCCCCCTACACACACACACACACACACACACACACATGCTTAAAACAAGAGATATTTTGTGATCCCAAGCTGGGAGCATCCAACCCATGTACTGACCTGCATTCTGACCACTTTCTGACAAAGCTTTCGATTCTCTTTCTGTACCAGAAGTGGGGAACCCTCCTTAGGTGAGCTGCTGTAGGAGCCTTGCCAGTGGTCGGCAAACATTAGCGTGGGCCCCGGGCAGAGAAGGGCAGAGCAATGGATGGGGTTCTTACCTGTGTATGGGAGGCCACATTCCAGCCATGCAAAACTCAGAGGTTTCTTGTTGTTGTTGTTGTTGTTGTTGTTGTTGTTGTTTAGTCGTTTAGTCGTGTCCAACTCCTGGTGACCCCATGGACCAGAGCACGCCAGGCACTCCTGTCTTCCACTGCCTCCCGCAGTTTGCTCAGATCTTGGTAGCTTCGAGAACACTGTCCAACCATCTTGTCCTCTGTCGTCCCCTTCTACTTGTGCCCGCCATCTTTCCCAACATCAGGGTCTTTTCCAGGGAGTCTTCTCTTCTCATGAGGTGGCGAAAGTTAGCAAGACTAACTTGGCCAGTTAGCCCTGGTGATCTCACTGTTTGTTTTTTATGCTGTTTTTAGCTGTTTTTAAAGTTGTTTTTATCATTGTTTTGTAATTTGTTGTTAGCCACCCTGAGCCCCGGTTTTTGGACCGGGAAGGGCGGGGTATAAATAAAAAATTATTATTATTTATTATTATTATTTGGTCTGTGGGTCTGAAGCCCCCCCCCACACACACACACATACACTTTTCCTCAGTCCCATAAGCCAGCAGAGCTCATTAACACCCACGACGCCAACTTCCCGTATTTATTTTAGAGTAAGAAAACTTTAAGTGTGCAGGAATTTAAGAGGCAGGAGACACCACAACAATGGGGACCAATTACAGTTTTGTCTATCAAGGCGCCATTTATTAATGCAAAAGAGCTGCCACCATCCCGCATCCCCCCGGAGCTGTGTGATTCCAACGGATTTCCCCCCCCCCCTATGTAGCATATGGCATAATGCATATTTCATGCCTGTTGTCTTGCAGAGCCAGCGATAGCTCTTATTAAATCGGGAGCAGAGCTCTTGCTTATCACTTGCTGGGATCTGACTTCTCTCTCTCTCTCTTTTTGCTTATGCCTGACTTTGCCTCCTCACTTGCCTGAGAAAGTGCGCCGAAACACAATGGACTCGGAGCTAATCGATAAAAAAAAGCTTTGGAGGTCAGAGCCGTTCTTTGACAAACTTTAAGTTCATGATTAAATATTCTCCGGCAGGAACTGCAGCTGGTATTTAAAAGTCAGACTGGTCCCTGCAGCCCCGGCTTTAGTTATCTTTGATGCCGTGTCAAGAGAAGAGTCGGGGTGGTTTGCTTGGTGCACCTGGGATGGTTTGGGGAGAGATGGCAGCTCAGAGATGGAGCGTGCAGGACGGGGTGGAGGGGACGACCTGTGGCCTTCTAAATGTTGTGGGACTCCATCTCCCATCAGCCTCAGCCAGCATTGCCAATGGAGAGGGATGAAGGGAGTTGTAGTCCACCAAAAATATGGAGAGTCACAGGTTCGCCATCCCTGATCCCAGGTTCAATACCTGCTATTGTCAGTTACAGCGAGCTAAGCGGGAAGGCCTGAGACCTTGGGGATAAGCAGTTCTCTTAAGATCTAGGTAAGAACAAGGAAGAGGAATCTGTGATCCTCCCATCATCCATGACCATTGGAGGCTGGAACTGATGAGTGTTGTTGTTGTTGTTCAGTCGTAGCAGTACGACAAGGCTGTATATTGTCTCCTTGCTTATTTAACTTATATGCAGAATTCATCATGCGAAAGGCTGGACGGGATGAATCCCAAACCGGAATTAAGATTGCCGGAAGAAATATCAACAACCTCAGATATGCTGATGATACAACCTTGATGGCAGAAAGTGAGGAGGAATTAAAGAACCTTTAATGAGGGTGAAAGAGGAGAGCGCAAAATATGGTCTGAAGCTCAACATCAAAGAAACTAAGATCATGGCCACTGGTCCCATCACCTCCTGGCAAATAGAAGGGAAGAAATGGAGGCAGTGAGAGATTTCACTTTCTTGGGTTCCTTGATCACTGCAGATGGTGACAGCAGTCACGAAATTAGAAGACGCCTGCTTCTTGGGAGAAAAGCAATGGCAAACCTAGACAGCATCTTAAAAAGCAGAGACATCACCTTGCCGACAAAGGTCCGCCTAGTTAAAGCTATGGTTTTCCCAGTAGTAATGTACGGAAGTGAGAGCTGGACCATAAAGAAGGCTGATCACCGAAGAATTGATGCTTTTGAATTATGGTGCTGGAGCCCAACAAAACCCAAAAGGCTAAGGCTCCCCATGCTCTACTGCTTTCTTTGAAGAAGTATGGCTGAAAGCTCCATAAGAACAAAGAACAAGTAACACCTGATCCGACCACGAAACAGCCACACAACTGCCTGCTCAGTCTTCCCAAGATGGACAGATGTGATGTCTTTCTATTTAAATCTTAGTCGCGTGTGTAGACCTTTAACCTCTCCCTTAAAATAAATTCAGACAAGACTCAATTTTTGGTTTGGTTTTTGGCAGAATTTAGGCCACAACTTTATTGATTACAGCAAGTGAGTGGTTGCATAGGCTCTGGTTTGACTAGCTCCCTGCACCGTGGCAGGTAGCGCTGACCCAGGGCACCAGCCTAGGTCAGCCTAGGGTGAACACCTGGAACAGCAGAAAGCCGGGAACAGGCTAGTCCACCACCCAGATGTCCCCCTGGACTCAGGCACGGGCACAACCCCTCTCAGAGTTGACCAAACCATTGAGTCCCTGGATTCCTTTAACGGAATACCCTTCGCATAGGGATGGCTAGAGTGTTCTGCCACCCCTATCAGCTGAACCAGAGCCTATCCGCAACCTTACAAGTTGTGACGATTTGCTACGCAACAGGTGAAACCCAAATGACAACAGGCAATCAGCCAAATGGGGAAAATTCCTGCCGTGCCCCTGTCCCAATGACAGGCGACACACGACGGCATAGCAAGGTCAACTCAAGCCCTAAATATAGGGGAGGTGGGCGGGTGTTCTGATGCACTGTCCAAAGAGGAAGCTCAGGGATATGTGCATGTGGCTTATGTAGGTCCCTCAATCAGTTTACCTAGCGTCCCATTGGTCTGATTACACCATCATCGAGGGAGCTACCAATAAGGTGTTGTGGCTGTCAAGCGTTCCCTATCACACCACAACAAGGGTTTGGTTGCCAGGCCACACTGCAACACGTGCCCTCTTTGAAGGAGGGACCCGATTAATTATTTCCACCTTTGCAAATACGTGCATTAATTAGCACATGCAGACTTTATGCAAATGGATTTGTCCTCTTTTAGGTCAACGCATAAATGGGCACCCTATACTTCACTGTCTGTGTTGCACCACACAGCTAATGCTCTTGGTGGTGCCACTTCTGGGTGCCACCAGGTTGACACTTGTCATGGACTGGTTGAACGCAGAGGAAAGGTGGGAGGAACCAGCTGGGGAACCACCAGGGGAAGAAGGCTCAGAGCCCAGGGAGTGGTGGTGGGACAGCGATGAGCGATCAGAGGGAGAAGAAGGAGCAGACTGGGAGGAGGCTTTGGAAGCTGAGGAGGTAACAGGGCTTACTGAGCTGGGAGAGTCTGTGGCAGAGAGAAGTCCAGAAACAGAGACAGAAGCTGAAGCAGGAGAGTAGGAGGAGGGAAGCCAAGAGGCGGAGATTAGTCATGGGGAGTCTACTCCTCCTGCTGCAACAAGCTCCCCTCCTGCCCTGTCTCCCAGAATCAGAAGGGAGCTGAAATGAGCAGAGCAAGGGCAGGCTGCATGCAGGCACAGTCTCTGATTGCTTGGGAAAAGCCCTGGAGAGGAGGGGACTTAGACAGCTGTGGGGAGTCTTCGCAACTGATTCATGGGTAAGACCTACCGGGGATGAGCTGCTCTGCTCATTAGGCCCGACACTCAGTCAAGTCTGTGGAGATCGTGTTTTTGCTTATAAAGAGTTAACTCCAGATTTGACGGGCATGCTCCCGTGACAATGACAATGCTGAAACATGACTGGGTCTTCTTGGTGGTGGCTTCTCCATTTGTGGAATGCCCTCCCTGGCAAGGTGTACCTGTCTCCTTCATTGTTAACATTCAGGAGGGATTTCAAACTTTGATGTTCCTGTCAACTTGTGTTCCCCACCACCACCCATACATTTTTATTGAAACCTTTTCATCATACAATACAATAATAATAAAAACTAATCTAAAGGGGGGAAACAAGAAACAAAAGAGCAAAGATAATGCAGAGTCCTCACTCAAAGTCCTCACTTAATCGTTGACTCACACAAAAGAGGCTCAGGCTCCTTTGGAAGTAAGGGCAGGGCAGACATCTAAGAAGGGAGTAAGTCCTCTGGAACCTGCAAGAGAAGCCAATATTGTCATTTCCCCTCCCCCCCCCAAAAAATGGGGATGGTGGAGACTGAGAAAGAGAGCAAGGTAAGATTCAAACCAGGGACTTCCTGATCCGCAGCTCAGCATCTTCGCCACCCATCAGTTCAGTGCTGTTGTTCAGACTCCGCAACACCTCCAGGGTAATTACAGGCCAACAGTCTACCTAGGCAGCTTTGAAGTGAGGAAAGGGGAAAAGATGAAGGCAGCAGAGAAGCAGGCTGGGCCTGTGAGCTTGTCCTCTGTGGCAAAAGACATGAAGTGTTTTCTCTTGGAAGGAATTGCGCTCGCTCCCTCCTCGGCGTAACCGGGGCCGCCGGTGCGCACACAACCACAGAGCGCACATTCTCTCACCTCCCCCTGAAGATGCTCAACGGCTCGATCTCTGAGCCGGCTTAGCAGGCAGGCCTCTCCTTGAAGATGTTCCAGGAGGAGGGGCCCCTGTTGGCCGTGGCCGGCTTCAGGGGTCACTTGGAAATTATGTCAGCCGGGATGGCTTTTCCTGTTCGGCTCTAATGAAACTTTCATGCCCGCTTTGATTCCCTATTCCCGCAGATTTGGTATGCCTGACTGCTTGCGACTGGGCTGTCCACTCAAGACGGGAAAGGAGTGCATTGCATGCTCCCCCCCCCCAACCCGAGCTTTCTGACCAGCTAAATAATTCACCCTGCGAACAATTATGTAACGCTAGAAGCTGCACTTTAGAGAGACCCTCTCTCAAGGCGGTTCAAGAGAAGTGCCACAAAAGGAATCCCATTTGGAAGCGGAGAGTCCTCTTCCTTCTGCCGGTCGCACGGCAATTGCTTTTAATTAATAACCAGGGGGGGAAGGGAAAGGAGAATGTTAGCTGCTTTGAGACTCCTTCGGGTAGTGATAAAGCAGGATATCAAATCCATACCTCACCTGGAATACTGTGTCCAGTTCTGGGCACCACAGTTCAAGAAGGATACTGACAAGCTGGAACGTGTCCAGAGGAGGGCAACCAAAATGGTCAAAGGCCTGGAAACGATGCCTTATGAGGAACGGCTTAGGGAGCTGGGTATGTTTAGCCTGGAGAAGAGAAGGTTCAGGGGTGATATGATAGCCATGTTCAAATATATAAAAAAGATGTCATATAGAGGAAGGAGAAAAGTTGTTTTCTGCTGCTCCTGAGAAGCGGACACGGAGCAATGGATTCAAACTACAAGAAAGAAGATTCCCCCTAAACATTGGAAAGAACTTCCTGACAGTAAGAGCTGTTCGACAGTGGAATTTGCTGCCAAGGAGTGTGGTGGAGGGGGGGGGCCCTGTCCCGCTTAATCATTCACAAGACACAGTGCACACACTCTGTTTGAATGACCATTACTGTATTTTTCGCTCCATAAGATGCACTTTTTTCCTCCTGAAAAGTAAGGGGAAATGTCTGTGCGTCTTATGGAGCGAATGTGTGGTCCCTGGAGCTGAACTGCCCAGGGGCAAAAGCAGATCTGCTTTTTTAAAAAAAGAGAGAGGGGGGTGTTGAAAGGAAGCCCAGCTGCTCAGCAAACGACCGGGGAGATAAGATTAGGGGAGAGAGATTCCAGCCCCACCCCCTTGCAGAGGGAGGCTGTTTCCCCAGCGACATGTGACTGGCTGATTAGATTATCTGTCTGGAAACTGTAGAAATGGCTTCCTGAAGCTGCAGAACTGTGAGTTAAAACAGGGTTTTTTCCCTTTGCAAAGTAAGCTCAACAACTTTGAGCTGATCCTCAAAAAATGGGGCTTTTCTCCTTTGCAAAAGAAGCTGCAGAAATTTGAGCTGATCCTCAAAAAATGGGGCTTTTCTCCTTTGCAAAAGAAGCTGCAAAATTTGAGCTGATCCTCAAACAAATGGGGCTTTCCCCCTCTAAAAACTAGGTGTGTCCTATGGTCAGGTGCGCCTTATAGAGCGAAAAATACGGTAACTTGGATGGCTTTAAAAGAATATTGGAGGAATTCATGGAGGGGGAGGGTCAGCAATGGCTACTAACCATGTAGGTCAGGCATAGGCAAACTCGGCCCTCCAGATGTTTTGGGGCTACAACTCCCATCATCCCTAGCTAACAGGACCAGTGGTCAGGGATGATGGGAATTGTAGTCCCCAGGCATCTGGAGGGCTGAGTTTGCCTATGCCTGATGTAGGTTGTATGTTCTGCCTCCACGGTTGGAGGCATTAATCCTTCTGAGTAGCAGTGGCAGCACCCTCAAATATTTTAGGGGGGGAACAAGGACCCCCTCAGCCCCCATGACTTGGCTCCTATGGTTGGACTAGAATGGTCCCTTCCGACTCTACAATTCTATGACTCTATGATTCTTTAAAAAAAAAAAAATACTTCCTTTCCCCTCCCTCCCCATTCTCAGTTCCTAACATCTAAGCACAAAGAAGAAAACCAGTGACAAAAGGAGGGGGGGGAAATGCAGTGGATGTTTCATGAGCTGGCTAGCCATGAAATGGGTATCATTTTAAAATATTTACTCTTCATGCAACGCCACATGCCTTAATGACGGCGCATTTTGAGTCTCCACTTGACTCTTCCGGCGAGAGCACTCTCTGTAGCCATGGCATTTTTCAAATATTAAAAACCACCTAATCCAGGACATCAAAGCTGCTCTTAATACGATTCAAGAGGTCAAAAACAGACTACAAATAAACATCGCCGGTGATATATATATATATATATATATATATATATATATATATATATATGCTTCCCTAAGAATTCTGCCTTCAGTCACAGCGCCTGCGTTCTGCCAGCAGTTTAACATCTCTCTACCGAAATTATCTCCTAGACCCGTGAAATCATTATACCTGTTGTTCTGTTGAAAAAGAACATATTTAGCAAGAGGCAGCCATACCTATTTTTCCTTGAAGGCAAGGAACAAACCGCAAGAATTAAGCAAATGTCTCTGGAGCTTAGACCTTCCAAGTAATTCTCAGGTTGGTTTTAAGCGTGTATATCCCACCATTTTGACACAATTTTCAAAATACTGTTGTGAGTTTCCAGGAGGGGGGGTGGGTGTTAGGCTGCATGTCTGAATCCCTTCTAATTCCAGGATCCAGCAAGGATACAACTGTTGGCTAACCAGCTTCTTGGTGAATTAATGGCCCTTGGTAAGTATGGTTCGTGCCACAGGGCAAAAGGGTGGGACCCCCTCCCTCACCCGACTGTTGGTGAGAAAAACAGGGGCAGAATACTAGATACTGGAGGCAGGATGCGGGCAGAAGCCAGAGAGGGAGAGCCATGCTTGATTTCTGCTTAAATCCAAGGCTGTGACTATGGGAGGGCCGTCTTTAGCATATGCGCCGCTGGGGTGCAAAGATCCACCCAGTGCCCCCAAATGTAGTTTAGACCCAAATTAACTTTTATTATGCCTTATGTCACTATTTTGCTGTTGTTGTTTAGTCATTTAGTTGTGTCCGACTCTTCATGACCCCATGGACCTGAGCATGCCAGGCACTCCTGTCTTCCACTGCCTCCCGCAGTTTGGTCAGACTCATGTTGGTAGCTTCGAGAACCCTGTCCAACCACCTCACCACACACACACACACACACACACACACACACACACACACACACACTTAAAACAAAAGATATTTTGTGATCCCAAGCTGGGAGCATCCAACCCATGTACTGACCTCCATTCTGACCGCTTTCTGACAAAGCTTTCGATTCTCTTTCTGTACCAGAAGTGGGGAACCCTCCTTAGGTGAGCTGCTGTAGGAGCCTTGCCAGTGGTTGGCAAACATTAGCGTGGGCCCCGGGGCAAAGAAGGGCAGAGCAATGGATGGCGTTCTTACCTGTGTATGGGAGGCCACATTCCAGCCATGCAAAACTCAAAGGTTTGTTGTTGTTGTTGTTGTTTAGTCATTTAGTCGTGTCCAACTCTTCATGATCCCATGGTCTCCTGTCTTCCACTGCCTCCCGCAGTTTGGTCAGCCTCATGTTGGTAGCTTCGAGAACACTGTCCAACCATCTCATCCTCTGCCGTCCCCTTCTCCTTGTGCCCTCAATCTTTCCCAACATCAGGGTCTCTTCCAGGGAGTCTTCTCTTCTCATGAGGTGGCCAAAGGATTGAAGCCTCAGCTTCAGGATCTGTCCTATCATTTGATAAATAGCTCTCACGCCTGCGTGGCTCCTAAAGGAGTGTGTGTGTGTGTGTGTGTGTGTGTGTTTTGTTTAAAACCAGCTTTTCTAAAGACAAAGAACACATTGGGAGTTGGTGTTAAGACTCCACGCATACGCTTACGGTCGTGGGGAAGTGTCTGAAAGATGAGATGGGCGGGCATTGTGCGCATGCGTGGGAGAGCCATCTGGGGCAGCCTTTCATTGTGGGAGCATAGCTGTCAACTTTCAGATTTGAAAATAAGGGATTTTCCAAAACTTTCGGATTTGAAAATAAGGGATGCCGCGAGGGCAGTGCAATAGCACCAAGTAGCCTCGCCACCCTGCGCTCCAGAGGCTGCGTGCGAACGGGTGAGCGAAAGAGCGAGCGCATAGATGGCAGGCAGGCTGTCTGTCTGGTTGGGCGTGAGGGTCTGGCTGCACAAGGCATGCAAGCTCCGCCCCCAGTCGGTCTCAGACTCCTTATTGGCAGCCGAGCAACGCAGCTGAGGAGCCTCCCTGGCCGGCAGGGAGGGAGAGGAGCTGCTTCCTTTGAAATCCGGGAAATTTAAGGGATATCAACAATCCGGGATAGCAGCGGGAAACGGCATTGGAATAAGGGAGTTTCCCGCAAAAAAAGGGAGGGTTGACAGCTATGTGTGGGAGCAAACTTACTTCTAGAGGAACTGGGAGGGCCCTTGCGAGCACGCATATACGAGTTCTTCTTGGGAAGGTACCGGAGCCTGTGCGCGCTCCTGCTGCTAGATAGGTGCATTCTCTTTCTGTCTCTCCCTCTTTCCTCACTCCCCCTCCTCCCGGCAGGCAGGCGGTGCGAGATCAGTCGTGTCAAAGGTGTCGCTGGCCCCGCTGCCTCATAGCAGCTCAATACAATGCACTTAGGTGGCTTCAGCAGCGGGCGCCTGGTGCCCCCCCCCCGAATTCAGCGCCTGGGTGCCCCTTGCACCCCCAGGTAAAGACGGCCCTGGATCCATCCCAATGCCTTATCTGCCAGCAATGAAAGTTGTGAGAGTTGCTATGAGATGCATAAGGTCCCAGGTTCAGACCTCAGCATCTCCAAAAAGGGCTCCAAGAGACCTTCGTTTGAAACCCTGAAAAGCCTATGCCAGTCAGAACAGGCAGTACTGAGCTAGACAGTCCGATAGTCTGACATGCTATTAAGCACCTTTGTGTGCTGCTATGTTCCTAAATATATATTATTATTATTTTTTTTTAAAAAAGACCTGGGCAGGAGGAAGGCATTTAAATATGTTTAACATTTGAAAGTGGAGATTTCCTTTTCTTTAAATGGAAATGGAAACAGGCAGGAAGGAAGGAAGGAAATTTGTTCTGCGACGAAGATTTGCATACATTTTTATTTCATCTCATTTCTGCTGCTCTTTCCTTCTCTCCTGTTGCTCCCCTTTGCAGGTGTGCAGCTGGTTTGCAAGCGAGACTCAGAAATGCTGACTTGGAACCAAAACTGTGCACATCAATTATAAATTGTCAAAAGTGGATGAATATGTTGTTTTGTAGAGTTGTTAATATTTCAGCAGGATAATTCGAAGTCTGGGGTAAACTGTGAATACTCCATTTTTCTTTCTCATTTCTAAGAAAGGTTTATTTTATGTTATATTTTTTTTAACAAAGCAAAGGGGGGGGAGATTTCGCATCCCCTTTGGCTCTGCATTCTCTGGCTGTGCTCAGTAGTGCTCCCTTTCGAGCCGTCAAGCCAAGTGTTTTTCAGACCCCTCATTAACAAAACAGACAACCAATCTCAATATGCATTATCAAAATTAGATCTTTTCGGAACAGTTGACAATTATGTATTATACAGTTACATGCATATAAATCTGGGACCCGGCTTTGTTAGGTTTTGCCGCTGACTTTTTAACAAAGTGCTCCTAATTACATTTTGCATTGTGCCACCTCTCTGTGGGGCATCTTTTTTATTTATTTTATTTTATTTGGGGAGGGGGGCACTATACTCTGCAATTTGCTTCAGGCTGAATGTGAAAGAATGCACACACAAAAAGCCCCAAATCATACAGTGCAGAGGGTTTTTATTATTGTCAGAGAGTTTATTCTGCTAGTAAGCAGGACCCCAGTAGATGCAGAATCCGAAGTTTCTTTCCTTGTACGAACTTTTTGTATGTCAGCGCAAGTGCTGAGACAGATGGTGAAATAGACTCATGTCAAGGCTGGCAGTCTCAGGTTTGACTGGTTGCTTCTAGTGCTGAGCAAACCTGCCACCTCCCCATTTTCCAAGGTTTTCTTCCTTTGCTAAAGACGCTTCCCCCATTTTTTCCTGTCTCATTCTCAGGGCACTTTAGAATTCCAGTGGGTTTCGAAACAAAATAAAAAAATTCCTTCCAGTAGCACCTTAGAGACCAACTAAGTTTGTTCTTGGTATGAACTTTCGTGTGCATGCACGAAAGCTCATACCAAGAACAAACTTAGTTGGTCTCTAAGGTGCTACTGGAAGGAATTTTTTTATTTTGTTTCGACTACGGCAGACCAACATGGCTACCTACCTGTAAGTGGGTTTCGAGTTTAACTTGTGATTGCAAGGTGTTCAGGGATGCTGTGTACAGTGTAGAGCCAGTGTGGTGTAGTGGTTAAGAGCGGTGGACTCATAATCTGGTGAGTCCACCGCTCCATCCAACACAGCCCAAAGTCCTAAATCCCATCGGCCATTGAGGGGTCTCTATTTTCAAACTTTTCTCCAGCGCCATGAGAGCTAGCAACTTGCTTTTTCTACAAATGACTTGTGCAGTCACATTCCAATAGGAATGATTGGAGTCATAGAATCATAGAGTTGGAAGGGACCCAAAGAGTCATCTAGTCCAACCCCCTGCAATGCAGGAATCTCGACTAAAGCATGCATGACAGATGGCCATCCAACCTCTGCTTAAAAACTTAACCACCTCCAATGAAGCAGAGGAACTGCTCTTACTGTCAGAAAGTTCTTCCTGATGTTTCGTCAGAATCTTTCTTGTCACTTAAAGCCATTGGTTCAAATCTTACTCTCCAGAGCAGGAGAAAACCAGCTTGCTCCATCCTCCATGTGAAAGCCATTTAGGTATTTGAAGATGGCTATCATATCTCCTCTCAGCCTCCTTTTTTCCAGGCGAAACATACCCAGCTCCTTCGACTGTTCCTCATAAGGCTTGTCTTCCAGACCCTTGAGTCCTCATTTCCTTCCCCCGCTCGCAGGGTCATGTGACTTCTCGATCCCTCGCCTGCAGCTTCACGATGTGCCAGCTGTACCTGGAACCAGAAATGAATTCAAAATGCTTCCCAGATTAATAAATATTTCATATTTGATCATGAAATACCCAAGTCTTTGACAATGTGCCATGAAATATGCTATGTTTGTTACTGTGAGAAAACAATATTTTACCATAAACCTTTCAGCCCTAGCTGTAACCCTTTAATTTAAGGTTCCTCGTTGCCCATAAGGCCATAGGTTTAACAAGATTGTTAGGGAAACGCTTTATGCTGATTTCAGTGGGAAAAACTGTGCCTCAGCAAGAGAGTTGGGGAAAACAGTCTACCTCTAGCTGAATACACCATATTGCCGTTCTTTAGCCGCTCTTCCTTTGTTGCAGAAACCAGAAATACAAGTGGGGTTTGCCAGTCGGAAGTAGGAAAAAATAAATGGTACCTCCCTTTAAAAAAAGGTGCCTATACTATATAGAAGAAGCTAAAAGAAATAAATCCTCTGTAAAGTTACACCCAATCCAAACTTTGTTCACATACCCTCCCACATTTCTCCGATGAAAATAGGGACATCCTACTCATAGAATCATAGAGTTGGGAGAGACCACAAGGGCCATCCAGTCCAACCCCCTGCCAAGCAGGAGACACCATCAAAGCATTCCTGACAGGTGGCTGTCAAGCCTCTGCTTAAAGACCTCCAAAGAAGGAGACTCCACCACACTCCCTGGCAGCAAATTCCACTGTCGAACAGCTCTTACTGTCAGGAAGTTCTTCCTAATGTTTAGGTGGAATCTTCTTTCTTGTAGTTTGAATCCATTGCTCCGTGTCCGCTTCTCTGGAGCAGCAGAAAACAACCTTTCTCCCTCCTCTATATGACATCCTTTTATATATTTGAACATGGCTATCATATCACCCCTTAACCTTCTCTTCTCCAGGCTAAACATACCCAGCTCCCTAAGCCGTTCCTCATAAGGCATCGTTTCCAAGCCTTTGACCATTTTGGTTGCCCTCCTCTGGACACGTTCCAGCTTGTCAGTATCCTGAATGGATACTGAAAGCTTAGAAACTTTTTTTAAAATGTATTTTTACTATTGGTAAAAGGTGAATTTATCACAGTACAGTGACCCACTAAATGCAGCGGTGAGGACGCGGACCACAAACCGGTACAAGGGCGTAGGGTCTCAAGGCAACACACTGACAGTGAAGAATAATGATAAACACATCCATCGTTGCCCCCCAGGCCCCGGCCCCAGCCAATCTTCTGTTTGTTCCCAGGAACGCTGGGTGAGCGAACACTGTCAGAGAAGTTCTTCAGGCCTTCCCCCGTTCTGTACTCTGGAGGTCAGCAAGTTTGAGGTATTACAGCCACTAAGTGAAAATGAAAACTTCAAGAGGCTTGCTGTCTATCACCGCCATCACTAAATCTTTTTTCAACAATCCTGGGCAGTGAATTATGGAAGCATGGAATTGACTTACACTTCATTTCGAGCTGTAGTCAGTTACTCTGTCAAACACAACAGCGTTCAGAAAAGGCCTATAAAAATATATGACAAACGAAACTGGCAACCTCTATATCTTTTTACATGGGCAGAGCGTTTAAAATATAGCTGTGCTGAAATGGACTCTCGAAACTCTCCACCTTGTTTGTGGGGGAAGCAAACTAGGAAGGCAGGGGGGAATTATTTCAACAAATTTCTCCAGGGTGGGAGAAATTCTCGACCAGTTTCTTGAGGGAGGCTTCCCATTAGCAGTTCCTCCCAAATTTTTTTGTTGCCACTGTTGCAAATCACAGCAGCATTTTGTTGTCAGGCTGGGTACCATTTTGTTTCCTCTACAATGTGCAAGGGGACGCGGGCGGTGCTGTGGTCTAAACCACAGATACTAGGGCTTGCCGATCAGAAGGTCGGCGGTTCAAATCCCCGCGATGGGGTGAGCGCCCGTTGCTCGGTCCCAGCTCCTGCCCACCTAGCAGTTCGAAAGCACGTCAAAGTGCAAGTAGATAAATAGGTACCACTGCGGCGGGAAGGTAAAGGGCATTTCCGTGCACTGCTCTGGTTTGCCAGAAGCGGCTTAGTCATGCTGGCCACATGACCCAGAAGCTGTACGCCGGCTCCCTCGGCCAGTAAAACGAGATGAGCACTGCAACCCCAGAGTCATCTGCGACTGGACCTAATGGTCAGGGGTACCTTTACCTTTAACTTTACAGTGTGCAAGATCTGGCATCCTTCTGGGGCGTTGTTTGTGCATGCATGTGCAAATCACAGCATTGTTTGTGCATGCATGTGTAAGTCACAGCTTCCACACAAAAAATGGTAGAGAATAGCCAGAGAAAATCGAGAATGTAAGAATAACACTTACAGGTTGTACAATGACAATAAATGTAGTATTATTAAGGTTACCAGACGTCCCCATTTCCCAGGGACAGTCCCCGGATTTACAAATCAGTCCCCATACAAAATCCATTGAAGTTGAAAAGTGTCTCTGGATTCATTGAAAAAAAAATCTGGTAACCTTAAGTCTTATGTCCCATCTAAGTTCTTTCTGGATGCATATGGGCTTGTTCACATGTTAGAGTGAACACAGATACAAGCTGCCACTATACACATAAAAGCGTTTGTGAACGTTGGTTCCGAGAGCTCAGCATTTTTCTTTTTCTAATTATCTTAATGTGTTTTATGTAAAACAATTAGGGATTTTGCATATTAAGCAGTATATAAATATTACTGATGGTGAGAAACTGCTCTGTACACAGGCCACAGACGTTACACTCGTAGAACATTACACGTCCACAAATGTACAGCTCAACTACTTAGAATCATAGAATCATAGAATTGTAGAGTTCAAAGGGACCCCAAGATTCATTTAGTCCAACCCCCTGCAATGCAGGAATCTCAGCTAAAACATCCATGACAGATGGCCATCCAATCTTTGCTTAGAAACCTCTGAAGAGGGAGAGTCCACCACCTCTCGTGAGAGTCTGTTCCACTGTAGAACACCTCTTACTCTCATAAAGTTCTTCCTGGTGTTTAGCTAGAATCTCATTTCTTGTAACTTGAAGCCATTGGTTCAAGTCCTTCCCTCCGAAGCAGGAGAAAACAAGCTTGTTCCATCTTCCATGTGACAGCCCTTCAGATATTTGAAGGTGGCTCTCATATCTCCTCTTAGTCTCCTCTTTTCCAGGCTAAAATATTGTATATGTCTTGTATGTACCAGTAATGTGTGAACAGGCCTTATGGGAAGCCTGCAGGCAGGATCTGAAAGCAAAAATACTCTTCCCACTTGTCATTCCTGGCAGCAGGTATCCATAGGCATACTTCCTCTGACATGGGAAGTAAGGCATATCCCATCCCATCTGGCTAGTGGCCATTGGTGGCCATATCCAACTCTGCAAAGTGGTCTTTTTCTAGGAGAAGGAGGGGGGGTGTTATGTACTGAGCTGAATCCTAGAACAATAGGATCCAGAATGCAGCAGTCTGATTGGTCCGCAGGAGCCACCCAATCCAGCTCCAGGTGGAAGTGAATCAGCGACCTGATTGGCCTGCAAGAGCAGCCAATCAGGCTCCTGGATGAAGTGAATCCGCAATCTGATTGGCCTACAGGAGTAGCTCGGAATTAGCCAATCACATGGGGCCCATTGTGTAAATAATGTATATATAGCAGACGTTTTGGGGAAAGATTCATTCCTTGCTACTATGAGCTGAATAAAGACTCCGAGTATATTTCAGGGGGTGAAAAGAGAAACATCTCAGAAATGATTCTTCAACATCAACTTCGTTGGACTGGTCATGTTGTGCGGGTGCCTGATTATTGTCTTCCAAAGCAACTACTCTATTGCAAACTTAAAAATGGAAAGCGTAATGCTGGTAGTCAACAAAAGAGGTTATAAGACTCTCTCAAGGCAAATATTAAAAAAATGTAGCATAAACACCAACAATTGGGAAACATTTGCCTGCGAGCGCACCAATTAGAGAACAGCCTTTACCAAAGGTGCCATGGGCATTGAAGACACTCAAACTCAGGATGCAAGGGAGAAATGTGCTAAGAGGAAGGCACGCTTGGCAAATCCACCCCGTGATAAACTCGTGCCTGGAAACCAATGTCCTCACTGTGGAAGGAAGTGTGGATCCAGAATTGGCCTCCTCAGTCACTTACGGACTCATTGTTAAAACCATGATTATGGAAGACAATCTTACTTGTCTATGAGTGATTGCCAAAGAAGAAGAAATGTGCAAAAAGGGTGGTGTAACTCAAACACTGTTTTAAAGGCTTCTTTTACCTCAGGCCAGGTTCCTGAACACAGGCCCTGCAAGTGTCCCTATTTTCTAGGGACAGTTCCGCATTTACAGAAGCTGTCCCAGTTTCTAATCTGATCCCGGAATGCCCTGCTTTTCCTTAGGATGACCTTATTTTCATCAGAGGGTATGGAGTTATGCAACCCCCAAGCCAAGGAGATAAGTAACTATACAACCTTTAGAAGACATCTGAAGGCAGCCCCTGTATAAGGAAGTTTTTTTAAAAAATGTTTAATGTTTTATTATGTTTTTTTATATGTGTTGGAAGGCACCCAGAGTGGCTGGGGCAATCCAGTCAGATGGGTGGGGTATGAAAGTTAATAATAATAATAATAATAATAATAATAATAATAATAATAATAATAGAATAGGATCCATGTGAAAAGAATCTAGGAATCTTGGTAGACCACAAACTTGACATGAGTCAACAGTGTGATGCAGCAGCTAAAAAAGCCAATGCAATTCTGGGCTGCATCAATAGGAGCATAGCATCTAGATCAAGGGAAGTAATAGTACCACTGTATTCCGCTCTGGTCAGACCCCACCTGGAATACTGTGTCCAGTTCTGGGCACCACAGTTCAAGAAGGATACTGACAAGCTGGAACGTGTCCAGAGGAGGGCAACCAAAATGGTCAAAGGCCTGGAAACAATGCCTTATGAGGAACGGCTTAGGGAGCTGGGTATGTTTAGCCTGGAGAAGAGAAGGTTAAGGGGTGATATGATAGCCATGTTCAAATATATAAAAGGATGTCATATAGAGGAGGGAGAAAGGTTGTTTTCTGCTGCTCCTGAGAAGAGGACACGGAGCAATGGATTCAAACTACAAGAAAGAAGATTCCACCTAAACGTTAGAAAGAACTTCCTGACAGTAAGAGCTGTTCGACAGTGGAATTTGCTGCCAAGGAGTGTGATTCTATGATTCTATGATTCTATGTGCTGTTATGTACTGAGAAGAATCCTAGAACAATAGGATCCAGAAACGCACTGTAGAGTTTGGCAAGGGACTTTCCTAATCTAATGCATTCTGCATGTTCTTCCCGCTAATATATTCATTTTCATACGCACTTTCCCCCTAGCTATATGCATTTTTATAAATACTGTTCGGTTGGAGAACTGCCCCACAAAAGTCGCAGAAGGGCGGATTTTGAAGGACGGATGTCTTTCAGTTCTCGTACTGTTTCAGAAACTGTGCATTAGGTAAAGTTCACTTTTGAACTGAATCAAATTTCTCCGCCAAGCCTAGCAGGAAATGACTCTGCACTTGAAGATGAGCACTGCCCGAGAGTTTGCCTGCTCCCACCTGCTCAACTTGTATATTAATAAACAGCAACAACAACAGGCTAGTGGTCCTTTGCTAAGAGAATGACCCCTGTAAGTGGCTGCCCTCGAGAAATACCCTGTTGCTTGAAGCTAGCAGGGGATGTGAAACAGTATAACTGGGGTATCTTGCGCCATTCCCCCCTTCTTTTTGCAGTTGCCTCTGATGCCAAGACTTTACTAAACAAACCCATTAAACCAACCTATTCCTTCTGCCGAAAACACTCAATTTGAAAATAAAAGATAATAACTGACAATATACTGGTGCCGAGTATTCCATTCTTCACAGATTAAATGATCCTTGCTTGAGATCATCAAAAATAATAAAACCATTTGTAGACTTTGGGATGAAACACGACAATTGGAGAAAAATAGTTTCTTCCCAATCTGTGCCTTAATAATGATAGAATCAAATAATAATAACAATAATGAACATGCTGATGGGCATGATGAATGGAGGGGGTTCTTAGTGATGCAGGAAATTGAAAATGGTCTGAAGAAGGTCTCAGACTAAGGGATGGGAAAGAATTGCTCGCATTGTTTCACGTCCAAGTTTTCTTTTCTAAAAGAGATAACGCGTTTAGCGTCTTTAGCTCAATTTCTCAACTATTTTGCAATCATTTAGGGCTGAATTCTTTGCCGCTATCCCCCCAGAGAACCTGACGTTTTGCAGATGGCCCCAAAACGGCTGCAAATTCAGCCACCTCGTTGTTGTCTGAGGCCTGGAGGTCATCAGAGTGTCGGTCTCGTTCCAGCTTCACAGTTACTTATTCACAGGTTAATTTGGGCTCAGTTGAAAATGCTGGTGTTGGTTCCTTCTTAAAACCTTGTGGGGCCAAGTTATCTCAAGAGTCACCTCCTGCCATATCATTCTCTGATCATCATCAGACACCTTTCTTTCTTTCTTTCTTTCTTTCTTTCTTTCTTTCTTTCTTTCTTTCTTTCTTTCTCTCTCTCTCTCTCTCTCTCTCTCTCTCTCTCTCTTTCTTTCTTTCCAGTGTGGTGTAGGAGAGCCAGTGTGGTGTAGTGGTTAAGAGTGGTAGACTTGTAATCTGGTGAACCGGGTTCGCGTCTCCGCTCCTCCACATGCAGCTGCTGGGTGACCTTGGGCTAGTCACACTTCTCTGAAGTCTCTCAGCCCCACTGTCCATCAGGACAAGAGCCAGTGTGGTGTAGCGGTTAAGAGCGGTAGACTCGTAATCTGGTGAACCGGGTTCGCGTCTCCGCTCCTCCACATGCAGCTGCTGGGTGACCTTGGGCTAGTCACACTTCTCTGAAGTCTCTCAGCCCCACTCATCTCACAGAATGTTTGCTGTGGGGGAGGAAGGGAAAGGAGAATGTGAGCCGCTTTGAGACTCCTTCAGGTACTGATAAAGCGGGATATCAAATCCAAACTCTTCCTTCCTTCCTTCCTTCCTTTTTGTAAAGTTAGACCAGGCGTGGATAATCTCAGACCCAGAGGTCAAATGCAGCCCTGAGAAAAATAGAAACCTGACCGATTTGTGCACCCTTACCTGAAAGACCACCTTCTCCCATGCAAAGCCATCTAGGTGTTGAGATCTTCCACAGAGAGTCTCTTCTTTCTGTCCTGCCAACATCTGATGTGTTTTTGAAATGGAACCTGAGAGAACCTTGTCCAGTCACTTTACAGGAAACTAGCTATCCATTGGACCATTTAGTGCAGTACTATCTACAACACTGACTGGCAGTAGCTCTTTAGAGTTTCAGACTGAGGTCCCTCTGAGCCCTACCTGAAGATGCCGGAAATAGAACCTGGGACCTTCTACATGCAAAGCAGATGCTCTACCACTGAGCTATGCCCCTTCACCATGTAGAATCGAGTAGGGAACCCGTAGTAAATGCATGCATTCTCCTTCATAAACCACAGCCTTCACAGTGTGTAAATGTGGCCTACACTGCAAATCTAGCAACAATTGTTATTATTATTATTATTATTATTATTATTATTATATTTGTTTGTTGCATTTATAGACGACCTTTTCATCCAAGAAGCTAAATGTAGTGTACATGGTTCTTCTCTTCTTCATTTAATCCTCACAACAACCCTGTGAGGTAGGTTAGCCTCAAGGTCACTTAGTGAGCTTCATGGCTGAGTTAAGTTTCAAATCCTGATCTCCCAGGCAGAGGCGTAGCAAGCCCAGGTGGTACCCGGGGCGGAAATTTTTTTGTCACCCCACAACTTTGCCAGGGCACTGGCAGAGCTGCACCCAGTGGCATAGCAAGTCACCCCCACCCCCCCAAAAAAATGATGGTGCCACTTTGCGAGGTGGGGGGGTTTGTGTGTGTGTGTGTCTATTATCTCTTTTTTTCAATAAAGTTAAAATTTAATTTAAAAAAAATAAAAAAAAATTAAAAAATTTTTAAAAGTGTCACCCACCTCTGATGGTGCCACTTTGGGAGGTGTGGGGGTTTTTGTGTGTGTCTATTATCTCTCTTTTTTCAATAAAGTTAAAATTTAATTTAAAAAATAAAATAAATAATAATAATAATAATTTAAAAATATAAAATAAAATAAAATAAAAAAGTGTCACCCCCCTCTGATGGTGCCACTTTGCGAGGTGTGGGGTTTTTGTGTGTGTGTGTCTATTATCTCTTTTTTTCCAATAAAGTTAAAATAATAAAAATTTAAAAAAACAATTAAAAAGTGTCACCCCCCCCTCTGATGGTGCCACTTTGTGAGGTGTGGGGGGTTGTGTGTGTGTCTATTATCTCTTTTTTTTTTCAAAAGTTAAAAAATTTTTTGAAAAAAAAGTGTCACCCCCCCTCTGGGGTGGAACCCGGGGCGGCCTGCCCCCATCGCCCCCCCTTGCTACGCCCCTGCTCCCAGGTCCTACACCATGCTGGCTGGCTCTCATATGCATGCATAATGCTGTATTGTTTTTAACACTTGATTGGGAGCAGCCCAGAGTGGCTGAAGAAACTCAGCCAGATGGGCGGGGTACAAATAATTAATTTATTATTATTATTATTATTATTATTATTAGAATGGATCAACTGGATCCGCCCTCCTGTGCTTCCTCCAATTCTGAAAAAGGGTCAAGGATCACAGAATTGTAGATTAAGAAGGGACCACGAGGGTCATCTAGTCCAACCCCCTGCAATGCAGGAATATTTTGCCCCTCATGGGGCTCCAACCCATGAGCCTGAGATTAAGAGTCCCATGCTCTATCGACTGAGCCATCCCAGCAGAAGATGAACATGGTTGTTGGACTCTCAGGATTACAGTTGGGTGCCCAACCCAAGATTGAAATGTCTTCCATATTGTGCCGAACTCAATTTGAAAGAAAGTAAGGAACTTTCCAAATACTCCACACATATCCAATTGCATCGGCACTCTTTAAAATTTATATTCCCCCCCCCCCATTATTTCCAGCTTTCGAGAGGCAGCTGCTGTGTTATCCATCATTTTAAATAATAAAATAAAACCGGCTCTTCGATTGCACTTCGAAAGATCAAGAAGGGGACAGGTTCATGCTGCCAAGTCGGCAGGTCGGCTTATGGAACTGGCAAAGGGTTAAAACGAGCCGGCCAAAACAGAACGGTAGAAATTGTCTGGCAGGATGATTTACAATTGTATTTCAATAGTCCCTAAAAGGCAAGAAAATAAAAATCAAATGAACCATTTCCCCCTCTTTTATTGGTATGGCTAATTCTTTTCATTAGTTCGACTTTATTACAATGGCTAAAAAGTTTGCGTTCTTTTTTCTCTTATTAAAAAGTCTGTGCATTTCTGCCAAAATTCGGAGTGCCGTTTAAAGCTGCAACAGTAATTGGAGGTAGAACCATATTGGGGAGGGACGGGCCTCTGAATATGGCTTCCCTGAGTTTCCCCCTCCCCAGCATAACATTAGCCTGCATCGCTCACTTTCATTTTCAGAGGTATTCTGCCTCCAAATAGCAGCTGCTGGAAACCATAGGAGGGGAGAGGGCTCTTGAACCCGAATCCTGTTCCCTTCAGATGCTCCCAGTACAAGGTCTCAATCCATGGAACTGAAACACAGCAGGAACTGAAGGAAAAACAGGGCCCCCAAAGCGTTACCTGCCGCATATAGAGAGCCAGTGTGGTGTAGTGGTTGAGAGCGGTAGACTCGTAATCTGGTGAACCGGGTTTGATTCCCTGCTCCTCTACATGCAGCTGCTGGGTGACTTTGGGCTAGTCACACTTCTTGGAAGTCTCTCAGACCCACTCACCTCACAGAGTTTTTGTTGTGGGGGAGGAAGGGAAAGGAGATTGTTAGCCGTTTTGAGACTCCTTTGGGTAGTGATAAAGCGGGATATCAAATCCAAACTCTTCTTCATCATCATCATCTTCTTCTTCAGTGTGGTGTAGTGGTTAAGAGTGGTGGACTCGTAATCTGGTGAACCGGGTTTGATTCCCCGCTCCTCCACATGCAGCTGCTGGGTGACTTTGGGCTAGTCACACTTCTCTGAAGTCTCTCAGCCCCACTCATCTCACAGAGTGTTTGTTGTGGGGGAGGAAAGGAAAGGAGAATGTGAGCCGCTTTGAGACTCCTTAGGGTAGCGATAAAGCAGGATATTAAATCCAAACTCTTCTTCTTCTACTACTACTACATTAGTCAAAACCCCATACAAAACAATGTGTTTAAAAATCTGCTGATGAATTATCATAAGGTTTTTGGTTTTTTGTTTTGTTTTTTTTAAATGCAGATTGCAGGAGAAATGTGGAGAACTGGATTTAAGATTAGAAAAATGTGAAAGGGAGAGAGAGCTCTACCCATCTCTATTTTTGCTCACAGCAACACAACTCAGGCCATTTTCACCTAGGGGAACTTGATGTGATCACCACCTCATTCACAGCCCTGTGATCTTCAGATGAGGGACAGTATACAAATTTCATAAGTAATAACAAATAAATGCTTATACGGACCACAAACAACCCCTAATTAACGTGAAAGAAGGTCTGAACAGGGTCATGGGTGAGAATGTGAAAAAATGCCATGGACCAGGATCCGCCGATTCCTACTGTCACACCCTGAGCAAAGGAAGTATATTGAAAAATTTATCCAGTTAGCCACTGTTAGCTCTGATCAAACATCCAAGGGAAGCTAAAAGGGTTTCAATCAGGACAGCCAGACATCTTACCCTCTGCGGTTCATCCAAGGCCATTTCTGAGACAAATTTATAGGTACCTGCTTAAGCAAAACATCCAAAGGATGTCAAAGTTAAGAGAAAATAGTTTCCATAATGCTGTCAAAAAATTCTCAGGGGAGTTCCGAACATCCCATTTCATTTTGAGACTTTCTTTCCCTCTCCTCATCCTCTTTCCTGTCTATAATGAGCATCTCTTCTAACGAGCTCCCAGAAAGTTAAAAATAAATGCAATGTTATTACAGACGAGCGGACGATACTTTTTTGGATTGAAATGGTATAAGGAAATTGGAAAACTAACCCCTCCTCCGCTCACCCCCCTCCTTAATCAGAATAATCTTTTAATTATCTTGCGTTGCTTTGAGGTTTTTGCAATTGTATAAATATTGGAATAAAAAATGGCAATTTTTAATATTTAAAAAAAACTTCCTTTACCTGCTTTGAATTTTTTATTTTTGTGGCAGCTATCCCACCCCCCACCCCCCAATTATCCTATTTATCAGACATTCTGGGAGTGATGTTGTGGCCACCAGCTGGTGGAGATAAGAACAGGGGTCAGCAAACTTTTTCAGCAGGGGGCTGGTCCACCGTCCCTCAGACCTTGTGGGGGGCCGGACTATATATTTTTGTGGGGGGGGGGGGTTGAACGAATTCCTATGCCCCACAATTAACCCAGAGATGCATTTTAAATAAAAGGACACATTCTACTCATGTAAAAACATGCTGATTCCCGGACCGTCCGTGGGCCGGATTGAGAAGGTGATTGGGCCGCATCCAGCCCCCGGGCCTTAGGTTGCCTACCCCTGAGATAAGAACATAAGAAAGTGATGTGTTTGTGCTCCTGTATATCGGCAGGGACCGGGTGGAGAGGGTGGCTGTATTCAAGTTTTTGGGAGTGATTTTCGAGCAGGGTATGACTTGGAGGGAGGGAAATTCCAGCAGGGAATTTATTTCCTCAGACTTTTAAAGAACAATCTGAGTGAGAGGCTGCTGGTGTCCTTCTACCGAGGCTCCATAGAGAGCATTCTTATATATTGTATTTGTGCTTGGTTCTCTAGCTGCACAGTCAGGGAGAGGAAGGTACTCCAGAGGGTCATAACCACAGCCCGAAAGATTATTGGTCATCCTCTCCCATCTTTGGAAGAACTATCCAGTTCCCGTTGCCTTAAAAAAGTAAACAATAATTTACAGGATCCATCTCATCCGGGATATAGTCTTTTTGCACCACTGCCTTCGGGCAAGAGATATAGAACAATTAGATCAAGAACAAATAGATTGAAGAATAGTTTCTACCCAAGAGCTATAACCATCTTAAATGCTGTAACTAGATAATATGACCTTGGAGAGTTGTGATGGGTGTGTACATATGTGCATGTGTGGCTGAAAATGTGGGTTTTTGTGTGCTGTTTTTTGTTTTGTTTTTATGGGATGGCATTCAATTTCGTTGCACTTGCACAATGTTGTACTTGTACAATGACAATAAATCTTATCTTCTCAATACTTGAAAGGTTTAAATCTGAATGACTATCCATGCCTGTACAGCACCTAGCATGGCAAAGATCTCATTCTGACCAGCTTAATGCTGCAGTCATCTCAGCGACACTCTTAATGTCTGCATTTGGATTTGCTCGAGAGCTGGCAACATCCGTCAGACATCAAGGCACTTTTTCATTCCGCCCACCCCACTTCTTTCCAAATGTCATTATTATTTAATTTTTCTTTCTGGTTCTTGCCAAGGTCTTAATCTGCATTGCACCGGCAGTGGGAACATTTGAAAGAATCATTTCCCAAGGCACGTTTAATACATTTCCAGTAAATTGTACCTAAACCTGTCCAGCTGGCTGGGTCATTTAGCAAGTGACACACCCACTCAGCGTTGGTTAGATGCCACCTGAGAGTTACCTCGATGCTTTCAAAACAAAACAAAACAGAGAACTGTATATGATGATGGGATAAAGCTTTGCTAATGTGCAAATGCAATGGGGGGAGTACAATGATAACTGCCCACTGGGGAGAGGAAGGCTCTTTTTAAGTTTTGTTATGGGAAAGCTTACAACACAGGATTAGACAAAAGGTTTTGGAAGATCAGTGCTGAAATTACACCAGCCTTAAAAGGGAGCAGCTTTAAAAGGCACTTGAATATTTAAAGCCATTTTTCTTGGCTTCTTACTTTTTTATTTTTATTAAAAGAAAGCCAGACACTAAAGTTTATCAAGTGCTTTTTGGCCAGGGGTTTTTTTTTAAAAAAATCACTTTTCTAGATGTAAACAGCCTCGCAGGCCAGCTTTTCTTTGCAAAAGGAAAGAGCTAATCTATTTTCTAAAAGCTGGGTAAACAATTCACACAATTCGGCACAGAATTCACACTTCTCTGTCCGTCTGTTGATCATATCGTCAATATACATACGACTTTAGAGAGTAGCATAAGAAGATAAATACAGGTCTCTGCACCAAAGAGCTTACAGTCTACATTTTGGCAACTGTGGGACGGGGGGGGGGGGGGAATAAACAGGGAGATTGTCAAGAGAAAATATGGACCATTTTGGTTTCTCTTACTTTCTCATTTTTCCGGTCTTGCCACATTACGTCATCTGCTTGCATATTTTTATTTTTAAAGTCCTCATGAAAATATGTCAACATTTTAGTGCAAATTTCTCCTAATATACACATTTTTGTATGCTTTTCCCCTTAATAGAATGCATTTGTGTGTGTTAACTTCACAAAGGCATGCACACACTTTCCAATAATTTGTCGTGGGGGGGGCAGTTGTAGACATTTTTGGTTGGAAAACTGAATCACAACATTTAGTGATGTGCCAATTTCTCAGGAGAGCTAAAATTCACATTTGTTTCAGGAGAGGCAAATCTGGTCT
Organism: Darevskia nairensis; assembly: GCA_034642065.1. Lineage (NCBI taxonomy): Eukaryota > Metazoa > Chordata > Lepidosauria > Squamata > Lacertidae > Darevskia > Darevskia nairensis. The sequence continues at coordinate 2,351,375 of JAWWNI010000386.1, read as the reverse complement.
CTTCCCCCATCCTGAGCAAAGGCTAACAAGGACCATCTTGGTTGTGTGTCCTGAAAACCTACCTTGCAGGTCTTTCCCCACCTGGCCTGGAAGCTGAGGCCCCTGACTGACTCCAGCTACAAAAGCTGAGACTGCTGAACAGACTCTTGGGCTGGGGAATTGTTTAGGGGATTTTGTTAGGGGGGTGGGTGTTGTTGCTATTTTTGCTATTAATATTTTGTATCTTTAGTAATAGAATCATAGAATTGTAGAGTTGTAAAGGACCCTTAGAGTCATCTAATTCATCCCTTTGCAATGCAGGAACTCAACATGGGATCTCAACATTTATTTTAGATCTTTACGTGGAAACGGTTCAGTTTGGTTGTGTAATTTTTTAATGTTTTATTTACTGCTCATAACCACTTTGGTCACGTTGCGATTATGTGATTGTTTTTCATGTTGTGATCCCCCTAGAGTGTGGTTTGAACTATGGAAAGGTGGCATACAAATAAACAATGTATTATTTATGTAAATGAGAAATGTAAATATGAACACAATGTGATCTACTAGCACAACTACTTGCTAGCTTCATGTCAGTTTCGGATGAGGACTAAAACATTAAGTCAGGAAATGAAATTCAGGGGGGACGGGGATGGGGGGGAGTCATTGATGGATGTTAAGAACAAGTGATTGTAAGTTTTATACAATGTCTTTTTCTTTTTCTCATTATCTTTGTATTTGTGTATTTTTTATGTTTTGTTATTCTTAAAGCTTACAAAATGAATAAATTTTTTTTTTTTTTAAAGCATTAAATCAAAGCCTTGATGAAAAACGGTGGGTATGAAACGGTGTGTGTATGTGTGTTTCACTCAAGCTTTTGTAGAAATAACGTTGCAAGCATTTCCCATGGCCATTAGAGCAGTGTTTCCCAACCAGTGTGCCTCCAGATGTTTTGGGACTACAACTCCCATCATCCCTCGCTAGCAATACCAGTGGTCAGGGATGATGGGAATTGTAGTCCCAAAACATCTGGAGGCACACTGGCTGGGAAACACTGCATTAGAGGTATAGCCCAATTATAATTAACGTACTCTCAAAGAAGTATTGTCTAACCAAGCAAACAAACAAAATCCCTCAAACATCCAGGTGTCTGAAGCCGAACCTCATAAGCCCACCTTAAACATTCATCAGGGGGTTTGGGCTGGGTGTTTATCAGTATGTGGATGATACCCAGCTCTACCTCTCTTTTAAATCAGAACCAGTGAAGGCGGTGAAGGTCCTGTGTGAGTGCCTGGAGGTGGTTGGAGGATGGATGGCAGCTAACAGATTGAGGTTGAATCCTGACAAGACAGAAGTACTGTTCTTGGGGGACAGGGGGCAGGCTGGTGTGGAGGACTCCCTGGTCCTGAATGGGGTAACTGTGCCCCTGAAGGACCAGGTGCGCAGCCTGGGAGACATTTTGGACTCACAGCTGTCCATGGAGGCACAGGTTAATTCTGTGTCCATCTGGTACGCAGGCTGAGACCCTACCTGCCCACAGACTGTCTTGCCAGAGTGGTGCATGCTCTAGTTACCTCCCCTTGGACTACTGCAATGCGCTCTACGTGGGGCTACCTTTGAAGGTGACCTGGAAACTAAAACTAATCCAGAATGAGGCAGCTAGACTGGTGACTGGGAGCAGCCGCCAAGACCACATAACACCGGTCTTGAAAGATTTTCATTGGCTCCCAGTACGTTTCCGAGCAAAATTCAAAGTGTTGGTGCTGACCTTTATAGCCCTAAACGGCCTCAGCCCTGTATACCTGAAGTCTGTCTCCACCCCCATCCCCACTGAGGTCCAGCGCCGAGGGCCTTCTGGCGGTTCCCTCGCTGCGAGAAGTGAGGTTACAGGGAACCAGGCAGAGGGCCTTCTTGGTAGTGGCGCCTGCCCTGTAGAACGCCCTCCCATCAGATGTCAAGGCAATAAGCAACTATTTTACTTTTAAAAGACAACTGAAGGCGGCCCTGTTTACGGAAGTTTTTAATGTTTGATGCTGTATTGTTTTTAATATTGGTTGGAAACCGCCCAGAGTGGCTGGGGAAACCCAGCCAGATGGGCGGGGTATACATAAATTATTATTATTATTATTATTATTATTATTATTATTATTATTATTTCAGAGTTCCCTTTGTATCAGTCTTGCAAAACATTCAGCTGAGATACTAAGCATGGGATACAGCTAGTAACTGGAACCCCACAAAATCCTGTAAGGAAAAAAAGTTACCTAAAACAAGTCTTCCCTTTCTCTTGTTTTGGCCTCTCCAATTTTAACCTGCCTTTCTTGTGTATTACCCAATGCTAAGCGTTTTTTAAAGCCTCTGGCTGCGATTGGATGATCTGCACTGAGATGGGAGAGGCATTGGATAGACATTGGGCAAGATGCTCTGATCTCAGGGGTCTCTGACAACTGTGATTGGCTGAGCTGCTGAGTGGCGGAGCAGGCAAGGTGGGATAAGAGGACTTAGTGAGAAGCAGAACTGAAAAATAAAATGGACCAAGAGGAGATGCCCACGAAACAAGTTGGTTTGATGAGGGATTCTGTGTTGACTCAAATGAACCTACCAAGCCCACAGCTGTTGGACTTGACTTATTATGGGTTGTGGGATCTTTGCCTATGTACATCACCGCCGTTTAAGTTGGTTTAATAAAATTATTTCTTCCCCCCTCCACCCCAAAAAAATGTTTTAGATGCTATATCTCCAAGCCATAAAATTTATTGTACCTTTATGTGGAATTATACTGGAGTTGAACATATAAATCAATTTATAAGGTCTAATGACACACAAACGCTTAAAAACGAAAGGTGATGTAGTAAATTCAAATTACCATTACAAATGTAAGCTTTGTAGTCAGTGTGTGACCCGCTAAGGATTATATTTAACTCCCCTGAGAGTGGTTTATCATAAAACTTTATACTTTTATTACAGTGAATTATTAACTCCTCCATGATGTGAGTCATTCCATGCTCTGACTATAGCTTTTTAAATGACACTATAATAGACATCTTGCTAATAGCAGTGGGATTGCTACCTCTGAGGTAAAAAAAGAAGAGGGGGGTGGGGGTTGGAAGAATAAAACTAAAAGAAGAAGAAAAGAAATGGAGGGGACAAATAGCATATTTCCCGGGGGAACAAAAACAACGGTTCAAACGAGGAACTGTTTGAAACCGCGGAAGGCTGAACCCACCACTTTTTACTCTTGTTGTAAAACAATAGCTTAACAGGGTGACATCTGAAAAGAACTAAATTTAAATGTCATACCTTTGGAAGGGGGGAAAAACAGGGTCATTATGAGCTCTTTTGCCTCGGGGTGGGGGGGAGGGAACAAAAGTTCCTCTCGCCACCACTGAAACCTATCTGAATGGCTGTGAAACCCTCTTGTTGCGAAAATTGTTCACCGCCAGCAAGATGCCCAATGGTGGTAGGGATGCCTATAGAATAGTGGCCGCACTGATGGGCTGCAGCTGAATGGCAGGTGAGTGGGCAGGCACTAGCCCCAACTTCCCTCTCCTGTTCTCAACAGGTTGGCCACACTTTCCTTTGACAACTGATTTCCTGCCGCCATTTTTTTTTTCCTGGTTCGGCCTACGTGCTTTTTCAGAAGAGTGCAAGAGTCAGAACTCTTAACAGCTGAGACTTTCCTCGTTGCCAGATACTTTAACTCGGAGGTGGGCAGGGAAGAAATTTGATCCGGTTCACGTTAGACTGAATCTTGCATTTCCTAAACGATTGGCAGATTGGGGGGGAAAACAGCCACCCTTTGAAATTTGCACTCCTACGAATTTTGCAATGCAGTTCTCAGGGCAAGGAATGTGTATGAAAATGCATATTTTGGAGTAAAGTGTGCATAGAAATGCAGAGATATATGTTATACCATATTGGGCTGAATATAAGCCTTACCTTTTTCCCAAATTCCGACCACGAAAAGTTAAAATGTGGCTTAAATTCGCGACCTTACAAAAATTGGCTTTTATGATATCGCTGCTAAAACAGACATATGTTAAAATGGAACAGGTGTAAGTGGCTGCGGAATTTTAAGGGAGCGGCTTATATTCGGGTATTGTCTTTTTAATTTTTTCCCTTAAATTTTAAAGGTGCGGCTTATATTCGGGTGCGGCTTATATTCGGGCCAATACGGTACCTGGGGAAATTGCTTTGCAAAAGTGTGCCTATTAGGCAAAATCACACACAAACAAGTCTGAACACATTTCATATAGCCATAACTTTTGTGCGGACGTTTCTCGGGACATTTGGGGGGCTTATATTAAGTTACATGTTTAACGTAACAAGTATGTATTCATGGTTATTGCATTCAGATTGTGCACTGATCAACCCGAGCTGGCATAGCCATTAGTGAGTGATGATGGGATATGTACTCCTGCAATTTCTGGAGGACACACCTTCTTAACACATACCAGCTGATGATGTCATAATGGCCGAAACATGCAAATTAGGCAAAGAGCGAGAACTTGGTTTACAGACTCAAGTGTCACAATACCTTGTTGGCAGTGGCAGTGGGCAATATGACACCCAGTGTGAGTCACTGGGTTTTGGGAAGGAGGCATGAGGCTCTGGCAGGGAACTCGAGCCCTCCTACCACCTTTCTGAAGCTGGGAATGCACTTACCAGGTGCATAGGACCAGGCGCACAGCCTGGGACTCATTTTGTACTCACAGCTGTCCATGGAGGCACAGGTCAATTCTGTGTCTACCAGCTCCATCTGGTACGCAGGCTAAGACCCTCCCTGCCCGCAGACTGTCTCGCCAGAGTGGTGCATGCCCTGGTTATCTCCTGCTTGGACTACTTCAATGTGCTCTACGTGGGGCTACCTTCAGAAACTAACAACTAAATGCTGCAGCTAGACTGGTGACTGGGAGTGGCCGTCAGTACCATATAACACTGGTCCGAAAGGATCTTCACTGGTTCCCAGTACATTTCCAAGTACAATTCAAAGTGTTGGTGCTGATCTTTAAAGCTCTAAACCAGGCATCCCCAAACTTCGGCCCTCCAGATGTTTTGGACTACAGTTCCCATCATCCCTGACCACTGGTCCTGTTAGCTAGGGATCATGGGAGTTGTAGGCCAAAACAAATGGAGGGCTGCAGTTTGGGGATGCCTGCTCTAAACGGCCTCGGCCCTGTATACCTGAAGAAGCGTCTCCACCCCCATCGTTCAGCCCAGACACTGAGATCCAGTGCAGAGGGCCTTCTGGCAGTTCCCTCACTGCGAGAAGCAAAGTTACAGGGAACCAGGCAGAGGACCTTCTCAGTAGTGGCACCCACCCTGTGGAACGCCCTTCCTTCAGATTTCAAGGAGATAAAGAATTACACAACTTTTGGAAGACACCTGAAGGCAGCCCTGCATCGGGAGATTTTTAATGTTTGATGTTCTTATTAAGTTTTTAGATATGCTGTTAGCCGACCGGAGTGGCTGGGGAAACCCAGCCAGGTGGGTGGGGTATAAATAATAAAAATATTGTTGTTGTTCTTGTTGTTATTGTTGTTGTTGTTGTTGTTAGGCTTTGGGAAGGTGGATAGAAGATTCTAGAACTCTGTCAGAGCATCACATCTCCTTCCAAAAACCTGGCACCTCACTTAGGAGGCTTTGAGAAAACGCCCCCCTCGGCTCAGTGCCCAGTGTGTGTCCACCACTCACACAGCCCAAAATACGACCCTGCTATTGGTCCACTTATTGCTTATGTAGCATTGAGGGACCATGTATACCCTGCATTGACGGAGTCTTTTCCATACTGAAGAGCAGGAATGGGCAGATCTGTCAGCTTCAGTTTTTCTCATTCCTTTTACCTGATCTTCCGTTCAGTTCACCACATCTTCGTGTCAGTTTGACAACACATTTTTTTAAGTTCTCGTGGAAACACCTCATCTTTAAGGTGCTTTTCTCCAGATATACACATTTTTGCAAATGATTTCCCATAATATAATGCATTTTGTATGCGTTGAAAAACAACAACTCATGAGCTACTTAGGGCTTTAAAAAGGAAAAATAAAGAACATTAAAGTGGTTTGAAAATGCTAATAAATAAGCAATGCCTATTTTATGTCCACTTTCCCAAAATACATGAAATTTCTTTTTCTTTGTCTTATTTTTGGGGTACAAGAGAAACCAAGCAATATCTCCCATGGATTGTATGAGCGCTGCATATGTGTACATCACACACAACTGCCAATTTCCTGGGATCAATACTTTTCACAGCAGGCCTTCTTTGTTCTTCTTGGGGAACTTTCATTTTTTTAAAAGATACTCCCCGGAGCTCGCTGCATTTGCTGCAGAACTGAAGACATAATATACCCGATTCAAAACAGCCTTTCTGTAAAGCCACCCCACCCAAAATAAGAAGAAGAAAAAGGCTTCAGTAGCCTGGTCCAGTTGGCTGGCCCAAAATATTTTGGCACTTGGAGAGGATCCCAAAATGTCACCTCCCTCTTCACCAGGGAAGAAGGAAGATCTACATCTGCCCCAATGAATTCTGCCACCTGAGGCTATTACCTCACCTTGCCTCATGGGTGGGCCGGCCCTGTCAGTAGATATATTCTTGCGCCCTGGCTCATCATCATCATCAAAATTGTTGGCAGCTGTTCCTGCACTTTTGTTGGGCGTCCTAGCCCTTTGTCGTGCCTCCTTGCCAGGGACCTGCACTTGAGGGAGGGATGGAGGGAAGTGCAGCCTCTCCTGGGAAGCAGTTATGAGTCCAGCGGGGATAGTAAGGAAAGCCCCAGTGGTGAGGAGCAGGAACTGCCAGGCAGTGCGGTGGAGCTGAGGGCCAGAGATGCTGACAGGGCCCTAGTGCCACCTGAGTGTGTTGCGGAGCAAAGCGGTCAGATACTTCCGTCGCCCCAGCTGCGTAGGGGGGTAGCGTAAGGAAAGGAGGCGACGCTTTGGAATTCCAAAGCTCTTATGTAGGGGGAGGAACCCGCGAAAGCCACTCCCGGATTCTGGAACCGACTCAAGCGGACATGAATCTTGAACGCTCCGATGTACATAGTCTGTAAATAAAGTATTAGCTTTAGAAGAACGGATGTTTCTGGCTCTTTACTCTCGAGGAGACAACCCCGAGCCCTTACACTCCTCTTCCCATCTCTCCTCTCTCTCTCTCTCCTCCAGCCCAACCGAGGGCTTTGTGTCCATCAGAGCCTTGAAGCAGTTAAACTTCCTTTCACCTCTGCTGCAGTTCCTTGAAGAGAAATAGAGATCTTCAAAAAGGTTGGGAGGTTGGCAGGCCAGCGACATAAAGTGTGTGCAATCACTCAGATACAAGTGGCACCACTAAAAATTGCCTTCATATATCTGCTTATGGTTTATACAGTGTGGCAGAAAGGACACAAAAAGGTCAGCAGGATATATATATATATATCCTGAGCTGTAGCTTCAAAGATCTCGGAAACAGATCCAACGAGGTTCTAGAGGGATTGGATAAATACTCTTATTTCTTGATACGGCAGGATAGATAGATGATAGATAGATAGATAGATAGATAGATAGATAGATAGATAGATGATAGATAGATAGATAGATAGATAGATAGATAGATAGATAGATAGATAGATAGATAGATATGATAGATAGATAGATAGATAGATAGATAGATAGATAGATAGATAGATAGATAGATAGATAGATGATACATAGATAGATAGATATAGATGATAGATAGATAGAGTGAATTTTTTTAAAGGAATTTGCCTGCAAACGTCAGCATCCAAGCCCAAGGTATATGCCTGCAGTAACCTCTTGTTACGACCCTTGGTGACAAGACAGATCGTTCTAGTCATCTGTAGGTGAACAGTGGGAACTCTCTGCATTTAAGGGGGAGGGAATGTTGTTGCTTTTTTAAAATAATAAATATATATATATATATATAAAAATTCACCCCTTGAAATCCCTGGATAAATGTCTTTGCCGGGAAGCGTGACACCGTTCGCGAACGCCGTGATCCATCGCGTTGTCCGTGGTGAAGTCAGGGGTAGGCGAAGAAGGGGAAAGTGTATTAAGAAAATAAAAGGTGGTGGCGCAGGGGGGGGGGGGAGGCAACTGTGATTCTCTGGGGCTTCAGAGATGCAAGCTCATAGCCAGCAAAGCATCTCCCACTCAGTGCTAATGGAGAACCTGACTTCCAAACAGAGGGATCAGCAAATATGCTCTAAATTAATAATGTGCCATTTTAGTAGCAATTGCCTTGTGAAAATTGCTCTCTCTGTGTGTGTGTGTCTTTAGCTTTCCATTTATTCCTCCTTTTTTTTTTTCCTTCCCTCGCCCCACACCTTTCTCCTCCTGACGCCCTTCGCCTCCTTTCTCATCCCCCAAACCCCCCACAAGCTTGGAGGAGGAAGGGAGAAATAAGTGGGTCTCGCTGGAGTTTTTCCTTTAAGACTGACCACCCTATTTTATTAACCTTGTAACATTTTTAACGTAGTTTCTTCCTCCCTGTCTCCTCCAGCAAAGTCTCTATTGATCACTGTTTACTGTTATAATCCCTTTCAAATTTATCATCCATGACTAACACACCATGTATTGATTAACACTGACAGATGTCCCTGTATAGTGTATACCCACAGAGATAGTTCAGTGGCCGGTAAAAAGCAGTGGTTTTGTGTGAGAGAGAGTTTGTGTGTGTGTTCATTTGCTTTTTATAGCTCTTTGCTGCTTTTTCTCTTCCTGCCTCCCTTCCCAAACTCTCTCTCTCTCTTTCTCCAAGCGGCTAATATTTCACACAAATGCATGGCAGCTCATTCCTAAATTCAGGGTCATTTCTGTTTTGCTTTTTAAAAAATAGTAATAGTAACAATAATTTTGGATTGTTTTTCCTTCGAAATAGGAAGCTTCTGGAAATAGATAGGGGATCAGATTTTACCAGGGACAGCCACAAGTCTTAACCTCAGGCCTAAAGTAACCAAAATGCAAAGGGCTAGGGTGTGTGTGTGTGTGTGTGTGTGTGTGTGTGTGTGTGAGAGAGAGAGAGAGAGAGAGAGAGAGAGAGAGAGAGAGAGAGAGAGAGAGAGAGAGAGAGAAGGGACAAATTGGATGTCATTGGTGACTAAGGACACGTTGTCCGAAATCTGGACTGTAAATGGACTCATTTGTCAACCCCGCATTTTTTGCTTGCTGCTTGCAAGATTTCTTCCACCTCTTGCAGGCCAGAAATAGAGTTTAAGGTTAATTTCTGTTGGGGGTTATTTTTATTTTTATTTTTTTCAACACAGCTGCATTTCATATATGTACGCTCTTGCCTCAAACGACCTTAGGAACATTTGATAGCACAACATGGCACAGAGAAGGTTTTGGAAGCTGAAGGCGGAAGGAGGGTCAGTTCAAGCATGGCTGGTGGCTTAAAGCAAACGGCACTGCGGTCCTCAATTCATTTACTTGGGAGTAAATGTCCTCATGCTGTCAGGGGGTCTTACCATCGAGGGAGCATGCACAAGATTGTGGCATATGTTCCACTGACTACCGCCGAAGTCAACGGATCCGGAAAGTGCTTCAGGTAGCCTGGATTGTGCCCACGGTTAGTTAAGGGCACTTTGGCAACCCTGAAGTTTTAGCAAAGTGGAATGGTCCCATTCTGAACATCGGAAGAGCCTGCTGGATCAGGCCAATGCTCCATCAGTCCAGCATCCTCTTCTCATAATGGCTAACCAGATGCCCATGTCAAAACAAAATAAAAAAAATTCCTTCCAGTAGCACCTTAGAGACCAACTAAGTTTGTTCTTGGTATGAGCTTTCGTGTGCATGCACACTTCTTCAGATACACTGAAACAGAAGTCACCAGACCCTTATATATAGTGAGAGGGTGGGGAGGGGTATTACTCAGAAGGGTGGTGGGAATGGGTGATAGGCTGATAGCTGTGATAAACCTGTTGACGACTGTTAATGACTGCAATTGGTCTTGCAGGAAAAAGCAAGGGGTGAGATGACTAAAAATAGCTTTGTCATGTATAATGAGATAAGAATCCAATGTCTCTACTCAAACCAGGTCTCTCCATGCTTTTAAGTTTGGTAATCAGTTGCAATTCAGCAACTTCTCTTTCCAGTCTATTTCTGAAATTCCTTTGTAATAAGACAGCTACTTTGAGATATTGTATAGAATGTCCTGGGAGATTGAAGTGTTCTCCTACTGGTTTCTCTGTCTTGTGATTCCTGATGTCAGATTTGTGTCCATTTATCCTTTGGCGTAGGGTTTGGCCTGACTACCTACCTGTAAACAGATGCCCATGGGAAGCCTGTAAGCAAGACCTTGGCCAACAACTCTGATTTGCGCTTCCAATAAACCCCTTTGAAGTTGTTGCCTCTTGTCATAAGAGTGTCAGCTGGTTAGCATGTGGGTGGCTCAGAACTGGTCCACAGGGCCAACCTTTTGGTCGCATCCAATTAGGCACCCCTGCTTTACAGAATAGAACCATTTTTTTCTGCTCTCTCCATCTTTAATGGATAGATGGTGATGATAGATAGATAGATAGATAGATAGATAGATAGATAGAGATAGAGATAGATAGATGATAGATAGATAGATAGATAGATAGATAGATAGATAGATGATAGATAGATAGATAGATAGATAGATAGATAGATAGATAGATAGATAGATGATAGATATAGATAGATGATAGATTAGATAGATAGATAGATAGATAGATAGATAGATAGATAGATAGATGATAGACGGACAGGCTGTGTGTCCAAACAGATAATGAAATAAGAGTGATGGTTATAAGATTGATATTCAAATCTAGAAATGGCAGTAAGAGCTTCAGACCATTGAGTAATGGATGATGGGTCTTTAGCCTTCCAGCCTTCCAGCCTTGCGATATGTCTCTTTGCAACTCAGACGGGCTCATGGGATCCACTTCCATGGCCCATCTGTTTGTCCCCACATCACAAGAATATAATTTAACACTTTGTGAACATCTGCAAATATCAAGGATTTTTTTTCCAAAACAGAGTTAATGGCGAACGACTATTTCTGACGCGGGTGGCGCTGTGGGTTAAACCACAGAGCCTAGGGCTTGCCGATCAGAAGGTTGGCGGTTCGAATCCCCGTGACGGGATGAGCTCCCGTTGCTCGGTCCCAGCTCCTGCCCACCTAGCAGTTCGAAAGCATGTCAAAGTGCAAGTAGATAAATAGGTACCGCTCCGGTGGGAAGGTAAACGGCGTTTCTGTGTGCTGCTCTGGTTTGCCAGAAGCGGCCTAGTCATGCTGGCCATTTGACCAGGAAGCTGTACTCCGGCTCCCTCGACCAATAAAGTGAGATGAGCGCTGCAACCCCAGAGTCGGTCACGACTGGACCTAATGGTCAGGGGTCCCTTTACCTTTATTTCTGAATACCAAGAAGAAACCCTAGAACATGCCCACATCATATGCCTCAAATAGGCATCATCAGCATTACATCACCATCATATGCAAATGTTATGCAAATAAGCATCCTCTTTTGCCCTCTTTTTTTGGTGATACATTTCCTCTTTGAGGCCGAGGTGTAAGCAGCCCCGCTATTGACACCAGCATCCAACCGCCTCCTTGCTACAGCTTTGTTTGCCCGCCCCTCCTGATGTGCGACAGACTTTATGAATCATCCCCAAACCCGAAGCAGGCAAATTCACCAAAGAGTTAGCAAGGTGCGGGGGATTTTTGCGGACTATTGTTCTTCGCTTCCTGCCACAATCTGTTGAGACTGTGTTTTGAGGAAAGATTCCTGCTTCAATTACGCAAGCTGCCAAATTCCCTTTGTCCCTCGCTCCCTTTCTAATGCAATATTTGGAAGGATCGCTATAAAGACGCTTGCGGCTTTTAACGGATCATTCGTAACATCCACATGTTTGGGCATCCACGCCCCCCGCCCTCTCCACCCCGCTTGCTTCATGTGCATTTTTTATTCAGGTGTAATAAGGTGGCAACAAGCACATGAAATAGTTGTTAATCCTCGGCATAAAATGATTCTTAATAATCGCTTGGCATTTATTTGATATACAAGCCCTGTCTTATTAAATCAAACTCTTTAGATTTAATAGGATAGTTTATTGTATTATATGGCTTTGCAGCTGCAATGCTACAGTTCTGCTTGAAGAAGCATTTTCATTATAAACTGCTTGTTGCAAGTTTCCCCAAGTAGCACTTTTACTTAACATGCTGCAATCTCCGCTACTCTCCAAACCGCCCACCCACCCCGCACCAGATTCCTTTCATATTATTTTTTACTAAAAGCAAAATATTCAAATCCCACCCCCCAAAGCTGCAGATCCATTAATGCAATATTAAAGCAGGAATGGGGAAGTGTGCAAAAGAGAGCACAACTTAACCCCTTCTCCCTCCTTCCCTCCCTCTCTCACACACAAACAATATCGCACAGTCCCTTCTCCAAGGGCCTACTATACTACTACTACTTTACTACTATACAGTGGTAAAGGTAAAGGGACCCCTGACCATTAGGTCCAGTCGTGTCCGACTCTGGGGTTGCGGCGCTCATCTTGCTTTATTGCCCAAGAGCCGGTGTACAGCTTCCGGGTCATGTGGCCAGCATGACAAAGCCGCTTCTGGCGAACCAGAGCAGCGCACGGAAATGCCGTTTACCTTCCCGCCAGAGCGGTTCCTATTTATCTACTTGCACTTTGACGTGCTTTCGAACTGCTAGGTGGGCAGGAGCTGGGACCGAGCAACGGGAGCTCACCCCATCATGGGGATTCGAACCGCTGACCTTCTGATCAGCAAGCCCTAGGCTCTGTGGTTTAACCCACAGCACCACCTGGGTCCTCTGTACAGTGGTACCTTGGTTTAAGAACAGTCCTGTTTAAGAACGATTCGGTTTACAAACTCCGCAAAACCGGAAGTAGTGTCCCGGTTTGAGAACTTTACCTCGGTCTAAGAACAAAATCAAAATGGTGGAAGGGCACCAGCGGCGGGAGACCTCATTAGGGAAAGTGTGCCTTGGTTAAAGAACGGTTTCGGTTTAAGAACGGACTTCCGGAATGGATTAAGTTCATAAACCGAGGTACCACTGTATTTCACTTACCTCATTTTACCCACAAAGCCCAACCCTGTGAGGTGGGGTAGCCTGAGAGGGCGAGGCAGCGGCTGGCTCAGACCCAAGTGGTTGCGCTGAGGAGAGATTTGAGCTCGCGTCACCTGCTCTTCAATGGCTTTCCACGAGAGGTGAGCGCTACCCAGTAAAATAATTGAGTTAGGTAACTTTACCCCTGGCATAATCCCATTTGCAGCTCCTGGTGGTGATATAATTCCTCTTGATGCTGGATCGGAGATGGAAGGGTAGATAGTGGGTTTATATATTTTCAATTATGCAGCATTATCCACTATTTGTTCTTTTCCCTCAGCATTCTGAAGTGCAACAGGACACCTGTATAGCATCTAAGAGATGAGTGTGTGTGAGCAACAGGTCCTCTGACAACACTGACCGCTTGACCAAACCGTTTCCAATCCCAAATCTGAGTTGGTAGGGCAGCACCACAGCACTGGGATGGGGAAGGGCTAGGTTTGTTGCTGGTATTATTATTATTATTATTATTATTATTATATCTTTATTTTAGATATTCCTATGATGTATGTGGCAATCATTCAGCTTGTTTGTGCACTTTCATGTTTAAGACTACTTTTGTTGTCTTTGTAATTACGTACAGCCATACCTTGGTTTTCGAACAGCTTAGTTCTCGAATGTTTTGGCTCCCAAATGCCCCAAACCTGGAAGTGAGTGTTCCAGTTTGCGTGTCGAGGTCCCCAGATCACCCCTCAGAATAACTCACAAAACAGACAGTCAATTTTGGTTTTGGTTTTTGGCATAATTTTGGCCACAACTTTATTAAATGCAAACTATGTGAGTGGTTCCATAGGTATTGGTTTAGACTATCTGCCCCACAGGGGACAGAACCGACGATCGTCAGTATTGGGAAAACACTTTGGGGAGAGGATAGGAGACGGGGGTCAGACCCTCGCCTCTCCCCAAATGCTCCCAGGAGCTCTTGCGTGGCCCTGACCCTCGACCGGGGGATTCGGACAAAAGCATGGCGAGCCCCTGGATTCCTTTAACGGAATTCCCCGTGCAGCAGCAGCATTGGAGGGGCAGCCACAGCCACACTTTTGCCCCTCCAGTAACGAACACACACAAACCAATGCCTAACCGCCAACCTTACAAGTTGTGACTATTTGCTACGCAGTAGGCGAAAACCAGAAGGCACCAGCCAATCAGCCAACTGGAAAAATTCCTACCAGGCCCCTGCCTCAAGAGCAGACGACCCCATGACAGGCATAGCAAGGTCAACGCAGAGGCCTAAAACGAAAAAAGGGTGGAAAGGGCGGGAGATCCGTTGCACGCAGCAAGAGGAATAACACAGGGCGTGCCAAGACATTCATACCCCTTGGGCTGTCCATCAATAAATTGCAACATAGCAATCTCCCCAACAACACGCTGGACCCAATCGTAGCTGTGGCCATCTAAGCCCCCACCGCAACAAGTGCTCTCCCTGAAGGAGAACACGCTTTGCGAGCTATTTTTGGAAGCCAAACATCCCGCGGCTTCCGATTGGCTGCAGGAGCTTCCTGCAGCCAATCAAAAGCTGCGCTTTGGTTTTCAAATGTTTTGGAAGTCGAACGGACTTCCAGAACGGATTCCGTTCGACTTCCAAGGTACAACTGTAATTTTTAATATGTTGTAATCTGCCATGAGCCTGGTTTTAATTTTGGAAAGGCGGCATACAAATAAATTGATTGACTGATTGATTGAACATGAGTCTCCTGGATGCTCAGATGGTAGCATAAGCCTGGATTGGATACTTTTGTCACAGACTCTAGCTCTTCAAGAAGCCAGTTTCAAGGTCTGAGTGGTCCTCCTTCATCCGGAGCCTAGTATTGGCTAATAGGGATTATTCCTTCTGTTCCTTTCTTAAGACACAGTTTCAGCACGTTCTGACCTAAGGAAGAAGGTGTGCTCTCTGGAAGAAGGCAACTGCCAAGGCTGCAGGTGAGTTGCTCACAACGGCAAGTTCAGGCATGTGTCTGAACACGCGAAGGCTCATAATATGGATGTGAGCAGGAACATGAACAGAAGCCCTAACTGCAACAATCTTGCATGTGCA
Source organism: Darevskia nairensis (assembly GCA_034642065.1). Taxonomy (NCBI): domain Eukaryota; kingdom Metazoa; phylum Chordata; class Lepidosauria; order Squamata; family Lacertidae; genus Darevskia; species Darevskia nairensis. Next base: position 2,336,267 of record JAWWNI010000386.1, on the reverse strand, counting down.
AGGAAGGCCTTCAACTTGTAGTTTTTGAACCCAATTAAATTCCTCCACACAATCAAGCTCCCTGCCAGGGCTGGCTGAATCCACCCATTCCAATGTCTCTCTGTACCTTAAATTAAGTCATCCATGTTTCCATACGTTTCTTGATTTAAAAAGCGGGGGGGGGGGGGGAGAGAAAAAGAAAATCCTCAGGAAAACTCATCAGCATTTGAGAGCAAATATCTCCAAAAACTGATTGGTTCAAAATTGGGAAAGGAGTATGACAAGGCTGTATATTGTCTCCCTGCTTATTTAACTTATATGCAGAATTCATCATGCGAAAGGCTGGACTGGATGAATCCCAAACCGGAATTAAGATTGCCGGAAGAAATATCAACAACCTCAGATATGCTGATGATACAACCTTGATGGCAGAAAGTGAGGAGGAATTAAAGAACCTTTTAATGAGGGTGAAAGAGGAGAGCGCAAAATATGGTCTGAAGCTCAACAGCAAAAAAACTAAGATCATGGCCACTGGTCCCATCACCTCCTGGCAAATAGAAGGGGAAGAAATGGAGGCAGTGAGAGATTTCACTTTCTTGAGTTCCATGATCACTGCAGTTGGTGACAGTAGTCACGAAATTAGAAGACGCCTGCTTCTTGGTAGAAAAGCAATGACAAACCTAGACAGCATCTTAAAATGCAAAGACATCACCTTGCCAACAAAGGTCCGTATAGTTAAAGCTATGGTTTTCCCAGTAGTAATGTACGGAAGTGAGAGCTGGACCATAAAGAAGCTGATCGCCGAAGAATTGATGCTTTTGAATTATGGTGCTGGAGGAGACTCTTGAGAGTCCCATGGACTGCAAGAAGATCAAACCTATCCATTCTTAAAGAAATCAGCCCTGAGTGCTCACTAGAAAGACAGATCCTGAGGTTAAGGCTCCAGTACTTTGTCCACCTCATGAGAAGAGAAGACTCCCTGGAAAAGACCCTGATGTTGGGAAAGATGGAGGGCACAAGGAGAAGGGGACGGCAGAGGATGAGATGGTTGGACAGTGTTCTCGAAGCTACTAACATGAGTTTGGCCAAACTGCGAGAGGCAGTGAAGGATAGGCGTGCCTGGCGTGCTCTGGTCCATGGGGTCACGAAGAGTTGGACACGACTGAACAACAACAACATCTCCAAAAACACACATCGCTATGTGCAATTTTACCCCCTGAATATACACATATTAGGGTTTTGTACGCTACTTTCATTAATATTCACATATCTAAGCACACTTAACACTAGCTCGGGCAGTTTTTGACACATTTGCTGGATAATGGCATTGCAAACTTCGGAAAAGGGTGGATTTCAAAGGGAGGGGTTGTGTTTCAGTTTGCCCATTGTTTCAGGAAGTGTGGTTGCCATCCCATTCATAATTGTAAACACCTCTCTAATGCCCCCCCCCGGCCTAGTTAATTTGTTTTCCTTCTCCAGTCCATACAAGAGGGTTGTAGCTCAGGGGCAGAGCATCTCCTTTGTGTGCAAAAGGCTCCGGGTTCAAATATCTCAACATCTCAAGTTTAGGACTGGGCAATGTCCCCTGCCCCAAAACCTGAAGAGTCCCTGCCACTCAGTGTGGACAATACTGAAATAGATGGAGCAATGTTCTGAGGTGTTAGAAGAGGGGTAGTACCTCGGGGGGGGGGACGACGACACATGCTGTGCTCCTTCTGTAGTAGTTTGTCCACATTGGGACAAACTGCACTCAGCTCTCACCTGTGGCTCCTAGAAGTTGCTAGCATGCAACAGCTCAGTTGGTTAGAGCCTAGTGCCCACAATGCCAAGGTTGCAGGTTCGATTGGCATATGGGACAGCTGCGTATTCATTGCTGCATTGCAGGAGGTTGGAATAGATAAGTCATAGAATCATAGAGTTGGAAGAGACCACAAGGGCCATCCAGTCCAATCCCCTGCCAAGCAGGAACACCATCAAAGCATTCCTGGCAGGTGGCTGTCAAGCATCTGCTTAAAGACCTCCAAAGAATGAGACTCCACCACCCTCCTTGGCAGCAAATTCCACTGTCGAACAGCTCTTACTGTCAGGAGGTTCTTCCTAATGTTTAGGTGGAATCTTCTTTCTTGTAGTTTGAATCCATTGCTCCGTGTCCGCTTCTCTGGAGCAGCAGAAAACAACCTTTCTCCCTCCTCTATATGACATCCTTTTATATATTTGAACATGGCTATCATATCACCCCTTAACCTTCTCTTCTCCAGGCTAAACATACCCAGCTCCCTAAGCCGTTCCTCATAAGGCATCGTTTCCAGGCCTTTGACCATTTTGGTTGCCCTCCTCTGGACACGTTCCAGTTTGTCAGTATCCTTCTTGAACTGTGGTGCCCAGAACTGGACACAGTATTCCAGGTGAGGTCTGACCAGAGCGGAATACAGTGGTACTATTACTTCCCTTGATCTAGATGCTATACTCCTATTGATGCAGCCCAGAATTGCATTGGCTTTTTTAGCTGCTGCATCACACTGTTGACTCATGTCAAGTTTGTGGTCTACCAAGACTCCTAGATCCTTTTCACATGTACTGCTCTCAAGCCAGGTGTCACCCATCTTGTATTTGTGCCTTTTTTTTTGCCCAAGTGTAGTACTTTACATTTCTCCCTGTTAAAATTTATCCTGTTTGCCTTCGCCCAATTCTCTAATCTGTTAATGTCATTTTGAAGTGTGATCCTGTCCTCTGGGGTATTAGCCACCCCTCCCAATTTGGTGTCATCTGCAAACTTGATCAGGATGCCCTCAAGCCCATCATCCAAGTCATTGATAAAGATGTTGAATAAGACTGGGCCCAAGACAGAACCCTGTGGCACCCCACTAGTCACTTCTCTCCAGGATGAAGAGGAGCCATTGTCTTGGGGTCCCTTCCAACACCAGAAATCTATGATTCTGTGGCAGCAGCCACACCTCAGAAAACGGTTTTGACTGGCTAGCTAAACCAGGTGAGGGTAGCTGATGGGTCTTAAACCCTCCGAGAGTTAGGGACTTGTCTATCCCCTGCATGCAAAGACAAGGTTTGGCGGATTGACATAAAGAAAGAAAGCAGTTTCTGCACGTGTTGTAGAGGGAAGTAGGGGGAAGATGGGGCTCATCAACCTGGGAAGGGAGCCCATCAAGGAGAAGGAAAGCTCTGATCTTAAACCCCCACTGCCTTGCAGGATATCTTCATGAGAAGAAAAAGCTAAGGAGTAGACCCCACACAAATTCAAAGTGGAGTCCCTAACATAGCTGTCAACTTTTGGATTTGAAAATAAGGGATCAGCAGCCTCACCTGTCCCGGTGTATTTGTGGGCTGGGCCAGAGTGGTTGATTTTACATGCAAGCAAAGCACAAACAGTGCTGTTGTCTAATGGGATCCTATTCTCTGTAACTATTGGTGAGCAACGCAGCCGAGGAGCCTCCCTGGCCGGCAGGGAGGGAGAGGAGCTGCTTCCTTTGAAATCCAGGAAATTTACGGGATATCTAACAATCCGGGATAGCAGCGGGAAACGGCATTGGAATAAGGGAGTTTCCCACCAAAAAAGGGAAACAGCGAGGAAACGGTGCTGGAATAAGGGAGTTTCCCGCCAAAAAAAGGGAAGGTTGACAGCTATGGTCCCTAAGGTGGTTGGATTGCGCCTTGTACGCTTCCTTCTGGCAACTCCTGCAGTCAAGCTGGTGCCAAACGTCTTGCTCTGCTTTCCTTTGGAACACATCAGCAAGGCTGGGGTGGGGTGGGTCTTGTCGTCTAGGCAGCCCAGGACCTCCATGCACACTGCCCAGGTTTGCACCCCAGGGAGGTCACTTAGGTGCTGCTAACGCAGAGGTTTGACTTCACCCCCGGAGGCACACTCCATTGTCTCTCGAGACAGCCGGATGCCAACAATGCTGTGATTCAGTATATGCTCCTGAACTCCTGATTATAGCTGTCAACTTTTCCCTTTTCTTGCGAGGAATCCTATTTGGAATAAGGGAATTTCCCTTTTAAAAAAAGGGATAAGTTGACAGCTATGCCCCTGATAACTAACAGCAGTGGTTACATATTCATATGACCACTGCTCCTTGAAAACTTCCACTGTATATTGAGGTATGCTATTATTATATTAGTGTTATGTTTTATTGAATTATGTATATTTGCATTAGATGTATTGATTTCATGGATTACTGTGATACGTGTCCATGCAGGGTTTTGGTTGTTTATTTGATTATCTATATTTTGCAGTTACATGCTGAAGAAGACGTACACGAAACAGTGTCAATACCGGATCACTGTCCGTTGTCTTACTGTTATTATACATGAATATATATATATATATATATATATATATATATATATATATATATACATACACTACTTTCATTGGCCGTCATGTTGCTCATTCTTGGTTTGTGATTCAGTACAAGGCAGCTACCTCTCTCCCAGGAAGCTAGAGGCAAGCGACACAGTAAACAGAGTGCAGAAATGGCAGCCGGGCCCATTGCCGAGTGCCCTCGCCCCTCGCAGACAGCCATTGCATCCCTCCCTCCCTCAACTTGAGCCATCCTGGACCAGCGGGCAAACTCTCAGGGGACGGTGGGCAGGCAGAGAGCTTCTGCTCCTGGTGAAGGTTGCAGGAGCCGCACTACTGGTCCGCTGACCCTGATGATATTGGTGACAATTAGTCGGCAGAGATTAAAATGGAAATGAGGAGAGGCTTTCGTCTGTCACTTTATCCATCAGCTGTAGCTTGCCCCAGGCAACGGACGCGTGCTGGGCTCTCTGTTTTCTTGTTATTCCCTTGTTTCAAGCTCGCTTGGCTTCGGCGCTCGCTGCTTCTCGACGCTAAATTCCCCCTCAAAGCCACTTTTTTAAAAGAGGCAGAGGAAGAGTGGGGTGGGGGGGGAGGTTGTCAAATCCCCCTGGCCCACATTTCACGGCACATCACAGGGCCGAATCGCAAACTTGACAGGACGTACGGTCGGCCTCCTGCAGGTGGGGAATTTCAGCTCCTCCTCTCTCCCCCCCCCCAACTTCCATGTTTTCCTTTGTTAATTTAAGGAGTTGTGGGAAGCCATCAATTGCATTGCGTGTCGAGGTCCCCAAGCCACCCCCCCCTAAATAACTCACACTACACACCGTAATTTAAGTTTAAGGATTTTGGCCACAACTTTATTAAAATACAAAATGTGAGTGGTTGCTTAGGCATTGGTTCCAACTATCTGCCTCCTCCTGGGGGCAGACTGACATCTGCCCGGTTAGCGGAAGTCAGTAAAGGGAAAATACTTTGGGGAGAGAATGCGGGTCACGGGTCCGGGCCCTCGCCTCTCCCCTAATGTTCCCAGGGGCTCTTGTGTGGCCCTGGCCCCCGACCGGGGGATACAGACAAAAGCATGATGAGTCCCTGGATTCCTTTAATGGAATTCCCCGCGCAGCAGCAGCATTGGAGGGGCAGGCACAGCCAACCACATCCTCCTCCACCAGCCAAATTCATAACCAATGCCTAACTGCAACCTTACAAGTTGTGACTAATTGCTACGCAGTAGGCGGAAACCAAATGGCAGCAGCCAATCAGCCAGATGGAAAAAATTCCTACCAGGCCCCTGCCCCAAAAGCAGACGACCCCATGACAGGCATAGCAAGGTCAACGCGCAAGCCTAAATAAAGGGAGGGCGGGTGATCCAATGCACGCAGTGAAGAGAGCTGCGTGCTGCGTGCACTGAGAATATATAACCTCTGAGCTGTCCATCAAAAATTGCTACATAACATTCTCCCCAGCAACCCACAGGGCCCAATCACCTGCCATGGTCATCTATCCTAACCCGCCCAGCAACAGTGGGGTGACTTGTTAGCCCCCACCGCAACACGTGCTCTCCATGAAGGAGAACCCGCTTTGCCCCAGAAATGAAGGTGTCGTATGGATGTCACTGCAAAATGGCAACTGTGTTTCTTCTTCCTTCCTTCATCCTTTGCCTAATTAAATGTCCATTCAGCATACCCCTTGCAACTGACAGTGGTTTTTAATATTATGTTTATCTGTTTATCAGAGCATTGGTGCTCTGCCCTTTAGCCCGAAAGGCTCTCAGGTAGGTTTACAAAAAAATTAATTGGTGTATATAGTCCCATCCTCGGGTTGATAATAAAGAAAAGCCTCATGACATGTGAGGAAAAGGGGAATGGAAGGGAGGAGGAAAAAGCAAGCTCAAGTTCTTAAAGTTATAGTTCTTAAATATGTGTGTTTCTCAAATGATATCATTGGTTGCTGATGGGGCGGGGGGGACACCATGAATTTTCATGATGTCAGAGTTGAGTTGTTTGAGATGTTATAAGTTAGGGGTCCCCAGACTTACCACGCGGCAGGCCGGTTCCTCCGGCGCCAATCATGCAGCGGGCCAGAGGGCGGGGGAGCGCACGCCCATACGTGTGCGCACTCGCTTTTTTCGGCACAGGGCAGCACTGGAAATAGCTTTTGCGCATGCGCAAACATCATTTCCGGCGCACTTCTGGCACGGCGCGACACCGGAAATAGCTTGTGCACATGCGCCTGGCCCTCCGCAGACCCGGAAGTGCACCCGAAATGACGTTTTGCGCATGTGCAAAAGCTATTTCCGATGCTACGCCATGCCAGAAGTGTGCCGTAAATGACATTTGAGCATGTGCGAAGCTATTTCCGTGCCGCGCCAACCCGGAGATGGGCAGCCGCGCTGTGCTGGTAAGAGCGGGCGGTGGCAGCGGGCGGCGGGGGTCACCAGGGCTTGGTGGGGGCCGGATAAATGAGCCCCTCGGGCCACATCCGCCCACGGGCCTTAGTCTGGGGACCCCTGTTATAAGTGGAAGAGGAACCTAGATAGCTGCCATTTTCAGAAGCAACTATGTGTTTCCAGTAATGTCTTGTTCGCTACTGCCTGGCTCTGCTTTGATGTAGAGCAACAGGGGGCTGTTGGAGGGTTTAGCTGCTGAGACAATAGAGAGATCTAACTTCACAGTCTGCTCAGTGTCTTGTGTCTTCCTGGACTCTAACATCCCATTCCCTCCACACTGTGGATATTCCCTCCACAAACACTGAACCGTCACATGAACATAGGATGCTGCCTTATACCCAGCTAGGCTAGCTCAGTGGCAGCAGATCTCCAGGGTTTACTGGATGCTGGAGATTGGACCTGAAATCTTCTGCATGCGAAGCAGAGGCTCTACAACCAAGACCCTTCTCCATCCTTTCCAAGTGCTCAAATTAAGCAACAACAGGAGCACTTGAAGGAGATGTGTATGTTTAGCCTGGAAAAGAGAAGACTGAGAGGAGATATGACAGCCATCTTCAAATATCTGAAGGACTGTCACATGGAAGAGGGAACCTGCTTGTTTCTCCTGCTCTGGAGGGGAAGACTCGAACCCATAGCTTTGAGTTACAAGGAAAGGAGATTCCGACTAAACATGCCGGATCAGGCCAATGGCCCATCAAGACCGAGCTTCCTGTTCCTGCAGTAGCCAACTAAATGCCTGTGGCAAAACCCAGGTTGTGAGTCCAAGGGCACTCTGCCCTCCTGCATTTTCCAACAACTGTTCTTCAGAAGCATTTCTTCCTCCAACTGTGCTGACAGAGTGTATTATGCCTAGTAGCCATTGATAACTTTATCCTCCATGGCCTATTTCTCTCTTGGTGACCCCCACTGCCTCCTAGGGAGTGAGTTCCATAGTTTAACGATATTCTGTGCGGAGAATTACTTATATTATCTGTTCAACGTTCAGCTTCATTGGGGCATCTACTGGAGTGTCCTGAGTTGCATGAGAGGTAAAGGTAAAGGGACCCCTGACCGTTAGGTCCAGTCGCGGACGCTCTGGGGTTGCAGCACTCATCTCGCTTTACTGGCCGAGGGAGCCGGCGTACAGCTTCCGGGTCATGTGGCCAGCATGACAAAGATAATTTATTTATTGTCATTGCACAAGTACAAGCACAACGCTATACAAGTGCAAACGAAATTGCATGCATCCCGTAAAGAAAAAAAGAAAAAAATAAGCACAAAACACACACACACCAAAAAAGCCACACACACACACACACACACACACACACACACACACACAGTGTGGCGAACCAGAGCAGTGCACGGAAACGCTGTTTACCTTCCTGCCAGAGCGGTACCTATTTATCTACTTGCACTTTGTGCTTTCGAACTGCTAGGTTGGCAGGAGCAGGAACCGAGCCAACGGGAGCTCACCCCGTCGCAGGGATTCAAACCGCCGACCTTCTGATCGGCAAGCCCTAGGCTCTGTGGTTTAACCCACAGCGCCACCCACATCCCAGTACCAGACTAATGAAGACCCAGATGAGCTTGGAGACTGGACCTCACAGGTGTGGGACTGCATAATTGGAAGCTCCTCCATACTGAAAGGATAAACACCCCTGCTCATAGAAAACTAGGTGCCAGATAACAGGAATTCCAGGCTCACCTCCCTTATACACCAGCTTTTTATGTGCAAGGTGTATTTGTACAAGGAACGTTCATCCACACCGTCCGCCTTGCTGCTGTAGTGTTGTTGTCCAAGAACAACGTTGCCATCTTTGCATGAGCTGGACCGGACGGCTGTCCAGTCGAGTACAAAGCAGAGGTAAGTGTGCACCTTCTAGCATTGGCTTGGCATTGGCTTGAGCTAAGATATACCCCCCGCCAAAAAAAAAACCCCTGAAACAGCTCCAAATCAACCATAATTTGCTTTCTTTTCCCGATGCATCCTTAGAAAGCAGATAATGTGGAAATGAATGACAACCTCCTTCCATTTGCATAGGAACTACTTTCCAAATTAAAGGTATGTCTGGAAGTCTTCTGCGGCTTGGATTTTAATCTGGACCGGAGAAGGTTTTTCGGGAGGGAGGGGCCTCAAATCACCGCCTCTACTCTGAGCCCAGAAAACCTCAGCAGCATCTTAAGCAAAAAGCAGCTTTCCGTATCTGTGTCTTTAGTCTCACACTTCAAACACACACAAAAAAATGTGAATGCTTCTCCTAGATCCACTTATTTTCTTAAGGTCAACCATCTGGATCCAAATTTCATTAGAGGTTAAACCTGATTTTTAAAACAAATGTGAAACTTTCCACATGATTAAGCTTAAAATTATCTGGGCTTCTTCTTTTCTTTCCTTTCCTTTCCTTCTTTTTTGCTGCCGCTAATGTACATCTGACTAATCAAGGGTCAAGAGTGCAGATTTCCCGGCTTGGCTACCGGCCAGAGTTGCAAACAAAAAGCCTCCCCATGGCTCAGTCGGATGCAGCAATACAGATTTCTCTGCACAGCCCGTCTCGGCCGGCAGCAGACTGCGCCCAGACAGAGCCTACAACGCTAGCATGACAAGAGAGAAGGGAAATGGAACGAAAGGAAAGCAAAACACACCAAGGAGTGGGATATTGCATTGAGGGAATAATTTCTCCCAAGTTTCCTTCGTGGCAACCAGCTTCATTCTGACTGCATTGTATGTATCAGAGAATGGAAGGGGGGTCAAGAAGAAACGACGGGTCTGTCGCTTATCAGAACTTGCCCTCTGTCACCCCGGCCCAATGGTGGGGAATGTTTTTCAGTCCAAAGGCCACCTCCCCTTTGGCTCTGACAGGATGCCTCCTGCCTCCATCCCAAAACTGGGAGTGCTTTGGGAAGGTGGCGTGATGGCTTTTGGACCCGCCGGAGCATCGTGCCTTTCTTACTAAGCTGAGCAGAAGCTTCCCGGGCCTATGTTGGTGCTGAACTTTAAAGCCCTAAACAGCCTCGGCCCAGTATATATGAATTTTTCAGCCCGAACGTTCAGTCCGAACACTGAGGTCCAGCTCCGAGGGCCTTCTGGCGGTTCCCTCACTACGAGAACCAGGGAACCAGGCACAGGGCCTTCTCAGTAGTGGCGCCCGCCCTGTGGAACGCCCTCTCATCAGATGTGAAGGAAATAAGCAACTATCTAACTTTTAAAAGACATCTGAAGACATTCCAGTTTAGGGAAGTTTTTAATGTTTGATGTTTTATCGCTATTATTATTATTATTATTATTCAATAAAAATAAATCCCTTCTGCCAACTTGCACCTGTTAGCCTCCCATAAGGACAGAGGAGATGGAGAATGAGGGGGAACTTATTCCGTTTGCATCTTAAAGCAAACCTACCCAATTCACATTTCTCCCAAACCAATGCATGAACCAAAATGCAATTACCCTATATACTCGAGTATAAGCCTAGTTTTTCAGCACATTTTTTGTGCTGAAAAAGCTGCCCTTGGCTTATACTCGAGTGAGGCAGGCAGTGGCTCCTATGAAGCTTTCCCAGGTTTTTTGGGGTGAAATTGGGTGCCTCGGCTTATATTCGGGTCGGCTTATACTCGAGTATATACGGTATATCCTTTGCAATCCACACTTCTCTGAATGTTTTGATGTAGTTCTCCAGCCAAGCAAAATGCACAGGGGGCAAAATATGTAGATAAGTGAAAGTAACATGCTAAAACATACTAAAAACACATTATATTAGGGGAACGTGGTTGCAAAAATGTGTAATTAGGCAAAATTTCACATTGGGAAATTTGAATGTGAAAATTTATACAAATTTAAATCCACACCTTTTTTTTTTCCTTTTAGGGGAAAAAAGATGACAAACAGATGCAGAAATAGGGTAACTAAAATGGAAACTAAGAGTCAATGGAAATGGAAACTGAGAATATCCAAAATGGACAGATTTGTCTACCCTACTTTCATTCATAATACAGTGTGCTTTCATTTTGTTTTCTCCATTTTAGAATCAGAGAGCATTTGGTTCTACAACCTTGGTTGCCGAACAGAATCTGTTCCGGAAGTCTGTTCAACTTCCGAAAATGTTCAACAACCAAGGCTTGGCTTCCGATTGGCTGCAGGAGCTTCCTGCACTCAATCGGAAGCCGTGGAAGCCGTGTTGGACGTTCAGCTTCCAAAGAACATTCACAAACCGGAACAACTTACTTCCGGGTTTGCAGCATTTGGGAGCCAAAATGTTCTGAGTCACAAAGCATTCAAGACCCAAGGTATGACTGTATTTCCAATTCACTCAAGACCTAAGAAGATTCTGGTGGATTAAGCCATGCAGACCAGCATTCTGTTCTTGCAGTGACCAAGCAAATGCCTGCACAGAAGCCCCCACACAAGACCCAAGTGCAACTCCTCGCTTGTGATTCACAACAACAGGTGTGCATTGCTTCTTACAGTGGAGGAAGCAAAATAGCCACAGTGGCTATTAGATGTTGAAAGCCTTGTCCTCTGCGAATCGGTCTGATCCTATTTTAAAGCCACCCACCTTGTTGGCCCTTGCTGTGATGGCCTGGGATTCAGGCTCGGACTCGGAACCAGAGGAGTCTCAGTCTGTACAGGATCCTCTGCCCCAGACATCATCTGAACCAAGTCTGGGGCCTGATGCTGAGGAGCCCCTGTCTGCACAGGTTCCCCTGCAACAAGCACCAGCTGAGCCGAGTCAAGGGCCTGAGCCTGTCCTGGCTCCAGGTGTGGAGAATACCTCATTGCCGTCAGCTGGGCCATCACTTTCAGCTGCTCCACTACTGGCTGGGTTAGGAGAGGCTGAGGCGGCCCCTGGGTCTAGTAACCCACCAGCGTCTCCCGAGCTGCAGAGACTCAGGTCTGAAAGAAGGAGAGACCTGAGTACTCGGAGGAGTGCTCGCCTTCAGGCGAGACAGGGTGGTGAGTCGTCGGGGGATCGGAACCGGACATTACTTCATCAGAGATAAGAGGCTGCTGGACCCCGCCCAGGTTGCAGGAGCAACATTGCTGTTTGCCTGATCCTGCCTGTGTTCCTGTACCCAACCTTGCCTGATGTCGCGACCCGACTAGACAGTGGGGTCGCGCCATGCGGGCGCCAGGAAGGGGAACCATGCAGCGGGCCAGGAAAGGGGGCAACAGCGGAGCCAGGCACGCAGGGGTTAAACCGAGCGCAGCAAGGCCCGACCTCGCCCAGGCATGCCCCACGGGGTAAACAACCCCAGGATGGGCGATAACGACCGCTAACGAGCCATCAGCGGCGGAACCGGCAGCATCGCAATAACAATGTAAAAAGCACCCATGAATAGCGCAGGTAGACCAGAGCAGTTAACTCTTTTGTCCAAGCCATCCCGGGTGGGGAAGTGGATTACCCCCAGACCTTTAGGGCAGAAGGGAGGGGGGAATTGGGAGTCACCCAGCAAGGTGTATTAAAGGGGGATTCTGAGATGGCCTCCTCAGAATCCTCACGGACTTTCCACGTTTCTCTGTGTGCTGTACAATAAACTTCAAGACATCTTCCGCTGACTTCTCGGAGTGGCGTGCGTTCTTGACAGCTAGCTACAGTTACCATTGGGGACACGACACCTGGTTCCCTGCTCCGTTCCCTGCCTCGACTCTTCTGGACTAACTCCTCGCCGACTCTTTGAACCCCAGACTGGACCTAGTCCTCTCTTCCTGGATACCCTCGGGCCAACACATTTGCTACATCTAGCAAGAGCAACTTCCACAATTCAGCGATAAGCACATAAGAAAAGCCTGCAGGATCAGACCAGGGGACCATCTAGCATCCTGTTCTCACAGTAGCCAACCAGATCCCTGGGAGGAAACCAGCAAGCGGAACCCAAACACAAGAGCCCTCTCCCCTCCTGCAGTTTCCATCCGCTGCCATTCGCTGCCATTCAGAATAAACAGGGCCTCTGACCAGGGCAGACATAGTTATAATGGCTAGCGTCTGATCATTTCGGTTGCCCTTTCCTTGCGCAAAGCACATCGCGTGATAGACCTCGCTCTCTCCCATGGCCCGACTGCTGCCTGTCCGGACGTAAACTGCTGAACCAGCAGAGCTCCAGATTCCCTTGAAGGTGTTTCTAATTACTGCTATTAAAATGCAAACTTACCGCCGCTTGCAGCAAGCAGGTCTCAGTTTTACAAGCCTGAGGAGGAGGATGTCAACATCATTTCTCTCCGCTGTACGCAGTTTAATATGGCCTTTGTAAAAACTCCTCCTCCTCCTATGATATCAGTTTTATGGGGCAGGTGTCATGTCTTTATATGTCTGAACTGTTGCATGACTACCATTGTGCCAAATCCTTGCCCACGGTTATGCATCAGAAGAGTCTCTGGGATTTTATAGGCATAGAATCGTCGCAGGCTTTCTCTCTTCAGAGAAACGGACCTAGAGTAATGCCAACATTGTCATGGACAGATCCTGTAGCACAACATGTGGATTCAGTAGAGATGGATGTCTAGGGTCCCACCCGACATATGCAGACAGAGGTTCTTACTTGTGAACCGCCCTAAGATCTTCAGATGAAGGGCGGTCTATAAATGCAATAGTTATTTAATTAATTAGATATCTATTTATTCGGGCACATAAAGGTATAGGCTTAGCAACAGACCCAGGGCTCAGGAGTCAAAGTTCAGGCATTCCAGAGCAAGGCAAAAAAGTTCAGAGCTGGACTCGCAAGTGATGGAAGCAGTGAAGATGTCCCAAATTTTCTCAACCCTCCCACCAGCTTTTAAAGATAGGGCACTTGGAACCATAGAATTGTGGAGCTGGAGGAAACCCAAAGGGTCCAAACCCCTGCAATGCAAGAAGACTCTCAACTTGCAAGGATGTCAAGATTGCAAATGGGCACTCCATCCGGGCGGTGGGGGCCTCTGCTCCCATCTGCAGTGCCTGGCTCTAGGCGATAAGGTTGCACCATCCTGTTCAGACTTCTCCACCCAACTGACCAAAGCCCACCCATCATAGAAGCCAACTCCTAGGGGGCAAGAGCATCTCACTCCCCCCATAAATTGACGGCTCCTTGTCAGGGACCATGCTAAGGAGGAGGAATGGTGGGATCTTCCCCCTCTCCCTGCTCCTGATCAGGATCCTGAATCTTCCCAGGAGCAGGAGAACAGTATAGATTTGGAACAGTGGTTTGCAGAGGGTCATAGTTCAGAAGGCAGAAGCTGAGAAGAACTGGGTGGGGAACAGCTAGGAGGAGGAGAATCGAGAGAGAGTTAACAGACTCACTGTCATTGGAAAGCATTCATCCTCTCAGCGCACGGTCAAGGAGAGCAGATAAGGTGGCAGCACAGAAAGCACAGTGGTTGCGAGACCAGGTGGCAAGATGCGGTAGTGACGTGGGTGACTAGGGAGGAAGCCTGACACACACCCCCAAAGTTGATGGGCATTGCCATTCAAATGATGTGGGTGCACCCTGTCATGTGATCGATTATGTAGGGTGGGGTTTACCTGCCCCCCAATAATGTATTCAAGTTGCCACCCCTTCCACCTGCCAGTCTTCACTGAGGCTCTCTCCTCTGCAGGAAGGCCAAAGGGGAGAGGTGTTATTCCGGCTCCCCTTTCCAAAGTGACTGAAGAAGAAGAAGAAGAGTTTGGATTTGATATCCCGCTTTATCACTACCCGAAGGAGTCTCAAAGCGGCTAACATTCTCCTTTCCCTTCCTCCCCCACAACAAACACTCTGTGAGGTGAGTGGGGCTGTCACACTTCAAAGAAGTGTGAGTAGCCCAAGGTCACCCAGCAGCTGCATGTGGAGGAGCGGAGACGCGAACCCGGTTCCCCAGATTACACGTCTACCGCTCTTAACCACTACACCACACTGGTGGTGGAAAGATGAGATCCTGCCTCCTCTAACCCAAGTTCTGCCTGTCCAGCCTCCTCCTCTGGTTCTTCCTTCTCATCTTCCTCCTATTTCAGGGCCTGACAACCCAACCACTATCCCTACAACCCAACCACTATCCCTACGTTTCAGGGCTCATGGCAATGAGTTAGACTGCCAGAGTAATTTGCCATCGTGGTTAGGATGCTGGTGTCAGGGACCAAGAGACACACCTTGGGGAAAGGGACTTCCGCAGGTAAATAGGAGCACATATAGATTTCTATGAATAAGTGGCAGGGTGGGGGGTTAAATTATCCACCCCCCAAAATGCCGGCTCCCTCCCAGAAGCTGGAGACTCAGCATTCCTTGCAGGCTGGGGGTCCCGGATGAGCATTCTTTCCATCCAGCGGAAGCACTGGGTGCAAGCCTGGAACAGTCTCTTCCTTGAGGAATGTGGGAGAGGAGCGGGGGGAGACCCTCACAGCGCAGAAATGTCACTTCAAGCTTGAACAAGTTTATTCTAGTGGCTGCAGAGCTTGTCAGAACACAGTGAGGGAGAAGCTGACAGCCATAAATCAGGTTCAAGACCTAAAGAATATACCACTAAACAAGGACCCAGTCACAGCTGCTTTATAGGAATACACTGCCCTCGTGACAACAGACATCTAACACCCCACAACTCTCAAAAATCAGCAGAGCCGTAACCTTTATTCCATTCCATTCACTTTTGTAAGGTAGAGTTTGTTCGAAATTCTTTCTTTCTTTCTTCTAAAGCTGAAAAAAAATCAGCCCCTCATCTCCTTTGCTGAAATCAGCCAATCAGCCCTTGCAATTGATTTTTCTATTAAGTAGTTCTAGTAAAACATTTTGACTAGCTGTGGTAGCCTAATACAGACGTTCCCTTTTGAAGGAGCTCTGCAAACAGGTGATGACAGTGTTTCAAAGCAACAGCAAAGGGTCTCGACTAGACCGAAGGTGGAGAATTGACTCGGAAGGAGAAAGAGAATGGGCAAATCTGTCAATTTCAGTTTCTTTCAGTTTTTCAGCCTCAAGTTCAGCCTGTCGGATTTCCATGTCACTTAGTGGTTTGTTTGTTTAAAAGTCCTCGGGAAAGTTCATCAGCATTTGACTGCAAATTTCCCCTGATATTCACATTTGCATGTAATTTTGCCTAATATACACATTTTTGCAAAGCCATTTGTGCATGTTATTTTCACTAATGTGTTCATTTTTTGGGACACATTATCTTAGTGGATGCTTCCTTCCTTCCTTCCTTCCTTCCTTCCTTCCTTCCTTCCTTCCTTCCTTCCTTCCTTCCTTCCTTCCTTCCTTCCTTCCTTCCTTCCTTCCTTCCTTCCCTCCTTCCTTCCCTCCCTTTCCTTTGGCTGGGGAACTGCATTTTGCATTGCAAAATTCAGAGAAATGTGAATGTGAATTACGCAGATTTGCCTTTAAATACTAGCAGAATCAAATTCCTAATGGAATTTCTAATTCCTAATGGAGAGCCCTGCTAGATCAGTCACCAAAGCCCAGCAATCCGATTTACAACAGGATGGTCAGGCTAGGTGCCCCTGGGAACCCCACAAGCAAAACCCCTTTCATAGTGTTTATCTTCCAGCATGCTATCCCTGAACATGGAGGCTCCATCAGCCTCTCACGGCCCCATATGCATGGCTGAGAAATAGGAGGTGCATTGCCAAGAAAAGAGGGAGAAAGGGTGTGCAGGTTTGCATAACCTTTGCATGTCCGAATACGGCATGCGATGCATACTTAGAAATAATGGCTGTCATTTAAATAGAGAGGTGAGCGGAGAAGAGTGTGACCAGGTGACCTGTTTGCCTGCTCAGTCTACTGTCCTGGAGATAACTGTGGATTAGTAACTTCCAGGCCTTCTCAAGATCCTTTATTCTTAAACCAGGCTTAGACGGTGTGGCCTTTCAAGCACAGGTGGTGACCATATCATGTGGGGGTTCCATTCGCGGTCCCCGCACACATCAGCAGAGTGTGTATATGAGTGGCCTGCCCTGTTAGGCCCAGCCCCTGTCCCCCCCCCCCATTTGGTGATCACACGTCAATTGGACACACCTAAAATGGTCCAATTTCAAAGAGGATTTCTTTGAAAAGACGGCTGTCCTTCGACGATGCTGCAGGCAGTAGTGGACCATCTAAAGGAGGGCAGTCCTGCATGGTCAACCATGTCAGGACTCATTGCCATTGATAGACTTCTTCTTGGTGGATAGCTCTGAAATGAATGGCATTGAATTCGATGAGTTAACTACTCCTTAAAAAATAATAATAATAATAATAATAATAGTAGTAGTAGTAGTAGTAGTAGTAATTTATTTATACCCCGCCCATCTGGCTGGGTTTCCCCAGCCACTCTGAGTAGCTCCCAATCGAATACAGTGGACCCTCGACTTACGAAGGTAATCCGTTCCGACGGAAACGTCGGATGTCGAAAAAATCGTAAGTCGAGTCCCCATAGGAATGCATTGGGCGAAAAAAATTCGTACGTCGAAAAAATACCCATCTAAACTTCGGAAGTCGAGGAAACCCTATCTAAAACGGCCGCGACTTCCTTTAGGAAGTCGAAAAAATTCGTAGCCGCGCGGCAGCTTTGATCCCTTGTAACTCGAAAAATGCGGAAGTCGGGTCACTCGTAAGTCGAGGGATCACTGTATTAAAAACACAATACAGCATGAAACATTACAAACTTCCCTAAACAGGGCTGCCTTCAGATGTCTTTTGAAAGTGAAATAGTTGCTTATTTCCTTGACATTTGATGGGAGGGCGTTCCACAGGGCGGGCGCCACCACCGAGAAGGCCCTCTGCCTGGTTCCTTGTAACCTCACTTCTCACAGTGAGGGAACCGCCAGAAGGCCCTCGGAGCTGGACCTCAGTGTCCAGGCTGCGCAATGGGGGTGGAGACGCTCCTTGAGGTATACTGGGCCGAGGTTGTTTAGGGCTTTAAAGGTCAGCACCAACACTTTAAATTGTGCTCGGAAACGCCTTGTGTGAAGAAGACCCATCTTTGGGTTTTCCTAAATCTTCTGCCAGTCTGATTCATTCGGTGACCTCCACATTCGCACCATGCATTTGAAGCACTATGATACCACTTTAAACAATCATCCCAGAGAATGCTGGGAGCTGTAGTTTGCTAAGGGTGCTGGGACCCACCTCCTGCAGCCTGTTGGTCATTTGACAGGTGAGCGGGACTGTCCGCCTCATCTGATGTCATCACGATGTCAGGTAACTAACAGGTGGGTGGCCCCACCCACCCATCAGAGTTTCCCCGGAGGGGAGGGTGGCAATAAAGAACAGGCCCAGCAGTCAAAATCGTTCTTACATTCCTGCCTTAGGAGCAATGTGATGCAAAGTCCATGGAATCACTTCTAAGGCGTTCCAGGAACTACTGTATGGAGAAAGCCTTTCACGCTTCTGTGCCAGTTGCATTGCCCAGAAAATCTTGGGTGCCGCATGTGTGGTGCAATGCGATGTCACTGCCAAGACATTCCCAGAAGTAGAGCAAGTGGGGTGCTGTGGAGAGAGCCTTGCACCACCAGGCAGAGGGCCTTCTCAGTAGCCGCACCTGCCCTGTGGAACGCCCTCCCATCAGATGTCAAGGGAAAATCCAACCATCTGACTTTTAGAAAATATCTGAAGGCAGCCCTGTTTAGGGAAGTTTTCGATCTTTGATGTTTCATTGTGTTTTCAGTATTTTGTTGGGAGCCTCCCAGAGTGGCTGGGGCAACCCAGTCAGATGGGTGGCATAATAATAATAATAATAATAATAATAATAATAATAATAATAATAATAATAATAATAATAATAATAATATGAGCATTGCAGGGTTTCAAAAAATATTTTGAATGTGTAGAAATAAATATTGAAACTCTCAGATGCCTTGCAAGGTGATGTAGGGCAGGCAGATAAATAAACACAGCCGCATTTCAGAGGAATTCATTTCCCCTCCCAATGCTCAGGAAGGGAGGCGATTTTGAGAAAACCCACCTAATGCATAGTTAATAATAATAATAATTTATGTAATCAATCAATCACTTTATTTCAGCTTTAAGCTCATAAGAACAACAGAACTAGAACAAATACACAGCACAATTTGATTTAAAAATTAAAACCAGTAAAAACTTAAAAGAGTACAGATTAGAATTAGATACTATAAGGAATTTTCAGCTTCCAAACAGCAGTCCATTACGTCGTTTATAAGTCAAAACGGAAGTTAAAAATTTCGCCATTTGTAAAGTTACATGCTGATCTGTATCTTGCAATAAGAAGGCCAGGCGAAAATCTGCCGGGTGCCCAGGCAACTTGTGGATTAATGGTAACAGTAAGTTCTTCCAGACAACACAATATAAAGGACATATAAATACTATATGGTGAAGTGTTAATTTATGTAAATTTTCAGCCCAGCTTTGCATGTGTAGACCTTTAACCTCCCCCTTAAATAAATTCAGAGAAGACTCAAATTTTGGTTTGGTTTTTGGCAGAATTTAGGCCGCAACTTTATTGATTACAGCAAGTGAGTGGTTGCATAGGCATTGCAGGTAGCGCTGACCCAGGGCACCAGCATAGGTCAGCCTAGGGTGAACACCTGGAACAGCGGAAAGCCGGGGTCAGGCTAGTCCACCACCCAGATGTCCCCCTGGACTCAGGCACGGACACAACCCCTCTCAGGGTTGACCAAACCATTGAGTCCCTGGATTCCTTTAATGGAATACCCTTCGCATAGGGATGGCAAGAGCGTTCTCCCACCCCTATCACCTGAACCAGAGCCTATCCGCAACCTTACAAGTTGTGATGATTTGCTACGCGGCAGGAGAAACCCAAATGGCAACAGCCAATCAGCCAAGTGGGGAAACTTCCTGCCGTGCCCCTGTCCCAACAACAGACGGCACACGATGGCATAGCAAGGTCAAGCGCAAGCCCTAAATATAGGGGGAGGTGGGCGGGTGTTCCAATGCACTGGCCAAAAGAGGAAGCTCTGGATCACGTGCATGGGCTTATGTAGGTCCCTTGATCCGTTTGACTAGCGTCCCATTGGCCTGATTAAACCCAGCATCAAGGGACCTACCAATAGGGTGTTGTGGCTATCCAATCATACCCACCCACAACACAGGGTTTGGTTGCCAGGTCGCACCGCAAAACGTGTCCTCTTTGAGGGAGGACACGATTTGTAATAAAATAAAATAGGCTCTGCGTTGACCACTGCTCTGACCTCTAAGAACCTTGCAGCACCCAATTGTGATATCAGAGGCCCCAGACAGCAGGGCAGCGGAGGGACCCACCAGTGGCACTGATGTGGCTGTGTGGCTCACCTGGCTTCCCCACAGTGTACATCGCTGTGGGGTACTGAGGGGGAAAGTGGGGAGCTCAGCATGGTGCAGGCAGCAGGAGCGAGATTGGGTTGTCTCTGGTGCTGCACCCGCACATGCCAAGCTTCCCTCTGTCTTATCCCTTCCGCTCTTGGCAAGAGCCTATTAGGAAACTGCTGGATCAGACCATCGAGTCCAGCATCTCATCCTCACAGTGGCCAACCAGCTGCCAGCATGGAAAACCTGCAAACGGGATTTGAGCACAAGAGCACTCTCCTCTCTTGCCCTTTCCAGCAGTGGTATTCAGAAGTGTGGAGGCAGAGCATAGCCATCCAGGCTGGTTGTCATTGGTTGCCTTCTCCTCCACGATCATATAGAATTGTAGAATTGTAGAGTTGTATTGTAGAATTGTAGACCATGGTGCTGGAGGAGACTCTTGAGAGTCCCATGGACTGCAAGAAGAAATCAGCCCTTCTTAAAGAAATCAGCCCTGAGTGCTCACTAGTAGGGCAGATCCTGAAGTTGAGGCTCCAATACTTTGGCCACCTCATGAGAAGAGAAGACTCCCTAGAAAAGACCCTGATGTTGGGAAAGATGGAAGGCACAAGGAGAAGGGGACGGCAGAAGATGAGATGGTTGGACAGTGTTCTCGAAGCTACTAACATGAGTTTGGCCAAACTGCGAGAGGCAGTGAAGGATAGGCGTGCCTGGCGTGCTCTGGTCCATGGGGTCACGAAGAGTCGGACACGACTGAACGACTGAACAACAACAACAAAGAGTTGAAACGGATCCCAAGGGTCATCTAGTCCAACTCCGTGCAATGCAGGAATCTCAACAAAAATTCATTAACAGTCAAATTCATCCAAAACGAACACCTTCTAAAGAGTCTTAAACGATATTTACAATGCCAAAATAATAATGGCATACACAACTCAACATCTCAAAGCCAAACCGGCCAAATATAACTGCAATAGGTCAAAGAGAATAACTCTTGATGTGTATACTTGTTGCTGGCGCGATTCCGACGGAATTCCGACAACAAGCCTTTTCGAGTTTGGAGATGATTTATTTGGTTGAACCATTGAATTGCTGATACATAGCTCCTTTTCGGGCCGACCAGAAGAAGACTCACAAAAGAAAGATTGAAATCCGGCTATCTCATTGTCCAAGTTCTGCTGGAATGTTTGGACTGTTAATGGATTTTTGCAAACCACATACAGAGTTATTTAGTTGGTGATTTTCTTTTCTGTATTCCTTGGGAAGTGGAATCTCAACTTAAGCATCCATGACAGATGACCAACCCTCACTGCTTCTTGGGGAAGCATGTTTCATAGCTTAGCTGCTCCGTGTAACTACTCCGCCAACTGCTACTGGTGAGACCCTCCCAGCAGTGTGTCATCACCCAATGCCAACAGATGCCTGATTCCATAGAGTTACCCTATAGAGGCCCACCTGACTCCTTCGCTACCCAGCTTCCAGTAAATGCTAAAGACAGACCTCTTTACCTGGCATTTAACACCTGAGATGTGTGCTTTCAGAAGCCACACTATTCTTGCGAGCTTAATATGTTTAAACTGTTTTTAATTCTGAATTTTAAACGGTTGCAACCCGCCCTGAGACCTGCTGGCAAAGGGTGAGTAATACATTTAACGACAACAGCAAGAACAAGAACGACACACCTGGTGGTTTTGCTTTCTTTTAAAGTTAGCCACACTTTAAATAATACTTTATTAGCCCTTTGGAGCTGCTCTATGGTTTAAATTTTTGATTCTTTATTTTCTCTTCTTTGCTGTTAACAAATCAATAAAATTTTAAAAAATTAAAAGTTGGTTATACATTTCGAGGTCTCTGGTCCCCATGAAATACCCTGAGGAATCTGGAAGAGTTTTGATACAACAGGTGATGTTTCTTTCAGGCTTCCTGGCCGTCTGTACTGCAAGGCCGCTGCATAATCTTTGTGGCCACACGAGGAATTTGAACTGGGACTTCCCAGAGGCAAGCTTGACACTCCAGCCAGTTCACCACTTGCCGGCTCTCTTTCATTTCCGTTTCTCGAACTTCAAAAAGGGCCTTTTCGAGGTTGGAGCTGATTTATTTGGTTGAACCATCAAATTGTCGTTGCATAGCTCCTTTTCGGGCTGACCAGAAGAAGACTCACAAAACAGAGATTGAAATCCGGTTATCTCGTTGTCCAAGTTCTGCCGGACTGTTTGGACTGTTAATGGGTTTTTGCAAACCGCATACAGTGGAACCCCGGGTTACGCACGCGATCCGTTCCGGGGTCACACTGTGTAACCCGGGTGTGCGTAACATGAACGCACAAAAAAGAAAAAAAAGAACTGGAAGTTCGTGGGTTTTTGCACTTCTGCACATGCACGAACTGCGCAGAACACTTCTGCGCACCTGCACACACCCATTCGTCGCGCACGCTCCATGGCGGACTTCCGGGTCGCGGAGGTTTCTCGACCTGCTTAAAAAGATTTTGCAAAGACAAGGACAAAGTTCACGCTTCCCGCCGTTTAGAAAACAGGTGGGAGGTGTGCCGAGTCGAGAGCATCCCTCACGGCACGAAACATGAGGGCTCAGCTCCCGAAAGCCCTGGCAGGTCACAAATCCCAGTCCGGGATTCGCTATTTTAAGCTTTTCATCCAGGCGATCGCCAGGGTTTCACAGTTGGGCCTCCGCTCAGAAGAACCTGCACCAGATCTGCAAGTCAAAACACGAGAGCTGACTCTTCCATCTTTCTCACACGCCACCTGGCCTCAGCTACACCCACCAGGCTGCCAATGAACACAGCAACAAGCCTTGGCCTGCGACCAACCAGTGAAGCGTCTTGTTCACATGAGTGACATGAAGGGAACGTAATTGGAGGGGGGGTGAGCTGGAGAGCAAATGGAGAGTGGCGGCGAGTCTCAGATGCAGGGGAGTGGAGAAGTGAGATGTTCAGAGTTGTTGCTGAATTTCGCCTCAGCGTCAAAAGGCCCCCAAAGGTTCCCACTCAGGTGAAATGTAGACAGGGCTTTTTTCTTTCTTTCTTTCTTTTTGGAGGAAAGCTTAAAACAGCTTCCAGAAGACATGCAAAAATTCCTGAGGGAGGACAGATACTCAGCTTTGGCGTGTCGTCCCAGCTGTGGGAAGAGCCGACCTTTCAACCTGGGGGAACTCTAAAAATAGGCAGTATTTTATTGTGGTTTGGCACATTTGGATCCCGCCCTCCCACCTGCGAGGATTCGCTGCAATGTTAATAATAGTACATCACAAACAGGGGAAAGAAACTCAGTGAGCAATCAAGGGTGTACATGTCGCCACAGCGAAGCCTCGGAGCTATGCAGCAAACTGAATTCTCAGTTTGGGGAACGGCCCTGGCATCTCCTGGTAGGACTGGGGAAGCCCGTCTGAAGGGCACTGGCAGTACGTGCAGACAATGCTGAGGCAGATGGACTGAGGGTCTGTGTTGTTCTAAGGCAACTTCATATGTTTCTAGCTGCCCTGAAAGTTCTCAATGGCTGCATCTGCATCCTACAGAAGCTATCATACCAGGTCATTGGTTCTTCCCCCAGAGAATGACGGGGTCTCGGGGAGGGGTAGTACCTCTGGTGGGGGACACGTCATGCTCCTTCTGGGTTAGTTTGGCCACCTTTGGTCCCCACCCTGCACTCAGCTCTCACCTGCGGCTCCTAGAATCTGTCAGCGTGTGACAGTGGCCACACTTCGGGAAACGGCTTTGGCTGGCCGGCTAAACCAGGTGAGGGTAGCCAAGGGGTCTCAAACCCCTGGTGAGTTAGGGACTTCCTCTGCGTACGAAGACAGGCTTCTGGCGGATTGAGAAGATGAGACCAATAGTGGGTCCAACAATCAAGAAGGTGGTTTCTGCATGTGCTGCAGGGGGAAGTGAGGGGCAGATGGGGCTCACCAGAGAGCCAGTGTGGTGTAGTGGTTAAGAGCGGTAGACTCGTAATCGGGTGAATCGAGTTCACGTCTCCACTCCTCCGCATGCAGCTGCTGGGTGACCTTGGGCTAGTCACACTTCTCTGAAGTCTCTCAGCCCCAATCACCTCACAGAGTGTTTGTTGTGGGGGAGGAAGGGAAAGGAGAATGTGAGCCGCTTTGAGACTCCTTCAGGTAGTGATAAAGCAGGATATCAAATCCAAACTCTTCTTCTTCATCTCCATCATCATCATCATCATCATCATCCTGGGAAGGATCCCATCTAGGAGAAGGAAAACTCTGGTCCTAAACCTCCACTGCTTTGCGGGGTATCTTTGGGAAGTAGAGAAGGCAAAGGAGTAAACACCACTCAAATCTAGAGTGGAGTCCTTGAGATGGTTGGATTACGTCTTGTACACCTCCTTCTGGCAACTCCGCAGCCAGGTTGGTGCCCACCATATTGCTCTGCTTTCTTTTGGACCACATCAGTCTGCTGGGGTGCTGATAGAGTTCTTAGGAGTCTCCTATATTCCCCTCCCAGGGCTATCACTTCCAAGGAGTGGATTAGAAAACAATCTCTCTTCCCAGTGAACTGCAGCTCTGTGAAGGAGGTAAAAAGACCCTGGCCTGAAACCCTGGAGAGCCACTGTCAGTTAGTGCAGACAGTATTGAGCTAGATGGACCAAATGTCTGACTCAGTATAAAGTACTCTGCCCACATTCCTATGGAATTACTTCTGCCCTTTTAGCCACCCTAGTCCATCCTTTGCACCTCGCTCTGGCTGGTGGGTCTCAAGGTCCTAATAAAAGTACAGTGGTACCTCGGGTTAAGTACGCTTCAGGTTAAGTACGCTTCAGGTTAAGAACTCCGCTAAGAACAGAAATCGTGCTCTGGGGGCGCAGCGGCAGCAGGAGGTCCCATTAGCAAAAGTGGTGCTTCAGGTTAAGTACGCTTCAGGTTAAGAACGGACATCTGGAACGAATTAAGTACTTAACCCGAGGTACCACTGTAGTATGAACAACACCAACATCCAAAGTAGAGCCCATGAGCCCAAAGTCTTCCCAGGCCTAGTCAGAAGCATCTGACCAAAGAGCTGGTCCTGGCAGAAGAAGTCTCCTTCCCAAATTTGCCAAGACATCTTGCCCATCACACTCGCGCCTGCCAGTGTTTAAGGAGGTTGCCAGAAAGGCTGCAGATCTCCGAAGCGCTTCTTCAGGCATAGTTAGTGGAGACACAACGCGATCTATTTCTGAGCGTTGCTTCTTTATATATGGAACAGGCCTTGGGAAATGGCAGAGGTGGTTTTCCCCCTTTCCTTTCTTTTTAGTGACCATGACATCCCACAACGGGATGCAGGCGTTCACCTCTGCTTCATAGGTTAAATGAATATTCTGAGAGTATTGATTGTTAAATTCTTCTAGCAGCTGGAAAGATGTGATTGGCATCAATAATCAGAGGGTGGGTGCTCTCTCTCTCTCTCTCTCTCTCTCTCTCTCTCTCTCTCTCTCTCTCTCTGTGTGTGTGTGTGTGTGTGTGTGTGTGTGTGTGTGTGTGTGTGAAATCAACCAACCCATCGGATATAAATATGTCGCCTTTTTTTTCTCGCACCCACCCCTCATGTCATTTCCTGGCTTGACAAAAAAAAATATCTGGAATTGAAGCTTAATAGCAACCCAGTGATTGCATTTCTATATCTATCTATGCATATCAGTATATGAATATATGCATATTTTGGCTACAAAATTGGGTAATGGAAATTCACATGCTCATGTAATTTGTGGAAGTGGGGGAGGCAGGCTTTTTTGGGTGGTGCCGGTTACTAATACAGATTAAGGTTAATATAACATAGTGGTTAGGGACCAGGTGGCGCTGTGGGTTAAACCACAGGCTTGCTGATCAGAAGGTCAGCGGTTCAAATCCCTGCGACGGGGTGAGCTCCCGTTGCTCGGTCCCAGCTCCTGCCCACCTAGCAGTTCGAAAGCACGTTAAAGTGCAAGTAGATAAATAGGTACCGCTCCAGCGGGAAGGTAAACGGCGTTTCCGTGCTCTGCTCTGGTTCGCCAGAAGCAGCTTTGTCATGCTGGCCACATGACCCGGAGGCTGTCTTCGGACAAACGCCGGCTCCCTCGGCCTATAGAGCGAGATGAGCACGCAACCCCAGAGTCAGACACGACTGGACCTGATGGTCAGGGGTCCCTTTACCTTTACCTTTAACATAGTGGTTCTGGAATTTTTTCCCCCTGACAGGACTCAATGCTGTTGAGCTCATTGGGTGACATTGGGCCAGTCACAGTCTCTCAGCCTAGCCTACCTCACAGGGTTGTTGTGAGGATAAAATAGGAAGGAAGAGAACCATGTGCCCCACCTAATAATAATAATAATAATAATAATAATAATAACAACAATACTTTATTTATACCCCACCCATCTGGCTGGGTTTCCCCAGCCACTCTGGGTGGCTCCCAACAGAATATTTAAAATACAATAAAACATTTAAAACTTCCCGAAATAAATAAATAAAAATGCCTATTATTTATTGATTATTACTATTATTGATTAAATTTCTATACCGCCCTGCATCTGTAGATCTCAGGGCGGTTCACAACATTAAAATATGAAATAATAAACAAAACACAAAATATTTAATAAAAACATGAACTGGGGGAAATACCACAAACCAATAACACCCTCCTCCCTCCCACAAAGATGTTTAAATGGGGTATAAGATGTTGATCAGCCCGAGGCCTGGTTGAATAGGAAGGCTTCCGCTTGGCACCTGAAGGTGTGTAATGAAGTCACCAGGTGAGCCTTCCTGGGGAGAGCATGCCGCAAATGGGGAGCCACTGCAGAAAAAGCCTGTTCTCATGTTGCTGCCCTCTGGAACTTGTGGAGAAGGCACAGGAAGACATACCCTCCAACATTTCTCCGATGAAAATAGGGAAGTCCGGTGCTATTTTTTCCAGAAAAAGAGGTGTTCACCTAAGAGGTGCAGGAACTGAGTTCCAGCTGAAGAAGAAGAAGAAGACGAAGAAGATGAAGAAGAAGAAGAAGAAGAAGAAGAAGAAGAAGAAGAAGAAGAAGACAAAGACGAAGAAGAAGACAAAGACGAAGAAGAAGAAGAAGAAGAAGAAGAAGAAGAAGAAGAGGAGGAGGAGTTTGGATTTGATATCCCACTTTATCACAACCCGGAGGAGTCTCAAAGCGGCTAACATTCTCCTTTCCCTTCCGCCCCCACAACAAACACTCTGTGAGGTGAGTGGGGCTGAGAGACTTCAAAGAAGTCTAGCCCAAGGTCACCCAGCAGCTGCATGTGGAGGAGCGGAGACGCGAATCCGGTTCACCAGATTACAAGTCTACCACTCTTAACCACTGTACCACACTGGAAGGAGAAGATGAAGATGAAGATGAAGATGATGATGAAGAAGAAGAAGAAGAAGAAGAAGAAGAAGAAGAAGGCCTTTGGGACGTCCTATTTCATACCCTCCAGCATTTCTCTGATGAAAATGTCCTAAGGGAAAGCGGGACATTCCAGGATCAAATCAGAAACCGGGAATGCCTGGAAAACAGGGACATTTGGAGGGTCTGGGGAAAAGTTAATCCCAGTGAGTTCAGCAAGACTTACTTTGAGGTGCGTGAGTAGGATTGCAGCCTAAGGCTAGGAGTGAGCGATACCTGCGTTTCTGGAGTCTCCTTGGAGGCATGGCGGTGGCTGCATTTAGGGATGTGGCTACAGAGCAGTCATTATGAGTCCCCGCAATTCAATTTTTTCCCACTGCACAACTGGGGCTAGAGGGTCGGTGCAAGCATTATGGCTGAGGGCACTTCAAAACCTGGAACTGGCATCACCCCCCCAACGACAACTGAGAATGGCAGCAAATTGGGGGTTCCTTGCTCACCACAGGACTCACTTCACCCACCCTCTGGAGCCAGCACTAAGGTAAAATCCAGCAAATATATTTTAAATTGAGCATTTCATCCACTATCTCGCAAACTCGTTTTGCTCATTTGACTGCATCACGCGAGGATTAGAAATGTTCCCAAATTAATAGAATAAATTGGTAAAATGTACTCACATGAAAGAGAGCATTAATGCGCCATGTTGCGTGGTTCTTTTCTCTGGTTTTGTATCAGGACTCTGTGAACAATAAATAGATATTTCCAAGAGAGGTTCCCTAAGCTGATATGCATGTAAGGTATTATCTTTGGCTCAGTTTTCGCTTCTGGGTAGAAGGTGGGGAAAAATAATTGCACTTCCATTCAGAAATCAACCGTGGGAATAAGGAATGCTACTCATTTTATGCGCAGCTGCCTGAAGACTTTCTCCTTAAAACAAATTACAGCGACTTCTATGCAACTCACACTCAAAAGCTAATTCTAACCCTACAGCTAAACTCTAAAATTAAACTTTAATCTAGGATATAAACAATTTTGTGCTTGCGATCGGTTTCAGTGAGAGATTTCTTTTCTGTGTTGTAAAAGGGCTTTCTCCCTCCTTCCCCCAACTACAAAACCAGCGGGGAGAAGGCAGGTTTAATTTGTGCCAGGGCTCGATGCTGGAACAAAGGGAGGAAGAGGGAAATTAGAGAGCACCTGAGAATGTGCAGAGAGCGTTTCCCTCACCACTGAGCTGAGCAGGAACACTTGTAAATAATAGTAACACACCTTGGGTGAGGCGGGCATCTTTCCAGGTGAGTAGGAACAGAAGCTTTTTCTAAAATCCCGTGTTTTTGTTTGCCTTTCAGGAGACAGTTTCTTCCAAGGCGGCTTGCAAGTAACATCAACATGAATTAATGCAATCACAGTGCAAATATCAAAACCTGAGTCGTCAGGATCCTTTCCTCAAGACAGTTGGTGGTAGACAGCCTTGGTCTACCATCAGAAGGTACTCATGTCTTCTTCACCCAGAAATCCTTCTGATGGGGTAGTTAGTGGCAGAGGGGGCAAAAGAGACAGCATGGTGCAGTGGTTAGAGGGCATGAGAGACCAGGGTTTAAATCCCCACTCAGCCATGAAGCGCACTGGGTGACTTTGGGCGAGTCACCACCTCTCATTCCAGCCTACCTCACAGGTTTGTTGTGAGCACTATTGTACCACTGGAACAATCATGGTGTCCCATCCCCCCAGTAAGAATTCTGGGAAATGCAGTTTGTTAAGGGTGCTGAGAACGTTCAGGAGCTGCAGTCCCCAGAACCATCAACAAACTACAGTTCCCAGAATTCTTTGGGAGCAAAGTCATGACTGTTCCAGTGGTATAAGAGCACTTTAAATGTATGGGGTACTCGTGACCCAAGATGCAAACGAACCCTCATACACTGCGACGGCACCCATGCAATTGTTGTAAATCACACGCATCCAAAAATAATAATACTATGCAAGTAGAAAGTCGCCCTTTGAGTTGTTTGCAGGCATCCATTTGCAAACCCAAAAATGCCAGGCTCTAAGGCAGCCTTGGCACATGCCCCCTTGAGAGCCCCCTCCTCGCTGCCCCCCAGAGCCTCAGCTGCAGCGGCGTCCCAGTGGGAGCGACAGATCTACCACGCGGATCACATTTGCTGTGTACCGCGGGAGAAATGGGCAAGCTGCCATGCCATTAAAGCAATTATTCCTACTCTCTCCGATATGAAAGCATTAGATTCTGTCCCTTGGAATGGCATACCTCGGGGGATCGGAATATAACAGCTCTATCCAGAGAGGACGAGAGCAGGGTACGGGCGGATGGAGGAGGACGGAGGCGACACAATGCAATATATATATATATAAAATTAAAAGGCACCGGGATGCGAGGAGTTAAGGGAGTTCAAAGGGCACGGAACTGTCTCCTCCAAAGTTGATGCGGCAATTCGCCATCCTGCAAGGACCTGTTCCAGATGCTCTGATAAGTCAGACAGAATTCACAGGAGATTACCATACAGCTCCTGCCAAGCTGTGCTGCGGCGCGGGTAATAGATACGCTCCAATACTAAATCCTAAAAGGCCCCTGCTACATCTGTCAAGCATGCCCTGGAAAAGCACCTTCAGTTCAGATGTTATCACTGTTCTGCCTGCATCAGAAGATTTAGTGTCCACCCTGGAGGTTGCTTTCGCTGCACAGTTTTCAGGGGCAAAACAACAAGGAAGAAAGATGAGAGGCAGAGAGAGGGAGGGATGGAGAGAGGGAGGGAGGGAGGGAGAAAGGAGGAGAAAAGCAGGAGAGAGAAAGAGGGATGGAGGAAAGAAGGAGGGGAAATGAGCAGGGTTGTGGTGGGGGGGGAGGGAAAGGAAATTATTCTTGCTTAAAGCAAGTGGAATAAAGTGAAGGACTAGCGGACAAAGTCAGCTCCCCTGCCTTCCTCTGAGAAAATTCCCAAGCCCCCCATTACGACGGTGCTGTTTTAAAAATGGTTAGCCGGGACATCTCTCGTTTCCCTGGATTGAGACGCCAGGAAGATGATCTTCTCTGAGCGACTCTCTCTCTCTCTCTCTCTCCCAACAGACCCAGGAGATTGTGGGGATGAGAGATGGAAGATGCGAGGCCTTGATCATTCACAGGGAAGCTGGCCTGGATGTGGCCATTTTTTGTCGTGAAGCAAATGGAGGAGGTGAAAGGAGAGGAAGGGCTCTTGCAGACATGGGGGTGGGGGGAGCTGCAAGTGTATTTTGCAACTAGTCGTTGACACAATCATAGTGCGTTAGTTGTGGATTTATGCTGGACCGTGCGGGCCTGCTGGGTTTATCCTGGACACATCATCCCACTTTATTTCAATGCTTCCCCAAGGTCACTGCATTATTGCCATACGAAACAAACACAGCAACAGCACCTTGAACATCGGTGGTATGTAAAGTTGCCGGGTTTCGGCAGGAAGTGACGGGACATTCATCGAATGGAAACAAAGCAATATATCCACATCAAAAACCTTTGCAGGCTCAAACAGTAGGGAAAGTGGATTAGCACCTGGCTACCCTGATACGGGACCCGGGTAGCGCTGTGGTTTAAACCACAGAGCCTAGGGTTTGCCGATCAGAAGGTCGGCGGTTCGAATCCCCGCGACGGGGTGAGCTCCTGTTGCTCGGTCCCTGCTCCTACCAACCTAGCAGTTCGAAAGCACGTCAAAGTACAAATAGATAAATAGGTACCACTCCGGCGGGAAGGTAAACGGTATTTCCATGCGCTGCTCTGGTTCGCCAGAAGCGGCTTAGTCATGCTGGCCACATGACCCGGAAGCTGTACGCCGGCTCCCTCGGCCAGTAAAGCGAGATGAGCGCCGCAACCCCAGAGTCGTCCGTGACTGGACCTAACGGTCAGGGGTCCCTTTACCTTTACCCTGATACAATCATCCACACCAGTCATCATGGATGTGTAATAAAAAGGATGTCTGGAAAGGCCCCAAATGCAAAAGGTGTGAGAGATTAGTTTGAAAATGGCAGAGCAAAGAGCGGAGTTGTTGTTAATTGAAACTACAGCTGAGCTGAAATTTCTCAGAAGGCCCTGAGAAAGAGAGAAGCAGGGAAAAGAAGCTTTGGGGGGAAATGAAGGTAGCTGTTCTTCTGCCGCTCCATATGGTAAGCCCCGCTACCCCACCCCTAGAGCAATTCAGTAAGATAGCCCCCTCCCTAATAATAATAAGATTTTTTTCAGTGCTTAGGGCCTTGAAAGGTCTTAATCCAGCCCTGGTGTTTCCCCTAGGCACCTGGTTGAGAACAGGTTGCCAGAAAGGAAGCGAGCCTCATCCAGCAACCTCTTCTTATCTTCTTATGAAGCAACTAGTGAATTTAGCCTGTTCATAACGGGCGCTAGATACCCTCGCCCCCTCTCCCCCCGTCCGCCCTCGCGCGGGCAAGTGGGCGGCCATTCCGCGGCGGGAAAGCTCTCCTGTAGCGCGCGGCCCTTGAAGCTCTTGGCGGCCGCCGGGCTCACGCAGCCCCTCGCCACCTCGCCCCACGGCGCTAGGCAGAGAGCGCGCAACTTCCACAGGACGGAGCCCCCGCCGGCGCCCTGAGGAGAGGAGAGCGGCGCGAGCTCCGTGCGAGGCGGCGGCGCTGCCCCAACTGACGACGCGCGTGCGCCGCCGCTGCCTCTCGGACACGCCCCCCTCTCGTCCAATCCCTGCGTCCGTCTGGGACATGCGCAGTGGAAAATTTCCACTGACACACAGAACGTAGGCACGGACACAGGGATATTATTATATATGATATTGAACTTCCAAGAAGCAGCTTAAAAACACATACACTAAAAAAGAGAGGGTTGTATTCAACATTTGAAATTGTTTCTATAAAGTAAATCCTTTTAATGGTTTTTAGGCATCACATTTTGTTTTTACGTATGGAATTATTTTGGATGCCCTTGCGTTTACATGTTTTTATTGTTAAATCACTTCAAAATGTATCACAGGAAGCCGCTTATGAATGGAATGGAATAAATGAGATGAATAATTAGACAGAGCAGACCCGTTGATAATAAAGGGCATGACTGGCTTAGGTCCATTAGCTCTGGTGGGTCTACTTTGAGTAGAAATGCGTTGGCGACAGCCCAGAAGCACCTTTGGAAATTGCTCTGCGCAAGATGAAAGGCCCCTCTCGCGCTCAGCCCAGTAGCCCTGGCGCTCATAAGCGGTTTCTGCATGTTTGCTTGGTTTGATGCCGACATAAATCTTCGACTAGTTCAAAAAAGTAAGGACTTTGATTCTGACCTTCTGCTGTCAAAAACAGCTACTGTCAAGAATAATCTAAAACAGCTTCATAAGGGCTGTTTTAACTGATTAATCTCTGAAGGTCACACAATCTGTTTAGACTATCACACATCGTTGCCACTTGCTGAATATCTAAAGTTGTCAAGCCTTTGCAAGCGTCGCCCTGGGAAGGCGAGCTCTGGAGGGCAGCTATAAATAATTAGCACAGTTAAAAGTTCAGTTACTTTAGGTACTCTGCCTTTCCCCGTCTTCCAAGGATGAGCAGCAAGAAGCAGATATGTAGCAATCATATCTCCTGAATAATCTAAAAACAGTGGCCATGGTAACTATGACTTAAAAGGGGGGAGATGAACAGTTTTCACTTTCCTCTCCAACTATCCTTGGGTGTCTGTTCAGGACATATGGCCTCGGGAACGCAGTTAGGTAATTTTAGACTCTGGACTTAATCGTCTTCTCTGCCCCCGCCCCTTTCTTTAGATGTGCATTATTTCACTTTAAAATGTGTTAGGGGAGGGCCTTGGCTCAGTGGTAGAGCAGGTGCTTGGCATGCAGAAGGTCACAGGTTCAATCCCCAGCATCTCCAGGTAGCAGAGGATGACTTTGGTCTTTCAAATTTCAGCAGGGCCCCGTGCAAGGCCAAAATTCAGCACACACACACACACACACTCCTTCTCCTTCCATTCTGCTCAATTCACATCATCATAGTTTTTTGTTTGTTTTGGGGTTTTTTTTTATAACAATTTATTGATTTTCCAAAAATAACAATACCCCCCCCCAAAAAAAAACCAGGGAAAAAAATCATAACCAAATTAAACCATAAATTTTGGTCAACTTCCCTCCACTCCCCCTCTTGATTCCATTATAATATACTTGTTTATGCACGTCCATAAAACCTTATATACTTAACAAACCAATTTTAAAACCTTCTTCATCTTATCACAAGTGACTTTTAAAAGTTATAGTAATGTAAAAATCTGTACACAAAGCTTAAAAAAATATGCTTTAAACAATTGCCCTTTTTGTAATAATTTGTCCTGCATATTTCAATAATTTATTTTAATAATAATAATAATAATAATAATAATAATGGTCTCCCCAGCCACTCTGGGCGGCCTCCAACAGATATTAAAATACATTAAAATATCACAGGTTAAATCTTCCCTAAACAGGGCTGCCTTCAGGTATTTTCTGAATGTCAGATAGTTGTTTATCACTTTAACTTCTGCTGGGAGGGCGTTCCACAGGGCGGGCGCCACTACCGAGAAGGCCCTCTGCCTGGTTCCCTGTAGCTTTGCTTCTCGCAGTGAGGGAACCGCCAGAAGGCCCTCAGCGCTGGATCTCAGTTTCCGGGCTGAATGGTGGGGGTGGAGACGCTCCTTCAGGTATACAGGTCCGAGGCCGATTTTGCCAATCTTCTTCTTTATCTTCTTCTTTGTGTTCTTTGGCCGAGGCTTCTTCCTTCCATAGGGGCTGGCTGGTCTTGGCCTGGAATCCAATAGTTGTGATTGTTATATATTGAAGTCCTCACCCTAGGCCACTAGGGGTGTTGTGTATATAGTTTCACTCTGCCTACCGGGGCTGCAGTTCTCACTCAGGTCCGTAACATGCAAATGAAGGATTGAGAGTGCCACTCATGGATTGGGTAGCTAGAGAGAGAGAGTTGTTACTGTTGCATGTTACTGAGTACTATATAAGCAGGCTGGTTGAGCCCTTCAGTTCAGTTCTGTTCCAGCCTGAGAACAAGGAGAACTGTTTGGAGAATCACTGTGTCGTCTGCTATGTCCACCCGCTATTTAATAGTGATGCTCTGCAGTGCCCCCAGCATGGGGAAACTGGTCACGCTGCCCGAAATCTGCAAGTCGAAATGGACAATACTTACTGCTGGAACCCCTGAAGAACCACTGCCACTCAGACTGCATTCACACAGCAGTTTGTTCCATTTTCCCGGTGTTCCCCTAGCTGTTAATTTCCACATTTGGCTTTCCCGTGACATGAGCACTTCAAGAAATATAGCAAGAAGATAGAGCAACTTGAGCGCTCATTTCTGTGTTATTTGCAAACAAATTTTTCCTGGGAGCAAACAACACGGAAAGCATGCACTACATTCTGCAATATTTTCAGAGGTGGCTTTTACGTGAAAGCTCAAACATGCAGAGATCAGAAATATCAGATAAATTGTGTTCCCTCATCCCAGTTCGGTGTTCCCTCGAACGTAAGGATGGCTGCCTCTGTCTCTCTTGAGAAGTACATAGAGCTGAAAAAGGAAGTTAAAAGAGTGACACTCTTTCCCACTTCCTCTTTCAGCTCTATGTGCTTTTCAAAGCTCAGATTAATTCTGCAGGACACAACTTTTACCCAGATCCCTTTAAAATACAAAGTTTACATGCACATACTTTCTCTCCCTTTTTTTCTCACCCCTGATCTGAGGGAGGGAGATGAGAAGTGACCGGAGAGTGTTAGGAGTGTTAAATTAGGTTGTAATAGGGAATTTGGATAAGGATATAGGGAAGGATCAGAAGTACTATGATGCTGAGGTCTGGAAAAAGGGGTTGTTTTAAGTAAAATGAATTTATGGTTTTTCTTTTTCTTGTTGGATTATGAGTCTATTGTTTATATTTTTGGATTATTTCAAAGTTAGGAATATGAAAACTGTTAGAGAGGATAGATAATGAAATCAACAGAGAGGGACTTGAGGAAGTCGATCGAAATATGAAATTGAGGAAGAAGGAATGCCTGGCCCACAGAATTGGGCCAGGCCGAAGCAATGATATTAAGTACTGTCAGTAAGGTTAAATGTACAATGATTATGACTACCCTTGTGTGAGAGGGGGATATACGTGGCTTCCCACGGTGAGAGGGGGGAAGTATGAAAAATTTAACCGGTATGCTATGTGCTTAAAAAATTGTAAAAAACCAATAAAAAAATTTGAAAAAAAAAGAGAGAGAAGTGACCGGAGAGGGTGACATCCACAGCAGTCACTCAAAACGCCAAATGTCACAACAAGTCGGAAAACACTTGACAATCCTTCAGTTATCTCGTGCAACTTTCCCTCTTTTTCCCAGAAGCATCTAATTTTTGAAGGTGTGACTGACTCAAGCGAGGCAAATTGTCCCATAATCCATTGCCAGTCGCCATCTCTTTTCCCATAATGTTCTCATTGGGTGAACGCAAAGCTGTAACATTAGGTATACATACGGATGTTATCCCACAATATGTAATGATGGCGACCGACTGGGATAGTTTTAAAATAGTATTCATGGAGGATAAATATACCAAGCCACAATGGTTATCGTCGACCTTTATTGTTAAAGGCAGTATACTTCCATACCCTCCAACATTTCTCCAATGAAATTTAAGCGCCCTCCCCTCCGATCTTTGATCCATTGGCAATTTGTGGATGCGTTAGTATGTGGGATATGCATAACATGTTATTCTATGTGCTTAGATGTGTGTGTTTTCTTAATGGAAAAAAACCACCTCACCATCATATTATTTATACCCCACCCAACTGACTGAGTTGCCCCAGCCACTCTGGGCAGCTTCCAACATCAATAAAAACATAAGAAAACATTAAACATTCAAAAACGTCCCTATACAGGGCTGCCTCCAGATGTTTTCTAAAGGTTGCATAAGCTACTTATTTCCTTGGCTCGGATCACTCCACACCCTCCAACATCCCTCCCATGAAAATAGGGGTGTCCTGAGGAAAAGCGGGACATTCCGGGATCAAATCAGAAACTGGGATGCCTTCTGTAAATGCGGAACTGTCCCTTGGAAATAGGGACACACTTGGAGGGTCTGCACTTCTGATTATCAGTTGCGGGGGGGGGGGGGTCGCAATCAGGGAGAGTTGCAGGCGCGCTCAGGTCCTGCCCTCGGGCTTTCCTCCGGGACACCAGGACATTGGATGAGATGGGCATTTGGTAGGATCCAGCAGGCTTCTCCTCATGCCTAGGCCTCAGCCCGCCCACCCCCCCATCACAGCCTTCCCCAGCGACTGCGGTCGACTCCTTCGGCCCTCTCCACTGAGCCTTTTATTTATTTGGAACTCCAAGAAGAGGAAACCCGAAAAATAAATAAATAATGCACTATCTGAAATTAAAATAAAATGGCATAAAAAGCTGAAACAGCATTTAGGGAACGGGAGGAGGGGGCACCCGTGCCACCCTGGCATATTAACGACATTAAAAGCTTTTGTCTATGTGACAGCTAAATGAACATATAGCATCGTAGACCGGGAACAGTTATATTGTAATGGCTTACAAGGCCCCCCTGTGAGGAGAGAATGCGTCGGGGGTGTGTGTGTTGTTTTGTTTTTTTTAGAAGTATTCGATTCACTTAATATATACAAGCTGAAGCAAACTGTATATTAAAAAAAAAAAAAACCGCGAAGTGGCTTCAATAGATTTCAAAGTGAGCTGCCGATTCCCCCCACCCCCCTTTTTTTTAACTTGTCGTCTATGAAAGACTGGTTTTAAAAAATGAGCTATGTTAATGACACGTGTAAGCCTGGCGCATGCAAAATATGTTTTCCCCCTTTCCCTGGTTTTTTTTTTAATGGCCTACAGAATACATTTTTGCATCGGCACAATGCCTGACGAGCTTAGCGCTGCTCAGTTGCTATGAATCATCATTGCTAATATATTCACAACAGACGCAGACCAACTGCTGCTATCAAAGGACCTGCTTGAATAACTGTAATAACTGGAAAATTATTTTGATAGCCTGAAACAATCTTATATATCACAGAACTTTATTAAAATAATATCAAATCAAATTAGCCTGTATCCCCATAATGAATTAAGTAACAGGTTATGCTGATATTAATCTCAGCTAGCTTGCAGGCATTGTGGCTGGAACACTTAATAAGTTGGTCCCCGTTGCTCGGAACGGGAAAGAAATCCTCGAATACCCTGTGCTTATTCAGAGAAAAATACATCAAAAGGCTCTCTCTAAATAATGTGCCCATTTTGTGCCTTTGGTAAAATTATTCATAAGGCAAAAGAGGAGGGGGGGGGATCTTTGGCAAATCTCCTGAGAATTCTGATTAGCTGTTGACCTGTAGAGGAAACTGTTTTTCATAATCCCCTAAACACTGTCTAATTCTTGCCTCAATCAGCTCTGGAAATGCTGGATTTACCTTAAAATAATGTGATAATATTTCCTTATCATCTTTAAGTGAAACAGGCAGTTACAAGATGGTTCTGTCTCTTATTTTGCTCTATCCCGTCGCCTCGCTCAGATTTAAGCCCCCTCCCCTCCGATCTTTGATCCGCAAGCAATTTATGGATGTGTTGGTATGCGGGATATGCAGAACATGTTCTTCTATGCGCTTAGATGCGTGCATGTGTTTTCTTAATGAAAAACAACAACAACAACCCTCTCTTTTGGGTTGGTAAGCAATATCACAGAATTATATGTTGGTATTTCCCCCACCCCTTCTCTCTGCACTCAGAAACACAGAAGACGCTGAATAAAAAGCAAAGCCTCTCCTCTACCACATTTATATTTTAGAAATATGATATGCCGGATGTTACATGACGCTCATATTCATGCTGGAACTTGCAACTGCCAAGGGTATTGATGGGTTTGGAAGAGGGGGAGGGTTGTTTGTGGATTTCTTTCTTTTCTTTATAAAGGGACTGCTAAACTAATTCAGAGAGAGCAGGAACTGGTCAAGAAAAATGGCAGTGGCCAAGCAGTCAATTGGTGGCGGTGGCCAATATGTCAACTCAGAGGGTTCTGGAAGCAAGGCTGTTGTTGGCTACCAGCCATGAGAGCTATGTTCTGCCTCCATGGTTGGAGGTAGTAACAGACCCTCCAATTGTCCCTATTTTCCAAGGACAGTCCCAGATTTACAGAAGCTGTCCCGGTTTCTGATTTGATCCCGGAATCTCCCGCTTTTCCTTAGGACGTCCCTATTTTCATTGGAGAAATGTTGGAGAGTATAGAGTTATGCGACCCCCGAGCCAGGGAGATAAGTAGTTATACAACCTTTAGAAGACATCAGTTACAGGTAGATAGCCGTGTTGGTCTGTCATAGTCAAAACAAAATAAAAAAATTCCTTCCAGTAGCACCTTAGAGACCAACTAAGTTTGTTCTTAGTATGAGCTTTCGTGTGCATGCACGAAGATGTTCTGAAGAAGTGTGCATGCACACGAAAGCTCATACCAAGAACAAACTTAGTTGGTCTCTAAGGTGCTACTGGAAGGAATTTTTTTATTTTTTTAGAAGACATCTTAAGGCAGCCCTGTATAGGAAATGTGTTTGTTTGTTTTTGTCTGTTTGTTTTTTTTAAAGTGTATTGTTTTATTATGTTTTTATTTATGTTGGAAGCCACCCAGAGTAGCTGGGGCAACCTAGTCAGATTGTCAGGGTATAAATAAAATCATTGTTGTTGTGGTGGTGGTGGTGGTGAATGGGGCACCCCTATTTTCATCGGAGAAATGCTGGAGGCTATTCAGTAATGCTTTTGTTTCTTTGTTTTTACATATAATTTTTATTTATTTTCCATTTGATAATACACATTCACATCATTATTATCCACTTTACCTCCCTGGCTCTATAGAGCCTATCGTCTTCCTCCCCTTCCACCTAATTTTGGCTTTCAGAATTAACCTTTATATCATTGCATTTTGTACGTTTTCCAATTCCAATGACACTCATTACAAAATAAAGTTTTAAATAAATATAGAAAGGTAGAAAACTTCTTGTTACAAGTCTTCAGATAATCCAGCTAGTGATGTTAATTGCTTACAATAATCTTTCAGATATCGTATAAATTGACTTCAGCCCTTTTGGAATACTAGATCGTGCTGGGTTCAGATTTTTCCTGTCAGAGTGGTAGACTCGTAATCAGGTGAACCGGGTTCGTGTCTCCGCTCCTCCACATGCAGCTGCTGGGTGACCTTGGGCTAGTCACACTTCTCTGAAGTCTCTCAGCCCCACTCACCTCACAGAGTGTTTGTTGTGGGGGAGGAAGGAGAAGGAGAATGTGAGCCGCTTGGAGACTCCTTCGGGTAGTGATAAAGCGGGATATCAAATCCAAACTCTTCTTCTTCTTCTTCTTCAATTCTGCAAAGTTCATCATCT
Organism: Darevskia nairensis; assembly: GCA_034642065.1. Classification (NCBI taxonomy): domain Eukaryota; kingdom Metazoa; phylum Chordata; class Lepidosauria; order Squamata; family Lacertidae; genus Darevskia; species Darevskia nairensis. Next base: position 2,296,664 of record JAWWNI010000386.1, on the reverse strand, counting down.
TCATCTGCTACTCTTCTATTCAGAAATGCTTTGGAATACCCATTGCTGGAAGCTGCAGGAGGGGAGAGTGCTTGTACTTAGGGCTGCTTGCAGGTTTCCCATTCAGGCATCTGGTTGGATGCAGGATACAGGACTAGGCGGGCCATTGGCTTGGTTCAACAGGCTCTTCAAAGGTTATTATCTTCTTAAAGGCAACACGGACCTCCTAAAGTAGGGCATTGCCAACAAAGCACCCACAGATATCAATGTGCTTACCAGCCCGTCCCCTGGCACCCGCAAAAGGTCTCCGTAAATATCCCCTCTAATATCCACAATGCGCAGGAGATTCTTTGTTGTTCCTACTGAGTTCCTGTTTGCACTGGCTTCAGCCTTTTGCAACACCGCCCCTTCAAATAAACCCACATTTCATTGGATGCCAGGATTGGACACCCACCTTCCCATCCATTCTGAACAGCAGAGAGGTGCAATCAGCAGCTTATTCATACATATTGTGGCCCTGTCTCTTTCGGATGTGGCGGCCATTTTGTGTCATGCCATGCTCCCACGGCAGCTGTTTTGTGGCTGGCACCCAAAGCACTTGTCCCCAATTCCAAATATGCCCTCAAACACACACACACACACACACACACACACACACACACACACACATATATATATATATATATATATATATATATATATATATATATTCAGGGCCCACTCACTGGATCATCACCTTGTCGCGGTGAATGGGCTTGGCCTATCACTTAACATCCCAAAAGCCAAAGTGCTGCACCAACAAGTACAAAACTACCCCTCTGCAGCGCCACAAATCCAACTCAATGATGTAAAGTTGGAAAACGTCGATCACTTCTCCTACCTATCTTTCCCCAAGGGCCAACATTGATGCCGAAATCCAGCATCGCCTGAGCTCAGCGAGTGCGGCTTTCTCCCAATTGAAGTGCAGAGTGTTTGAGGACCAGGACATTCACAGGGAAACCAAAATGCTTGTTTACAAAGCTACCAACCTTACTGTATGCTTGTGAAACATGGACCACTTATAAATGCCATCTCCAACTCCTCAAAAGATTCCATCAACGGTGTCTCTGAAAAATTTTACACATCACTTGGGAAGACAGGCGAACTAATATCAGTGTACTGGAAGAAGCAAAGATCACCAGTGTTGAAGCAATGATTTTTCAACATCAACTTCATTGGTCTGGTCATGTTGTGCGGATGCCTGATGATCGTCTTCCAAAGCAACTACTCTATTCAGAACTTTAAAATGGAAAGCGTAATGCTGGTGGTCAACAAAAGAGGTTTAAAGACTGTCTCAAGGCAAATCTTAAAAAATGTAGTATAAACACTGACAACTGGGAAACACTGGCCTGCGAGTGCTCCAGTTGGAGAATAGGCTTTACCAAAGGTGCCATGGGCTTTGAAGACACTCGAACTCAGGACGCAAGGGAGAAATCTGCTAAGAGGAAGGCATGCTTGGCAAATCCACACCATGATCAACTCCCGCCTGGAAACCAATGTCCCCACTGTGGAAGGACGTGTGGATCCAGAATTGGCCTCCACAGTCACTTACGGACTCATTGTTAAAACCGTGTTTATGGAAGACAATCTTACTCGGCTATGAGTGATCGCCAAAGAAGAGAAAGATATATTCAGGGATCAGAAACTGCCTTGGCCCCTCGGAGTCCATGTCTATGTTGCAACTATGTTGCAATTAATTACATAAGCTATGTAATTTTGTGACAGCAAACTGCGAGACAGGTGATATAGTTTTTGGCAGAAGATGAACTGTAGTGGAACAGAAACACCGCTGTGTGCAGCGAACGCAGGGCAGAGGAGGAAATGCCTTCTTACTTCCCTAATGCCCACTGGTCCTAAAAGTTCAGTGAACCCTGTCCTAGAGGAAGCCGTGTTTCATCCATTCATTGGGGGCAGCACTGAACCAGCAGAAAAGGAACTAGTTATGACGACACCTTTTATGTTACCTCCTCAGTCTGTCTTCAAGGAGAGGTTATGGTCATGCCCTCCAAAGCATCCAAAAATGCTAGAAGCTTGGAAGGAGTCACAGCAGGCTTTTCGTTTATTGATCTCCAATCCAAGTGCTAGAGGATATGACAGATTACTAAGGTTTGTCCAGGGGAGACTGTAGCTAATACATCAAGTCATAGCTCACACAGCCTTCCTCATTCAACTGGGACTTGTCAAAACACAAGCAGAGAGAGTTTGGGATGGATGGTTAAAAAGCAACAAGACAGTGTCCAGAAGTGGAAGGTCAGTGGGAGCTAATTCATGCAACTCTCTCTCTCTCTCTCTCTCTCTCTCTCTCTCTCTCTCTCTCTCTCTCTCACACACACACACACACACACACACACACACACACACACACCCTTTCTACTTTGTCAAAACCCACCCACCCCACCAGCATGACAGTTTGCAAAGACTCTGATACAGGAATAGCCAACATGGTGCCCTTCAGATGTGGTGAGCTTCAACTTCCATTATTCCTGGCTGCCCGCCCTGCTGGTTGGGGCTGGTTAGAACTGTCGTCCATAACGTCTTCTTAGTTCAGAGGAAATCTGAGTAAAAGGATGTGTGTGCGCTGTGGAATTTGTTGCCATGAGATGGCTTTAAATAAGAATTAGACATGTTTGTGGAGGGTCAGACTAACAATGCTTTCTAGTAGGGCCAGCCCTGATGGAGCTACAGCCATTGCTTTCAGCTATGGCTCCACCCAGAATTAGAAGCATAGGAAGCTGACTTACACCAAGTCTGGTCGATGACCCATCTAGCTTAATACTGCCCACGTTGACTGGCAGCAGCTCTCTGGGGTTTCAGGTTTCCCAGCCTTTCCTGGAGGTGCCAGCGATTGAACCTGGGACCTTCGTTCTGCATGCCAAGCAGATGTTCTGCCACTGAACCCATGGGCCTCAGCTGAAGTGGATGGAGCTTCCATAGCAAACATTGCAGCTACACAGGACTTTAGGGACCTGAGTCTGAGCTGAAGGGTGGTAAGACACACACACACACACACACACACACACACACTCCCTTGTACAGGCAGCCTCTAAAAATGACAAGAATTAATGCGTATTGAATGTACTAATCTGCAGCTTGAGACTGCCGCTGAAATGTAGGTTTGCTTGTTTTAATTTAGCCCCTTCAGATCTTTTGTTATGTATTATGGTTGGCTCTCATTAATTCACTCTCTTTGTCTCTCTCTCTCTGTGTGTGTGTGTGTGTGTGTGTGTGTTGAATTAGGGAACCTTTATGAATTACGGAGGGAAATATTAAAGGATTGTCCCCCGCAGTCGGTGCCGCACTTGTCTCTACCGTGTAGCTTATACAACCTCAATGACAACAATATTTCCTCCTCTGCATTATAACCACCGTACCGTGTACATAACGTACATCATTTTTGTGATAAGTGCCATGTGGGGGGGGGAGGAAGGGAGGGGGGATATTCATCCAGACTCTAATTATAGTGTAACAACAGTGCGGCATTCCCCTCTATGAGGAAAGCAAACCCCAGGGTGAATCAGAATTTCAGCCTATTTGAGTGGGTTCAAAATTAAGTAAAATGAGTTTAGCCATCGCTGTTTCTCTAATAATACTTAGCACTTAGCAGTTTTCATCTTCAAAGCACTTTACAAACATTAACTAATTAACTATTAATTGGCAAATTCGAAAAGGTCCGTAGGTGAGGGGAGAGCCAGAGAAGCCCCAGAAGTAAGGATGTTTCATTTATCTGCAAATTGCCTAATCATCAGAGAATCATTGGAATTAGAAAGCGAAAAGACCCACGGGGTCATCTTGTCCAGCCTGTTTCTATGACAAGCCCCCCCTCCCCATATATATATATATTCTACTACTTTGTCTCGTTTAATTATGCATTCTCCACGTGGTTGAGTTATCGCTGCCTCCCAAGGGAGGGGAGATTACGGTGGGATTCAACAGAAGAATTTGAGAACTTAGTCTGATGGATCAGGCCAGCGGCCCATGCAGTGTGCATTCACACGGTACTTTGTTCCGTTTCCCTAACTGTTGATTTCTGCGTTATATTTGAGCTTGCACACAACCTAAAAGTCACTTCCTGAAGTCCAGAGGGCTAGAGTGCATTTTTCGCACTCGTATCTGTGTTATTTGACTCCGGGGTGGGAATCTATTGAC